>NW_019167849.1:4868540-4937924 GCF_002303985.1 Durio zibethinus | reverse complement strand
CAAAACTCCTTTCGAAAAATTTTAAAAAATCTTGAACCACAAAAAGTTTCAAAAATCATGAAAAATAGAAAACGAGTCGTCTTGCCATGAAACTTCATGGAAGGCTAAGGGATCATTGTATGAATTTACAAGCCATAAAAATGGCATTGGCACATAGAAATATGAAGATGTACCTAAACCCACCTACCACCCTATCGATCACAGCTTGCACATCCCGTCTCTCTGGTCGACGTAGTGCGTGCCGCCCCGCTCGCTCGTTTCGTCGGTAGGCTTAGGCATACGGTGTTCATTCCCAATCTAAGATCAGATCAGACCAAGGGTTGCGGCAGCAAAATGCTGGGCTTGGCCATCTGCTGGTGCCATTTTTTTCTTCGCTAGGACACCATCGTCGGAGCATCGCAGGAGAACCTGATCGGTGGCATTAGGGTTCGACGATCGAGGGGGCCGCGGGCTGTGCGCAAATGATGTGCAATGGGAGCTGGTACTTGGCCCTTATATTGGCCCCCTATCCCTCATCAAACCTCGAGAACTCACACCCCCTTAAAGAGCATTTGAGATTTTACAGGTTTGCTGCCAGTAGCCATTAAAGTGTCTGAAATGGGGACACATTTTTCAAATGGTCATAAAATCTTGTACACTTCAAGTTTTTAGCTGAATGTTTTTGTGCATGCCAACAAAAATACAAGGATCACGTCTACCAAGTTTGGGGCCAAAACACCATCCGATAAAATTTTAAAAAATCCCAAACCGTAAAAAGTTTCAAAAATCGTGAAAAATAGAAAATGAGTCGTCTTGCCATGAAACTTCACGTGAAGGCTTAAGGGATCATTGTATGAATTTACAAGCCATAAAAATGGCATTGGCATGCAGAAATATGAAGATGTGCCTAAACCCACCTACCACCCTATCGATCCACGGCTTGCGCATCCCGTCTCTCTGGCCGACATAGTGCCTGCCCATCCGCTCGCTCGTTTCGTCGGTAATCTTAGGCATACGGAGTTCATTCCCAATCTAAGATCGGATTGGACCGAGGGTTGCGGCAGCACATGCTAGGCTCGGGCATGTGCTGGTGCCGCATTTTTCTTTATCGGGGCACCATCACCGGAGCATCGCCGGAGAACCTGACCGGCAGCATTGGGGTTTCGACGAACGGGGGGGTCGGGAGGGGTGTGCGCACATGATGTGCAATGGGTGCTGGTACTTGGCCCTTATATTGGCCCCCTATCCCTCATGAATTCCCAGTCTAAGCATGCGGAGTTCATTCCCAGTCTAAAATCGATCCAGACCGAGGGTTGTGGTAGCACATACTAGGCTCGGGCATGTGCTGGTGCTGTATTTTTCTTCGCCGGGGCACCATCGTCGGAGCATCGCCGGAGAACCTGACCAACGACATTGGGGTTCCGACGATCGGGTGGGCCGGGGGTGGGTGTGCGCACATCATGTGCGATGGGTGCTGGTACTTGGCCCTTATATTGGCCCCCTATCCCTCATCAAACCTTGAGAACTCACACCCCCTTATAGAGCATTTGAGATTTTATAGGTTTGCTGCCAGTAGCCATTAAAGTGTTTGAAATGGGGACACTTTTTTCAAATGGTCACAAAATCTTTTACACTTTGAGTTTTTAGCTGAATTTTTTTGTGCATGCCAACAAAAATACAAGGATATGACTACGAAGTTTGGGGCCAAAACTCCTTCCGAAAAAATTTAAAAAATCCCTAACCGTAAAAAGTTTCAAAAATCGTGAAAAATAGAAAATGAGTCGTCTTGCCATGAAACTTCACGTGAATGCTTAAGGGACCATTGTATGAATTTACAAGCCATAAAATGGCATTGGCACACAAAAATATGAAGATGTGCCTAAACCCACCTACCACTCTATCGATCCACGGCTTGTGCATCTCGTCTCTCTGGGCGACGTAGTGCCCGCCTGCCCGCTCATTTCATCGGTTGGCTTAGGCATACGAAGTTCATTCCCAATCTAAGATCGGATCGAACTGAGGCTTACGGCTGTAGGATTGGCAGCACGCAGAGGGGGACCCAATCGATCCCCGGCTTGTGCATCCCACCCCTCTGGCCGGCTGAGCGCCCGCACGCTAGTTTTGTGGGTTGACTTAGGCATACGGAGTTCGTTCCCAGTCTAAGATCGGATCGAACCGAGGGTTGCAGCAGCACATGCTGGACTCGGGCATGTGCCGGTGCCGTATTTTTCTTCGTCGGGGCACCATCGCTGAAGAACTTGACCGGCGGCATTGGGGTTCCAGCGATCGGGGGGCCCGGGGGGTGTGCGCACATGATGTTCGATGGGTGCTGGCACTTGGCCCCTATATTGGCCCCCTATCCCTCATCAAACCTCGAGAACTCACACCCCCTTAAAGAGCATTTGAGATTTTACAGGTTTGCTGCCAGTAGCCATTAAAGTGTCTGAAATCTTGTACACTTCAATTTTTTAACGGTAATTTTTTATGCATGCCAAAAAAAATACAAGGATCATGTCTACCAAGTTTGGGGCCAAAACTCCTTCTGAAACAATTTAAAAAAATCCTGAAAGGCAAAAAGTTTCAAAAATCGTGAAAAATAAAAAACGAGTCGTCTTGCCATGAAACTTCACGTGAAGGCTTAAGGGACCATTGTATGAATTTATAGGCCATAAAAATGGCATTGGCATGCAGAAATATGAAGATGTACCTAAACCCACCTACCACCCTATCGATCATGGCTTGCGCATCCCGTCTCTCTGGTCGGCGTAGTGCCCGTCCGCCCGCCCGCCCGCTCGTTTTGTCGGTTGGCTTAGGCATATGGAGTTCATTCCCAGTCTAAGATCAGACCAGATCGAGGGTTGCGACAGCAGGATCAGCAGTATACAGAGGGGGACCTGGCTGATCCCCGGCTTGCGCATCCCGTCCCTCTGGCCGGCTGAGCGCCCGCACACTCGTTTCGTGGGTTGACTTTGGCATACAGAGTTCATTCCCAGTCTAAGCATACGGAGTTCATTCCCAGTCTAAGATCAAACCAGATCGAGGGTTGCGGTAGCACGTGCTAGGCTCTGGCATGTGCTGGTACCAAATTTTTCTTCGTCGGGGCACCATCACCGGAGCATCACCGGAGAACCTGACCAGCGGCATTGGGATTCTGACGATCGGGGGGGTCGGGGGGTGTGCGCACATCATGTGCGATGGGTGCTGGTACCTGGCTCTTATATTGGCCCCCTATCCCTCATCAAACCTTGAAAACTCACACCCCCTTAAAGAGCATTTGAGATTTTACAGGTTTACTGCCAGTAGCCATTAAAGTGTCTGAAATGGGGACACTTTTTTCAAATGGTCACAAAATCTTGTACACTTTGAGTTTTTAGCTGAATTTTTTTTGTGCATGCCAACAAAAATACAGGGATCACGTCTACCAAGTTTAGAGCCAAAACTCCATCCAAAAAAATTTTAAAAAATCCCGAACCGCAAAAAGTTTCAAAAATCCTGAAAAATAAAAAACGAGTCGTCTTGCCATGAAAGTTCACGTGAAGGCTTGAGGGACCATTGTATGAATTTACAAGCCACAAAAATGGCATTGGCACACAGAAATATGAAGATGTGCCTAAACCCACCTACCACCCTATCGATCCACGGCTTGCGCATCCCGTCTCTCTGGCCAGCGTAGTGCCCGCCCGCCCTTCCGCCCACTCGTTTCATCGGTTGGCTTAGGCATACGGAGTTCATTCCCACTCTAAGATCGGACCGAACCAAGGGTTGCGGTAGCACATGCTGGGCTCAGGCATGTGCTGGTGCCGTATTTTTCTTCGCCGGGGCACCATCGCCGGAGAACATGACCGGCGGCATTGGGGTTCCGACGATCGGGGGGGCCAGGGGGTGTGCGCACATGATGTGCGATTGGTGCTGGTACTTGGCACTTATATTGGCCCCCTATCCTTCATCCAACCTCGAGAACTCACACCCCCTTAAAGAGCATTTGAGATTTTACAGGTTTGCTGCCAGTAGCCATTAAAGTGTCTAAAATGGGGACACTTTTTTCAAATGGTCACAAAATCTTGTACACTTTGATTTTTTAGCTGAATTTTTTTGTGCATGCCAACAGAAATGCAAGGATCATGTCTACTAAGTTTGGGGCCAAAAATCTTTCTGAAATAATTTTAAAAAATCCCAAACCGCAAAGAGTTTCAAAAATCATGAAAAATAGAAAACGGGTCGTCTTGCGATGAAACTTTACGTGAAGGCTTAAGGGACCATTGTATGAATTTACAAGCCATAAAAATGGCATTGGCATGTAGAAATATGAAGATGTGCCTAAACCCACTGTCATAACGTCTAGATCCGGGGATCTATCGCTAGACATTGACTTTAGTAAGTGTTATCCGAAAGCCTTAAAATTTTACCAAGTAATTAATTATTGGAAATTTTTCTCAATTGACTCTAATAATTTTAGCAAAAAATTGAGAAAATTCCCTCACCTCAAGAGTATGCAAGAAAAAACTACTGTTTCACTTGCAGAGGCTCCGTCGTAGGATTAGTTAAAGAAAAATCAAAATCAAAATCAAAATAAAAAGAAAGGAAAGGATGATTGTTTTTGTGTAGGGAAAATTGATACTCTCAACTTTTCCCTAAAAATATTTTTTGGAAATTTATTTTTAAGGAAAATTGATACTTTCAACTTTTCCCCAAAAATATTTTTTTGGAAATTTTGATTTTCAAGGAAAATTGATACTTTCAACTTTTCCCCAAAAATATTTTTTTTGAAAATTTATTTCAAAGGAAAATTGATACTTTCAACTTTTCCTCAAAAATCCCTTTTTTTTTTTGAAAATTTATTTTTAAGGAAAATGGATACTTTCAACTTTTTCCTAAAAATATTTTTCGAAAATTTTGATTTTCAAGGAAGATTGATACTTTCAACTTTTCCCCAAAAGTATTTTTTTTGGAACTTTTGATTTTTATTTAAAGAAAATAGAATAATAAAAAAATAAAAGTGAAAATAAATAAAAATAAAAATAAAGAAAACTAAAACAAAAATAAAAATAAGATAAAGATAAAAAATATTAAATAAAACCTAATCTAATAAATATAAAAACAAATAAAATAAACAAATAAATAAATAAAAAACCTGGAGCGGCTCGGAGTGCGGCTCGGCTCAAGGAAGAGAAAACGGCTCGAAGGGCGGCTTGGGAAGCTCGGCTCAGCTCGGCTTGGCTCGAAGGGGGGAGGCACGCGCGAGTTAGGATGCGGGTCGACGTTCGGGTCGAGTCGGATCTCGGCAAAACGCGCGGAGCCTCTGGGTTACTTAAGGTCAAAATGATGTTGTTTTGGAGGGTATTTAAGACCCTTCCCTCTGTTTTTCGGTAGAAAGCTGCTTTTTTTCTCTCTCTTCTTCCTTTTTCCTCTCCTTTCTCTCTAAAAGGTCGAAGAACTCCGGTTGAAGATTCATCGGATTCTGGGTTTTGTCACCGAAATCTAGGTTTTTTTACCGAAAGTTTGTCGAAAGATCACCGGTTTCTGGGATTCTTTGCCGGAAATTGGGTAGGTCACTGAAAACTTCAAGGTTGGCCAAAATTTTTGTCGAAAAATTCAAACTTCACCGAAAAATTCATCGGAATCTGGAATTTTCCAGAAATTCCCAGAAAAAAAAATGCCAAAAATCTTCAAAAAATTTCTTCTAATTCCCAGAACCCTTCTACACCTTTTCTTAGCCTTCTATACGTCTCTTTTCCCTTAAATCAGTAGCCTTTGCTTACTGTTTTCTTCCGTTGCATCTGTTCCAGAGGGTCCCTTTTATAGGGATTGATCAGGAGTTTCTGATCAATCCCAATTCCTCTTTGGACGGGGATTCAATCTTTGAATTCGATCTGGACTTTTTTTATTGAATCCCCATTCCCAGTAGGATTCTTCACCCTTCAATCTCAGCCCTCCAAAATAAAAATCAAATAAATAAATAAAATAATAGATAATTAGAGAAGATAATAAAAAAAATATTATAGGATAAAAAAATAATAATAATATATAATTAAATAAATAAAAATACAAAAATAAATAAAATAAAAAATAATAACAATATATATATTATTAATAATAAATAAATAATAAATACATAGGATATACATAAAATATAAAATAAAATAAAAATAAAAATAAAAATGACAAAGATAAAATTGGACCTACCCATTTGGACCAGGCCCAACTGATCTGGGCCTGGACCAAATTGGGTGTCTACAGCTACCCCTCTTTGCACATTTTCTGTGAAACAGAAATTGCGCAAAGACGTAGACACCCAATCAAGACTCAACTCAACATTTTCATTTTTTTTTGTTTTTTTTTTTACCAAAGCTCCTTTAAACAGAGGTTCAACGACTTTAAGAAACATAAATAAAGCTCCTCTAAATAGAGGTAACTTTTTTTCATTTTTTTGCTTTTTTTGTTTTTTTTTACTTTTTTTTTTAAATTGATCAAAGCTCCTCTAAGCAGAGGTTCAATGACTTTGAGAAACATAAACAAAGCTCTTCTAAATAGAGGTAATTTTTTTTTGTTTTTTTTTGTTTTTTTGTTTTTTTTTTTTTTAAATGATCAAAGCTCCTCTATGCAGAGGCTCAATGACTTTGAGAAACATAAATGAAGCTCCTCTAAATAGAGGCAACTTTTTTGTTTTTTTTTGTTTTTTTTTTTTTTAAAGCTCCTCTAAACAGAGGCTTGACGACTTTGGAAAGTAAATTGCTCCTCTAAACAGAGGCACCACGACTTTTAGAAAGTAAATTGCTCCTCTAAACAGAGGCACCACGACTTTGGAAAAGTAAATTGCTCCTCTAAACAGAGGCACCATGACTTTGGAAAAGTAAATTGCTCCTCTAAACAGAGGCACCACGACTTTGAGAAAGTAAATTGCTCCTCTAAACAAAGGCACCACGACTTTTAGAAAGTAAATTGCTCCTCTAAACAGAGGCACTACGACTTTCCCCTCTAAATAGAGGCACCACAACTTTGGAAAGTAAATTGCTCCTCTAAACAGAGGCACCACGACTTTCCCCTCTAAATAGAGGCACCATGACTTTGGAAAGTAAATTGCTCCTCTAAACAGAGGCACCACGACTTTTGGAAAGTAAATTGCTCCCTGACAATCATGTCCAAAGAATTGAAAATTGTGTTTGAAAAAGTTTCAGGAGATTATGCCCAAAGGTCTTATAAATCAATCCTGATACCACAAGACATCCTATTTCAAGGATTAGGAACTTACCTGACAAATTTCTTCTCGAATTTGTAAGATCTCAAGATTTGCATTTGCAACTTGTAAGACTCGCATGAAAGATCCTCATTTGAATTTTGGAGGCTCACATCCAAAAGTTAAAGGTTTTTATTTGGCAAACTTGGAATTCATATCCAAAAATCTAAAGCTTTTCATTTGAATTTTGGAAATTCACATCCAAAAATTCAAAGCTTTTCATTTGAGTTCAAAGGCTCACATGCAATAAAACTTAGAGTTTCACATCTAAGTTCAAAGGCTCTCATTTAAAACATTGGAAATTCATATCCAAAAGGTTGAAGTTTTGTATTTTAGAGATCCACATCCAAAAGTTCAAAACTTTTCATTTGTTCAAAAATTCACATTCGATGAACTTTAGGGTTTCACTCCTCAAAGATTCTCATTTTGAAATTCAAAGATTCTCATTTGAGTTCTAAAAAATTCTCATCAAAACATTTACAATTGCTTTTTCAAGTGACTCAAAATTTTGCATGAATGAATGTTATGACCAAAGATGCAAATGCTTTCTTAATGATGCAAATGTGGCAACCTATATTCTCATAGTGCCATGCATGTCCAATCAAATCATGTGCATGTACTATCCAAGCGACGATGCCACCATGATGCATGTAATGCAAATGTCTATGCAACAAAATTCTAAATAATTATGGTGATATGGCTCTCAAAACTCCACCATTTTGCATGTCTTCCTTGTTCAGTTTCTCCATATTTTGAAACAAGTTTCATCAATCAATCATCACTTGACCATTGTTCATAGACTTCTCAGCACTAAAAATTTCAGAACAAGTTTCACCCACCATCACTAAGTCATTACTCATAAGTGTCTCAGCATTAACCATTCCAAAACAAACTTTGTCCACTGATTGCTTTCATCATTCAATCATAACTTGCAAGTCATATCGACCAATTCATCTTTGTATTCATCACTTGGTTATACCATTTTTCAAAATTTGCCCCATTATATTCTCCATTTGGTCACATCATATATCCTTCCAAATCATCTCTTTTAGGTTTCTACCATTTCTTCATTTTGTTACCACCATCATCTTAGATTTTCTTTCAAATGAATGCAAGACTCTTTTAAGCACATATTCATTCATTCATTATCATTTCAATTCTTGACAAATACAATGCAATCAAGCGTTTTCTCAATTCATTCTAGGGGTGAAACAATAAGAGAACACAAGGTGAATTATGGTAAAGATAATCAATGAAGATCTATTTTGGTACAAAACAAATGGGAAAGGAAATAAATTGGATACATGTCATTGGGATGAATGGTATGTCCAAATGATGAATATTCAGACAATTCTCAATATTAATCTAGGATTCTTTCAAAAACTCATTCCATTTACTGTTGAAGTCATCTTGAGCTTGGCGAACTTTGCCCCAGTCTTTGAAGGATCTTCAGATGTCTTTGATCTTCCATTCATGTGAGCCATTTGACCTGGATCTTTTTCTACCAGAATCACATTTTCAGGTTTTCAATTTGAATCTCTTTTTTTCATTTTCTCATTTTTTTCTTTTTTTCTCATTTTTTTCTTTTTTCTTTTCATCATCTTCTCTTTTTTTTTTCTCATTTTTCATCCATTGTTGATATCTTTCATACATCAAACTTTAGAGTAATGTAGCATGATTCTATTGCTTCATCATGAGCATGCCTTCGCTCAACATATGATCATTCAAGTTAAGCATTCACACTTGATCCAAATGGGCTTTTCAAGGTTGTAATGTAGGTCAAGGTGAGGGGTCATAAAAAAAATGGATACAATAGGCTCAAAACATGTATTAAAAAGGTTCAAAACTAAAGGATCAATTGACACAACTTGGCATTTTGCCCCCACATCATTTCACTATTTTTTCTTTCTTCACACAAAGGATCCTCATTACTTTACCTCAAATCGTTTGTGGCATTTAATGTTCTTTTGCTTTTCTTTCTCTTTCTTTTTGTGGGTTTTTTTTTTTCAAAAATTGCCCTCTAGTGTAGAGGGTGATCCTTAGTTGGGGTTCTGTAGAAAAATAAATCATAATAGGCTCAAAGGGGTAGCAATAAATGGTTTTTCGAATGGTAAAAGAAAGATGGCCATTTTTCATCTCAATTGTGAATACCTTTCTTGAACATCATCTATTAAACAAAGCTCATGAATCTGTATAAAAGATTGTACATCTTCAAGACATATATCTATTTCACCTCCGATAACAGCTTACTTTTTTACTCAAATGATCTTCTTATATTAATGTGGATGAGTTTTCAAAATTAAATTCCAGAATTATTGTTATCATTGTCTAAATATTCATCATCCGAAATTTGAGAATGGGAATGTGAAGTTATGAAAGGTAACAGGGCATGGAATAATGGTCGAGTGAAAGAGAAAATGTAATGAAATGCATTGACTTGCCCTTATTAAGATGATAACAAGTGAAATCATATTGCAAAAAGAAATCCAACAATCATTCGAAACGAAATCCTAACATGACAAAAGAAACCTTCAACTAGCCTTATCTCCATTCTTTAAAATTATCCCCTTATGCGATCAGGTGAAGAATCTCTATTGACATCTTGCCTCTCAAGTCATTGTGACTCTCTGGACCCTTTCTGTTCTTGACTTTCACTCAAAACGCTAACATTAGGTGTTGTTGCTTTCCCTTTATCAAAACTTACCATTCCATCATTGATCAGCCGTTGCACCTTATACTTTAAAGCAGTACAATTTTTAGTAGAATGGCCAGTAATTCCATAGTGGTAGTCACAGTGGGCTGTAGGATCATACCACTTTGGATAGGGTGGTTTAAGCGGCTCTACATGGCTGGGGGCAATCAAATGGCTATTATAGAGTTCTCGATATAACTCTATATAAGTCATAGGGATTGGATCAAATACAAGTTTTTCTCGAGTAGTTCGTTGTTCTCGTGAACCACTTGCTGGGTAAATAGGGTGAATTTGGTTTCTTGCAGGAGCTTGAATGTTAAGGCTATATGTAAGATCTTGGGGGCTAAAAATTGATTGGTGTGTGGATGAATAAGGTGGTTGTGGAACTAGTTGGTATGGGTAAGATGAGGCATTATTCACAGTAGAATAGTATGAAGAGTAACCTTGAGATGGATAGGGTTGATAACCCCTAAATTGTTGTCTATCAAAGCTCACAGCTTGAGCTTGAGCTTCTTTCTTTTCTGATGTCTTCTTGGTTTCTCCTCCTCTTAACTTGCCATTTTTTATGGCACTTTCAATAATTTCTCCAGAGATTACCATGTCAGCAAAATTCTTTGTTGCATTTCCTATCATCTTTTCATAATAGAGAGACTTCAAAGTGCTGACAAATAACACTGTAGTTTCTTTCTCAGTCAAAGGAGGTTGTACTTGAGAAGCAACATCTCTCCACCTCTGGGCATACTCTTTAAAAGACTCGTTTGCCTTTTTCTCCAAATTCTGTAAAGACAAACGATCAGGGGCCAAATCGATAATATGTCGATACTGATCGATGAAGTCATGTGCCATATCGCTCTAAGAACGAATGTGGGTTCTGTCCAGCTGAACATACCACCTGGCCGCTGAGCCTGTAAGGCTATCCTGAAAGACATGCATCAAGAGTTTTTCATCATGAGCATGAGCTACCATTTTTTGACAATACATTGTGATGTGAGTTTTGGGGCACTTTGTACCATCATATTTTTCAAATTTTGGTACTTTGAACTTATGAGGAATAACCACATCAGGGACGAGGCAGAGCCCAGCAGCATCAACTGACCCATAAAAGCTAAATCCTTCCACAGCCCGTAACCTTTGCTCTAGCATACTAATCTTGGAGCTTTCCTGAACTTCCACTCTTATCTTTTCTTTCTCTTTCTCTTTTAAATCATCTAGATCAAGAATTGGTTCTGCGGCTTTTTCAGTGAAGATAGGATTTACATAGCTGTTATACTGCCCTGGGTTAAAAGTTGATGGCATTCTAGGATATGTTGGATATGCGAAGTGTTGTGGCGGGACCTCTTGAGTAGACTGGACTTGAGGTGGGCCAAAACCTGGAGGATATAAAGGGTCAGCCACTTCTTGCAGCGAGGGAACTTGTTGGCTTGCATTTTCTTCAACTTTTTTTCCTTTATTCATGTTATTAAGAGCCTCCAGAATCTTGCTTAGTTCACTTTCGATCTTCTCCTAGGCTTTTTCTATCTTTTCAAATCTATGGGAACTTTCCTCCTCCATTTGCCTTACTCTGGATCTTGTGTTGTATGGATGAGTAGGGTTTTCGCTAGACGGAGCTATCCTTGGACCTTGAGCACCATACTTATGATTAGAAATGTTATGCTATGCTTTATGTATGATGCTTTGATGCACGAATGGAATGTACATTTTCCTAAATGAAATCTAGTATGAAATGGATGTAAATGATTATGTTAAAACATGATCATAAAAATAATGCAGATGCATACAATCAGACAAACAACATAGTTAGTTCCATGGATGAAATGAAAGTGATGCTGATGCATAATGTTACATATGATAATGAAAATGATGCACAAAGTTAAACAATCAAAACGATTAGATAAACACCTTTTTTGTGTCTTAATTTCAGGGTATATCTATCATTGGGTAGAAAGGGCTCTATCCTAGGTTTAGGCACTCTTAAGGTTCACTATATGCGGTTTTAAGGGTCAAAGTCTAAAGGTCCTCAAATTGTTCCTTACATCCTTGTCCATCACAGACTAGTAAGGCACCCTAATCCTCACCCATTACAGGTTACAAGCGGAAAAGGTTCAATTTGAGTGAGAGTATTTCGCTAGCCACTGCAGAGGCATTAGACCTCATGAAAGCAATAGGTACTTTACTCCCTCCTAGAGGGACGGAGCTCGGGTATAGAGCTCATGCTATGCACATGCATATGAATGACATGATTAACAAGGTAAATAAACATGAATGAATAATAACACATATATACAAAAAGGTTCAATTTTATTAGGCTTTTGGATAACACAAATTATTTTCTGGCCTGACTCTCAAAGTCCTCAGTGGAGTCGCCAAGCTGTCATAACATCTAGATCTATCGCTAGACATTGACTTTAGGGAGTCGCCACCAATCATTTTTATCTAGGTGCGATTGGCCACCTAAAGAATCAGTCCTTTCAGGGGACAGCTAAGTTTAAGGGTCCTTCAAAGAATAGGTTCAGGTCTGCTAACCAGAACAGGGTTCGGGAGTTCGGTTATGTGTGAGGAAGTTATAGCACCCTCACAACGCCCATCAAAAGATGGTAGCAGCTTAAATTTGTGTTATCCAAAAGCCTTAAAATTTTACCAAGTAATTAATTATTGGAAATTTTCTTCAATTGACTCTAATACTTTTAGCAAAAAATTGAGAAAATTCCCTTCACCTCAAGAGTATGCAAGAAAAAACTATGTTTCACTTGCAGAGGTCCGTCGTCGGATTAGTTTAAAGAAAAAATCAAAATCAAAATCAAAATAAAAAGAAAGGAAAGGATGATTGTTCTTGTGTAGGGAAAATTGATACTTTCAACTTTTCCCTAAAATATTTTTTGAAATTTATTTTTAAGAAAATTGATACTTCAACTTTTCCCCAAAAATATTTTTTGGAAATTTGATTTTCAAGGAAAATTGATACTTTCAACTTTTCCCAAAAATATTTTTTTGAAATTTTTTCAAAGGAAAATTGATACTTTCAACTTTTCCTCAAAAATCCCTTTTTTTTTTTGAAAATTTATTTTTAAGGAAAATGAATACTTTCAACTTTTCCCTAAAAATATTTTTCAGAAATTTTGATTTTCAAGGAAGATTGATACTTTCAACTTTTCCCCAAAAATATTTTTTTTGGAACTTTTGATTTTTATTTAAAGAAAATAGAATAATAAAAAAAATAAAAGTGAAATAAATAAAAAAAATAAAGAAAAGTAAAACAAAAATAAAAATAAGATAAAGATAAAAAATATTAAATAAAACCTAATCTAATAAATATAAAAATAAATAAAATAAACAAATAAATAAACAAATAAAAAAAAAATTTTAAAAAAAAATCTGGAGCGGCTCGGAGTGCGGCTCGGCTCAAGGAAGAGAAAACGGCTCGGAGGGTGGCTTGGGAAGCTCGGCTCGGCTCGGCTTGGCTCGGAGGGGGGAGGCACGCGCGGGTCAGGACGCGGGTCGACGCTCGGGTCGGGTCGGATCTCGGTAAAACGCACGGATCCTCTGAGTTACTTAAGGTCAAAACGATGTCATTTTGGAAGGGTATTTAAGGCCCTTCCCTCTATTTTTTGACAGAAAGCTCCTCTTCTCTCTCTCTCCTCTTCTTTTTTCCTCTCTCTTCTCTCTAAAAGGTCGAAGAACTCCGATTGAAGATTCATCAGATTCTGGGTTTTGTCGCTGGAATCTAGGTTTTTTCGTCGAAAGTTCACCGAAAGATCATCGATTTCTGGGATTCTTTGTCGAAAACTAGGCAAGTCATCGAAAACTTCAAGGTTGATCGAAATTTTCACCGAAAAATTCAAACTTCGTCGAAAAATTCACCGAAATCTGGAATTTTCCAGAAATTCCCAAAAGAAAAAACGCCAAAAATCTTTAAAAAATTTCTTCTGATTCCCAGAACCCTTCTACACCTTTTCTTAACCTTCTATACGTCTCTTTTCCCTTAAATCAGTAGCCTTTGCTTACTGTTTTCTTCCGTTGCATCAGTTCCAGAGGGTCCCTTTTATAGGGATTGATCAGGAGTTTTTGATCAATTCCAATTCCTCTTTGGACGGGGATTCAATCTTTGAATCCGATCTGGACTCTTTTGATTGAATCCCCATTCCCAGTAAGATTCTTCACCCTTCAATCTCAGCCCTCCAAAATAAAAATAAAATAAATAAAAAAATAATAGATAATTAGAAAAGATAATAAAAAAAATATTATAGGATAAAAAAATAAAAATATATAATTAAATAAATAAAAATACAAAAATAAATATATATTATTAATAATAAATAAATAATAAATACATAGGATATACATAAAATATAAAATAAAATAAAAATAAAAATAAAAATGATAAAGATAAAGATAAAATTGGACCTACCCATTTGGATCAGGCCCAATTGATCCGAGCCTGGACCAAATTGGGTGTCTACACCCACCTACCACCCTATCGATCCACGGCTTGCGCATCCCGTCTCTCTGGCCAGCGTAGTGCCCGTCCGCCCGCCCGCCTGCTCGTTCCGTTGGTTGGCTTAGGCATACGGAGTTCATTCCTAGTCGAAGATCGGATCGAACCGAGGGTTGCGGTAGCAGGATCGACAGCACGCAGAGGGGGACCCAGCCGATCCCCGACTTGCGCATCCCCCCTTTCTGGCTGGCTGAGCTCCCGCATGCTCATTTCATGGGTTTGCTTAGGCATACGGAGTTCATTCCCAGTCTAAGCATACGGAGTTCATTCCCAGTCTAAGATCAGACCGAACCAAGGGTTAGGGTAGCACATGCTGGGCTCCGTCAAGTGCTGGTGCCACATTTTTCTTCGTCGGGGCACCATCGCCGGAGCGTTGCCAGAGAACATGACCAATGGCATCGGGGTTCTGGTGATCAAGGGGGCCGGTGGGGTGTGCGCACATGTTGTGCGGTGGGTGCTGGTACTTGGCCCTTATATTGGCCCCCTATCCCTCATCAAAACTCGAGAACTCACACCCCCTTAAAGAGCATTTAAGATTTTAGAGGTTTGCTGCCAGTAGCCATTAAAGTGTCTGAAATGGGGACACTTTTTTCAAATGGACACAAAATCTTGTACACTTCGAGTTTTTAGTTGATTGATTTTGTGCATGCCAACAAAAATACAAGGATCACGTCTACCAAGTTTGGGGCCAAAACCCCTTTTGAAAAAATTTTAAAAAATCCCGAACCATAAAAAGTTTCAAAAATCGTGAAAAATAAAAGCGAGTCGTCTTGCCATAAAACTTCACGTGAAGGCTTAAGGGGCCATTGTATGAATTTACAAACCATAAAAATGGCATTGGCACGTAGAAATATGAAGATGTGCCTAAACCCACCTACCACCCTATCGATCCATGGCTTGCGCATCCCGTCTCTCTGGTCGGCGTAGTGCCCGCCCGCCCGCCCGACCGCTCATTTTGTCGGTTGGCTTAGGCATATGGAGTTCATTCCCAGTCTAAGATCAAACCAGACCGAGGGTTACAGTAGCACATGCTGGGCTCGGGCATGTGCTGGTGTCGTATTTTTCTTCACTGGGGCACCATCGTCAGAGTATCGCCAGAGAACCTGATCGACGCATTGGGGTTTCGGCAATTAGGGGGGGCCAGGGGGTGTGCGCACATGATGTACGATGGGTGCTGGTTTTACAGGTTTGCTACCAGTAGCCATTAAAGTGTCTGAAATGGGGACACTTTTTTCAAATGGTCACAAAATCTTGTACACTTCAAGTTTTTAGCTAAATTTTTTTGTGCATGCCAACAAAAATACAAGGATCACGTCTAATATGTTTGGGGCCAAAACCCCTTCCAAAAAAATTTTAAAAAATCCCAAACCGTAAAAAGTTTCAAAAATCATGAAAAATAGAAAACGAGTCATCTTGGCATGAAACTTCACGTGAAGGCTTAAGGGACCATTGTATGAATTTACAAGCCATAAAAATGGCATTGGCATGCAGAAATATGAAGATGTAACTAAACCAACCTACCACCATATCGATCCACAGCTTGCGCATCCCGTCTCTCTGGTCGGCGTACGGCCCGCCCGCCCGCCCGCTCATTTCGTCGGTTAGCTTAGGCATATAGAGTTCATTCCCAGTCTCAGATCGGACTGGACTGAGGGTTGTGGCAGCAGAATCGGTAGCACATAAAGAGGGACCCGACTGATCCCCGACTTGTGCATCCCGCCCCTCTGGCCGGTTGAATGCCCACACGCTTATTTCGTGGGTTGACTTAGGCATACGGAGTTCATTCCCAGTCTAAGATCGGATCGGACCGAGGGTTGCGGCAACACATGCTGGGTTCGAGCATATGCTGGTGCCGCATTTTTCAACAATCGAGGGGGCCGAAGGGGGTGTGCGCACATGATGTGCGATGGGTGCCGGTACTTGGCCCTTATATTGGCCCCCTATCCCTCATCAAACCTCAAGAACTCAAACCCCCTTAAAGAGCATTTGAGATTTTACAGGTTTGCTGCCAGTAGCCATTAAAGTGTCTGAAATGGGGACACTCTTTTCAAATGATCACAAAATCTTGTACACTTCGAGTTTTTAGCTGATTTTTTTTGTGCATGCTAGCAAAAATACAAGGATCACGTCTACCAAGTTTGGGGCCAAAAATCCTTCCAAAAAAATTTTAAAAAATCCCGAATCGTAAAAAGTTTTGAAAATCGTGAAAAATAGAAAACGAGTCATCTTGCCATGAAACTTCACGTGAAGGCTTAAGGGACCATTGTATGAATTTACAAGCCATAAAAATGGCATTGGCACACAGAAATATAAAGATGTGCCTAAACCCACCTACCACCCTATCGATCCACGGCTTGCGCATCCCGTCTCTCTGGCCAGCGTAGTGCCCGTCCGCCCGCCCGCCTGCTCGTTCCGTCAGTTGGCTTAGGCATACGGAGTTCATTCCTAGTCGAAGATCGGATCGGACCGAGGGTTACGGTAGCAGGATCGACAGCACGCAGAGGGGACCCAGCCGATCCCCGGCTTGTGCATCCCCCCCATTTGGCTGACTGAGCGCCCGCATGCTCGTTTCATGGGTTTGCTTAGGCATACGGAGTTCATTCCCAGTCTAAGCATACGGAGTTCATTCCCAGTCTAAGATCGGATCGGGCCGAGGGTTGCTGCAGCATATGTTGGGCTCGGGCATGTGCTGGTGCCGTATTTTTCTTCGTCGGGGCACCATCGCCAGAGCATTGCTGGAGAACCTGACTGGTGGCATTGGCGTTCCGGCGATCGGGGTGGGTGTGCGCACATGATGTGCGATGGGTGCTGGTACTTGGCCCTTATATTGGCCCCCTATCCCTCATCAAACCTCGAGAACTCACACCCCCTTAAAGAGCATTTGAGATTTTATAGGTTTGCTGCCAGTAGCCATTAAAGTGTCTGAAATGGGGACACTTTTTTGAAATGGTCACAAAATCTTGTACACTTCGAGCTTTTGGCTAAAGTTTTTTGTGCATGGAAAAAAAATACAAGTATCAGGTCTACCACGTTTGGGGCCAAAACTCCTTTCGAAAAAATTTGAAAAAATCCTGATCCGTAAAAAGTTTTGAAAATCGTGAAAAATAGAAAACAAGTTGTCTTGCCATGAAACTTCACGTGAAGGCTTAAGGGACCATTGTATGAATTTACAAGCCATAAAAATGGCATTGGCACACAGAAATATGAAGATGTACCTAAACCCATGTACCACCCTATCGATCCACGACTCGCGCATCCTATCTCTCTGGCCGTTATAATGCCCGCCCGCCTACCCGCCCGCTCATTTCGTTAGTTGGCTTACTCATACGGACTTCATTCCCAGTCTAAGATCGGATCAGACCGAGGGTTGCGGCAGCACATGCTGGGCTCGGGCATGTGCTGGTGCCACAATTCTCTTCGTCGGGGCACCATCGCCAGAGCATTGCCGAAAAACCTGACCGGCGGCATTAGGGTTCCGATGATCGGGCGGGCCGGGGGGTGTGCGCACATGATGTGCGATGGGTGCTGGTACTTGGCCCTTATATTGGCCTCCTATCTCTCATCAAACCTCGAAGACTCACAACCCCTTAAGGGCATTTGAGATTTACAGTTTGCTGCCAGTAGCCATTAAAGTATTTGAAATGGGGACACTTTTTTTGAATGGTCACAAAATCTTGTACACTTTGAGTTTTTAGCTGAATTTTTTTGTGCATGCCAAAAAAAATACAAGGATCATGTCTACCAAGTTTAGGGCCAAAACTCCTTCCGAAAAAATTTTAAAAAATCCCGAACCGTAAAAAGTTTTGAAAATCACGAAAAATAGAAAACGAGTCGTCTTGCCATGAAACTTGACGAGAAGTCCTAAGGGCCTATTGTATGAATTTACAAGCCATAAAAATGGAATTGGCACGTAAAAATATGAAGATGTGCCTAAACCCACCTACCACCCTATCGATCCATGACTTGCGCATCCCGTCACTCTGGCCGACGTAATGCCCGCCCGCTCGTTTCGTCGGTTGGCTTAGGCATACGGAGTTCATTCCTAGTCTAAGATCGAACCGAATCGAGGGTTGCCGTAGCAGGATTGGTAGCACGCAGAGGGGGACCCGATCGATCCCTGGCTTACGCGTCCCGCCCCTCTGGCCGGTTGAGCATCCACACGATCGTTTCGTGGGTTGACTCAGGCATACGGAGTTCATTCCCAGTCTAAGCATACTGAGTTCATTCCCAGTCTAAGATCGGACCGGACCAAGGGTTGCGGTAGCACATTCTGGGCTCAGGCATTTGTTGGTGTCGTATTTTTTTTCGTCGGGGCACCATCGCCTGAGAACCTGACCGGCGGCATTGGGGTTCCGATGATTGGGGGGTCAGAGGGCGTGTGCGCACATGATGTGCGATGGGTGCGGGTACTTGGCCCTTATACTGGCCCCCTATCCCTCATCAAACCTCGAGAACTCACACCCCCTTAAAGAGAATTTGAGATTTTACAAGTTTGCTGCCAGTAGCCATTAAAGTGTCTGAAATGGGGACACCTTTTTCAAATGGTCACAAAATCTTGTACACTTCGAGTTTTTAGCTGAATTTTTTTTTGCGTGCCAACAAAAATACAAGGATCACGTCTACCAAGTTTGGGACCAAAACTCCTTCCAAAAAAATTTTAAAAAATCCCGAACCGCAAAAATTTCAAAAATCGTGAAAAATAGAAAATGAGTTGTCTTGCCATGAAACTTCACGTGAAGGCTTAAGGGACCATTGTATGAATTTACAAGCCATAAAAATGGCATTGGCCTGCAGAAATATGAAGATGCGCCTAAACCCACATACCACCCTATCGACCAACGGCTTGCGTATCCCGTCTTTCTGGGTGGCGTAGTGCCCGCCCGCCTGCTCATTTCATCGGTTGGCTTACGCATACGGAGTTCATTCCCAGTCTAAGATCGGACCAAACTAAGGGTTGTGGCAGCAGGATCGGCAGCACGCAGAGGGGGACCTAGCCGATCCCCGGCTTGCGCATCCCGCCCCTCTAGCCAGTTGAGCGCCCGCACGCTCGTTTCGTGGGTTGACTTAGGCATACGGAGTTCATTCCCAGTTTAAGCATACGGAGTTCATTCCCAGTCTAAGATCAGACCCGACCGAGGTTTACAGCAGCACCTGCTAGGCTCGAGCATGTCCTGGTGCTGCATTTTTCTTCGTCGGGGCACCATCGTCTGAGCATCGCCGGAGAACCTGACCAGCGACATTGGGGTTCCGGCGATCGGGGGGCCGGGGGCGTGTGCGCACATGATGTGCGATGGGTGCTGGTGCTTGGCCCTTATTTTGGGGCCCTATCCCTCATCAAACCTTGAGAACTCACAACCCCTTAAAGAGCATTTGAGATTTTACAGGTTTGCTGGCAGTAGCCATTAAAGTGTCTGAAATGGGGACACTTTTTTCAAATTGTCACAAAATCTTGTACACTTCAAGTTTTAACTGAATTTTTTTGTGCATGCCAACAAAAATACAAGGATCACGTCTACCAAGTTTGGGGCCAAAACTCCTTCCGAAAAAATTTTAAAAAATCCCGAACCGTAAAAAGTTTGGAAAATCATGAAAAATAGAAAACGAGTCGTCTTGCCATGAAACTTCACGTGAAGGCTTAAGGGACCATTGTATGAATTTACAAGCCATAAAAATGGCATTGGCACACTTAAATATGAAGATGTGCCTAAACCCACCTACCACGCTATAGATCCACGACTTGTGCATCCCGTCTCTCTGGCCGACGTAGTGCCCGCCCGCCCGCTCGTTTCGTCAGTTGGCTTGGGCATACGGAGTTCATTCCTAGTCTAAGATCGGACTGGACCGAGGTTGTGGCAGCAAGATCGGCTGCATGCAGAGGGGGACCCGGTCGATCCCTAGCTCGCGCATCCTGCTCCTCTGGTCGGCTGAGCGCCCGCACGCTCGTTTCGTGGGTTGACTTAGGCATATGGAGTTCATTACCAATCTAAGCATACGGAGTTCATTCCTAGTCTAAGATCGAACCAGACCGATGGTTGCGGTCGCACATGCTGGGCTCGGGCATGTGCTTGTGCCGCATTTTTCCTCGCCAAGGCACCATCGTCGGAGCATCACCGGAGAACCTGACCGACGGCATTGAGGTTTCGGTTATCGATAGGGCCGGGGGGTGTGCACCCATGATGTGCGATGGGTGCTGGTACTTGGCCCTTATATTGGCCCCCTATCCCTCATCAAACCTCGAGAACTCACACCCCCTTAAAGAGCATTTGAGATTTTACAGGTTTGCTGCCAGTAGCTATTAAAGTGTCTGAAATGGAGACATTTTTTTCAAATGGTCACAAAATCTTGTACACTTCGAGTTTTAACTGAATTTTTTTGTGCATGCCAACAAAAATACAAGGATCACGTCTACCAAGTTTGGGGCCAAAACCCCTTCCGAAAAAATTTTAAAAAATTTCGAACCGCAAAAAGTTTGGAAAATCATGAAAAATAGAAAACGAGTCGTCTTGCCATGAAACTTCACGTGAAGGCTTAAGGGACCATTGTATGAATTTACATGCCATAAAAAGGGCATTGGCACGTAGCAATATGAAGATGTGCCTAAACCCACCAACCACCCTATCGATACACGGCTTGCGCATCCCGCCTCTCTGGCCTGTGTCGTGCCCGCCCGCCCGCCCGCTCTTTTCATCGGTTGGCTTAGGCATACGGAGTTCATTCCCAGTCTAAGATCAGACTGAACCGATGGTTGTGGCTGCAGGATCGGTAGCACGCAGAGGGGGACCCGATCGATCCTCGGCATGCGCATCCCACCCTTTGGTCGGTCAAGCGCCCGCACGCTTATTTCGTGGGTTGACTTAGGCATACGGAGTTTATTCCTAGTCTAAGCGTACAGAGTTCATTCCCAGTCTAAGATCGGATCGGACCGAGGGTTGCGGCAGCACATGCTGGGCTCGGGCATGTGCTGGTGCCACATTTTTCTTCGCCGGGGCACCATCGTCGGAGCATCGCCGTTGAACCTGTCCGACGGCATTGGGGTTCCGACGATCGAGGGGGCCGGGGGGGTGTGCGCACATGATGTGCGATGGGTGCTGGTACTTGGCCCTTATATTGGCCCCCTATCCCTCATCAAACCTTGAGAACTCACACGCCCTTGAAGAGCATTTGAGATTTTACAGGTTTGCTGCCAGTAGCCATTAAAGTGTCTGAAATGGGGACACTTTTTTCAAATGGTCACAAAATCTTGTACACTTCGAATTTTTAGCTGAATGTTTTTGTGCATGCCAAAAAAAATACAAGGATCACGTCTACCAAGTTTGGGGCCAAAACTCCTTCCAAAAAAATTTTAAAAAATCTCGAACCCTAAAAAGTTTCAAAAATTGTGAAAAATAGAAAATGAGTCGTCTTGCCATGAAACTTCACGTGAAGGCTTAAGGGACCATTGTATGAATTTACAAGCCATAAAAATGGCATTGGCACGCAGCAAAATGAAGATGTACCTAAACCCACCTACCACCCTATTGATCCACGGCTTGTGCATCCCATCTCTCTGGCCGACGTAGTGCCCGTCCGCCCGCCCGCTTGCTCGTTTCGTCGGTTGGCTTAGGCATACGAAGTTCATTCCCAGTCTCAGATTGGACTGAACAGAGGGTTATGACAGCAAGATCGACAGCATGCAGAGGGGAACCCAACCGATCCTCGGCTTGCGCATCCAGCCCCTCTGGCCGGCTGAGTGCCCGCACGCTCGTTTCGTGGGTTGACTTAGGCATACTGAGTTCATTCCCAGTCTAAGCATACGCAGCTCATTCCTAGTCTAAGATCGGGCCAGACCGAGGGTTGCAGCAGCACATGCCCGGCTCGGGCATGTGCTAGTGCTGCATTTTTCTTCGTCGGGGCACCATCGCCGAAGCATCGTCGGAGAACCTGACCGGTCGCATTGGGGTTCCGGTGATCGGGGGGGTCGGAGGGGTTGTGCGCACATGATGTGCGATGGGTGCTGGTACTTGGCCCTTATATTGGCCCCCTATCCCTCATCAAACCTCGAGAACTCACACCCCCTTAAAGAGCATTTGAGATTTTACAGGTTTGCTGCCAGTAGCAATTAAAGTGTCTGTAATGGGGACACTTTTTTCAAATGGTCACAAAATCTTGTACACTTCGAGTTTTTACCTGATTTTTTTTATGCATGCCAACAAAAATACAAGGATCACGTCTACCAAGTTTGGGGCTGAAACTACTTTCGAAAAAATTTTAAAAAATCCCGAACTGCAAAAAGTTTTGAAAATCATGAAAAATAGAAAACGAGTCGTCTTGTCATGAAACTTCACATGTAGGCTTAAGGGACCATTGTATGAATTTACAACCCATAAAAATGGCATTGGCATGAAGAAATATGAAGATGTGCCTAAACCCACCTACCACCCTATCGATCCACGGCTTGTGCATCCCGTCTCACTGGCTGGCGTAGTTCCCGCCCGCTCGCCCGCTCGTTTCGTTGGTTGGCTTAGGCATACGGAGTTCATTCCCAGTTTAAGATTGGATCAGATCGAGGGTTGTGGCAATAGGATCGGTAGCACGCAGAGGGGGACCCGGTTGATGCCCGGCTTGCGCATCCCGCCCCTCTGGCCGGCTGAGCGCCCGCACGCTCATTCCATGGGTTGACTTAGGCATACGGAGTTAATTCCCAGTCTAAGCATACGCAGTTCATTCCCAGTCTAAGATCAGACTCGACCGAGGGTTACGGCAGCACATGCTAGGCTCGAGCATGTCCTGGTGCCGCATTTTTCTTCACCGGGGCACCATCGTCTGAGCATCGCCGGAGAACCTGACCAGCGGCATTGGGGTTCAGGCGATCGGGGGGCCGGAGGGGTGTGCGCACATGATGTGCGATGGGTGCTGGTACTTGGCCCTTATATTGGCCCCCTATCCCTCATCAAACCTCGAGAACTCACACCCCCTTAAAGAGCATTTGAGATTTTACAGGTTTGCTGCCAGTAGCCATTAAAGTGTCTGAAATGGGGACACTTTTTTCAAATGGTCACAAAATCTTGTACACTTCGAGTTTTTAGCTGAATTTTTTTTTCATGCCAACAAAAATAAAAGGATCACGTCTACCAAGTTTGGGGCCAAAACTCCTTCCGAAAAAATTTTAAAAAATCCTGAAACGCAAAAAGTTTTGAAAATCATGAAAAATAGAAAACGAGTTGTCTTGCCATGAAACTTCACGTGAAGGCTTAAGGGACAATTGTATGAATTTACAAGCCATAAAAATGGCATTGGCATGCAGAAATATGAAGATGTGCCTAAACCCACCTACCACCATGTCGATCCACGGCTTGCACATCCCGTCTCTCTGGCCGGTGTAGTGCCCGCCCGCCCACTCATTTCGTCGGTTGGCTTAGGCGTACGGAGTTGATTCCTAGTCTTAGATTGGACCAGACCGAGGGTTGCAGCAGCAGGATCGATAGCACACAGAAGGGGACCCAGTCGATCCTCGGCTCGCGCATCTCGCCCCTCTGGCCGGCTGAGCACCTGCACCCTCGTTTCCTGGGTTGACTTAGGCATACGGAGTTCATTGCCAGTCTAAGCATACGAAGTTCATTCCCAGTCTAAGATCGAACCAGTCTGAGGTTTACGGTAGCACATGCTCGGCTCGCGCATGTGCTAGTGCCACATTTTTCTTTTTCGGGGTGCCATCGCCGGAGCATCGTAGGAGAACCTGGCCGGTAGGATTGGGGTTCCGACCATCAGGGGGGCCGGGGGGGTGTGCACACATGATATGCGATGGGTGCTGGTACTTGGCCCTTATATTGGCCCCCTATCCCTCATCAAACCTCAAGAACTCACACCCCCTTAAAGGGCATTTGAGATTTTACAGGTGTGTTGCCAGTAGCCATTAAAGTGTCTGAAATGGGGACACTTTTTTCAAATGGTCACAAAATCTTGTACATTTCGAGTTTTTGGCTGATTTTTTTTGTGCATGCCAATAAAAATACAAGGATCATGTCTAC
This sequence comes from Durio zibethinus, assembly GCF_002303985.1. The sequence goes on along the minus strand of NW_019167849.1, from coordinate 4,913,520 downwards.
CAAGTTTCAGGCCAAAACCCCTTCCGAAAAAATTTTAAAAAAATCCCGAACCATAAAAATTTTCAAAAATCGTGAAAAATATAGAATGAGTCGTCTTGCCATGAAACTTCATGTGAAGGCTTAAGGGACCATTCTATGAATTCACAAGCCATTAAAATGGCATTGGCATGCAGAAACATGAAGATGTGCCTAAACCAACCTACCACCCTATCAATCCACGACCTGCGCATCCCGTCTCTCTGGCCGACGTAGTGCCCGCTCGGCCGCCCGCCCGCTCGTTTCTTCGGTTGGCTTAGGCATACGAAGTTAATTCCCAGTCTAAGATCAGACCGAACCGAGGGTTGCGGCAGCAAGATCGACAGCATGCAGAGGGGGACCCAAACCGATCCTCGGCTTGCGCATCCCGCCCTTTTGGCCGGTTGAGCGCCTACATGCTCATTTTGTGGGTTGACTTAGGCATACGGAGTTCATTACCAGTCTAAGCATACGGAGTTCATTCCCAGTCTAAGATCGGATCGGACCGAGGGTTGCGGCCACAGATACTGGGCTTGGGCATGTGCTGGTGTCGCATTTTTCTTCGTCGGAGAACCTGACTGACGGCATTGGGGTTCCAACGATCGGGGGGCAGGAGGGGTGTGCGCACATGATGTGCGATGGGTGCTGGTTCTTGGCCCTTATATTGGCCCCCTAACCCTCATCAAACCTCAAGAAATCACACCCCCTTAAAGGGCATTTGAGATTTTATAGGTTTGCTGCCAGTAGCCATTATAGTGTCTGAAATAGGGACACTTTTTTCAAATGGTCACAAAATCTTGTACACTTCGAGTTTTTAGCTGAATTTTTTTGTGCATGCCAACAAAAATACAAGGATCATGTCTACCAAGTTTGGGGCCAAAAGCCCTTCGAAAAAAATTTTAAAAAATCCCGAACCGTAAAAAGTTTCAAAAATCATGAAAAATAGAAAACGAGTCGTCTTCCCATGAAACTTCATGTGAAGGCTTCAAGGACCATTGTATGAATTTAGAAGCCATAAAAATGGCATTGGCATGCAGAAATATGAAGATGTGCCTAAACCCACCTACCACCCTATCGATCCACAGCTTGCGCATCCCGTCTCTCTGGCCGACGTAGTGCCCGCCCGCCCGCCTGCTCATTTCGTCGGTTGGCATAGGAATACAGAGTTCATTCCCAATCTAAGATCAGACCGGGCTGAGGGTTGCAGCAGCAGGATCGACAGCACGCAGAGGGGGACCCGATCGATCCCCGACTTACGTGTCCCACCCCTCTGGCCAGCTGAGCGCCCGCACGCTCATTTCATGGGCTGACTTAGGGATACAGAGTTCATTCCCAGTCTAAGCATACGGAGTTCATTCCCAGTCTAAGATCGAATCGGACCAAGGGTTGCGGCAGCACATGCTGGGCTTGGACGTGTGCTGGTGTCACATTTTTCTTCATCGGAGCATCGTCGGAGAACCTGACTGGCCGATCCCCGGCTTGTGCGTCCCGCCCCTCTGGCCGGCTGAGCACCCGCACGCTCATTTCATGAGTTGACTTTGGGATACGAAGTTCATTCCCAGTCTAAGATCGGATCGGACCAAGGGTTTGCGGCAGCACATGCTGGGCTCGAGCGTGTGCTGGTGCTGCATTTTTCTTCGTTGAAGCATCGCTGGAAAACCTGACTGGCCGATCCCCAGCTTGCGCATCCCGCCCCTCTGGCCGATTGAGCGCCCACACGCTCGTTTCATGGGTCGAGGGGGTGTGCGCACATGATGTGCGATGGGTGCTGGTACTTGGCTCCTATAATGGCCTCTTATCCTTCATCAAACCTTGAGAGCTCACACCCCCTTAAAGAGCATTTAAGATTTTACAGGTTTGCTGCCAGTAGCCACTAAAGTGTCTGAAATGGGGACACTTTTCTCAAATGGTCAAAAAATCTTGTACGCTTTAAGTTTTTAGCTAAATTTTTTTGTGCATGCCAACAAAAATACAAGGATCACGTCTACCAAGTTTGGGGCCAATACTCCTTTCAAAAAAATTTTAACAAATCCCGAACCGTAAAAAGTTTCAAAAATCGTGAAAAATAGAAAATGAGTCGTCTTGCCATGAAACTTAACGTGAAGGCTTAAGGGACCATTGTATGAATTTACAAGCCATAAAAATGGCATTGGCACACAGAAATATGAAGATGTGCCTAAACCCACCTACCACCCTATCGATCCACGGCTTACGCATCCCTCTTCTCTGGCCGGTATAGTGCCCACACGCCCACTCATTTCGTCGGTTGGCTTAGGCATACAGAGTTCATTCCCAGTCTAAGATCACATCAAACTGAGGGAAGCGGCAGCAGGATCGGCAGTACGCAGAGGGGGACCCGACCGATCCCCGGCTTGCGCATCCCACCCCTCTGGCGCCGACTGAGTGCCCGCACTCTCGTTTCGTGGGTTGACTTAGGCATACGGAGTTCATTCCCAGTCTAAGCATACGGAGTTCATTCCCAGTCTAAGATTGGATCGGACCGAGGGTTGCGACAGGACATGCTGGGCTCAGGCATGTGCTGGTGCAACATTTATCTTTGTCGGGGCACCATCGTCGAAGCATCGTCGAAGAACCTGATCGGTAGCATTGCGGTTCCGACGATCGGGGGGCGGGGGGTGAATGCATATTATGTGTGATGGGTGCTGGAACTTGGCCCTTATATTGGCCCCCTATCCCTCATCAGACCTCGGGAACTCACACCCCTTAAAGAGCATTTGAGATTTTACAGGCTTGCTGCCAGTAGCCATTAAAGTGTCTGAAATGGGGACACTTTTTTCAAATGGTCACAAAATCTTGTACACTTCGAGTTTTAAGCTGAAAGTTTTTGAGCATGCCAACCAAAATACAAGGATCACATCTACCTAGTTTGGGGCCAAAACTCCTTCCAAAAAGATTTTAAAAAATCTCGAACCGCAAAAAGTTTCAAAAATTGTGAAAAATAGAAAATGAGTTGTCCTGCAATGAAACTTCACGTGAAGGCTTAAGGGACCATTGTATGAATTTACAAGCCATAAAAATGGCATTGGCACGCAGAAACATGAAGATGTTCCTAAACCCACCTACCACCCTATTGATCCACGGCTTGTGCATCCTGTCTCTTTGGCCGTCGTAGTGCCCGCCCGCCTGCCCGCCCGATTGTTTCATCAGTTGGCCTAGGCATACGAAGTTAATTCCCAGTCTAAGATCGGACCAGACCGAGGGTTGCGGCAGTGTATGCTGGGCTCGGAAATGTGCTGGTGTCGTATTTTTCTTCGTCGAGGCACCATCGTCGGTGCATCGCCGGAGAACCTGACCGGCGACGTTAGGGTTCCGACGATCGGGGGGGTCGGAGGGGGTGTGCGCACATGATGTGCGATGGGTGCTGGTACTTGGCCCTTATATTGGCCCCCTATCTCTCATCAAAACTCAAGAACTCACACCCCCTTAAAGAGCATTTCAGATTTTACAAGTTTGCTGCCAGTAGCCATTAAAGTGTCTGAAATGGGGACACTTTCTTCAAATGGTCACAAAATCTTGTACACTTCGAGTTTTTACCTGATTTTTTTCGTGCATGCCAAAAAAATACAAGGATCATGTCTACCAAGTTTGGGGCCAAAACTCCTTTCGAAAAATTTTTTAAAAAATCCTGAACCAAAAAAGTTTTCAAAAATCATGAAAAATAGAAAACGAGTCGTCTTGCCATGCAACGTCACGTGAAAGCTTAAGGGACCATTATATGAATTTTAAAAGCCATAAAAATGGCATTGGCATGCAGAAATATGGAGATGTGCCTAAACCCACCTACCACCCTATCGATCCACGGCTTGCGCATCCCGTCTCTTGGCGACGTAGTGCCCGCCCGCTCATTTCGTCGGTCTGGCTTAGGCATACGAAGTTCATTCCCAGTCTAAGATCGGACCGGACCGAGGGTTACGGCAGCACAAGCTGGGCTCAGGCATGTGCTGGTGCCGTATTTTTCTTCGCCGAGGTCCCATCGCCGCAGCATCGTCGGAGAACCTATCCGACGGCATTGGGGTTCCGATGATAGGGGGCTGGGGGGTGTGCGCACATGATGTGCGATGGGTGCTGGTACTTGGCCCTTATATTGGCCCCCTATCCCTCATCAAATCTCGAGAACTCACACACCCTTGAAGTGCATTTGAGATTTTACAGGTTTGCTGCCAGTAGCCATTAAAGAGTCTGAAATGGGGACACTTTTTTCAAATGGTCACAAAATCTTGTACACTTCGAGTTTTTAGCTGAATTTTTTTGTGCATGCCAAAAAAAATACAAGGATCACATCTACCAAGTTTGGGGCCAAAACTCCTTCCAAAAAAATTTTACAAAATCTCGAACCCTAAAAAGTTTCAAAAATCATGAAAAATAGAAAATGAGTCGTCTTGCCATGAAACTTCACGTGAAGGCTTCAAAGACCATTGTATGAATTTACAAGCCATAAAAATGGCATTGGCTCGCAGCAATATGAAGATGTGCCTAAACGCACCTACCACCCTATTGATCCACGACTTGCGCATCCCGTCTCTCTGGCCGACGTAGTGCCCGTCTGCCCGCCTGCTTGCTCGTTTTGTCGGTTGGCTTAGGCATACGGAGTTCATTCCCAGTCTCAGATCGGACCGAACAGAGGGTTACGACAACAGGATTGACAGAATGTAGAGGGGCACCCAGTCGATCCCCGGCTTACGCATCCCGCCCCTCTGGTCGGCTGAGTGCCCGCACGCTCGTTTCGTGGGTAGACTTAGGCATACGGAGTTCATTCCCAGTCTAAGCATAGGGAGTTCATTCCTAGTCTAAGATCAGGCCAAATCGAGGGTTGCAGCAGCACATGTTGGGCTCAGGCATGTGCTAGTGCCGCATTTTTCTTCGTCGCGGCACCATCGCCGAAGCACCACCGGGGCACCATCGCCGAAGCATCACCGGAGAACCTGACCGGCGGCATTGGCGTTCCGTTGATCGGGGGGGTCGGAGGGGGTGTGCGCACATGATGTGCGATGGGTGCTGGTACTTGGCCCTTATATTGGCCCCCTATCTCTCATCAAACCTCGAGAACTCACACCCCCTTAAAGAGCATTTCAGATTTTACAAGTTTGCTGCCAGTAGCCATTAAAGTGTCTGAAATGGGGACACTTTCTTCAAATGGTCACAAAATCTTGTACACTTCGATTTTTTACCTGATTTTTTTCGTGCATGCCAAAAAAAATACAAGGATCATGTCTACCAAGTTTGGGGCCAAAACTCCTTTCGAAAAAATTTTAAAAAATCCTGAACCACAAAAAGTTTCAAAAATCATGAAAAATAGAAAACGAGTCGTCTTGCCATGCAACGTCACGTGAAAGCTTAAGGGACCATTATATGAATTTAAAAGCCATAAAAATGGCATTGGCATGCAGAAATATGGAGATGTGCCTAAACCCACCTACCACCCTATCGATCCACGGCTTGCGCATCCCGTCTCTCTGGCCGACGTAGTGCCCGCCCGCTCGTTTCGTCGGTTGGCTTAGGCATACGAAGTTCATTCCCAGTCTAAGATCGGACTGGACCGAGGGTTACGGCAGCACAAGCTGGGCTCAGGCATGTGCTGGTGCCGCATTTTTCTTCGCCGGGGTGCCATCGCCGGAGCATCGTCGGAGAACCTGTCCGACGGCATTGGGGTTCCGATGATAGGGGGCTGGGGGGTGTGCGCACATGATGTGCGATGGGTGCTGGTACTTGGCCCTTATATTGGCCCCCTATCCCTCATCATACCTCGAGAACTCACACCCCCTTAAAGAGCATTTGAGATTTTACAAGTTTGCTGCCAGTAGCCATTAAAGTGTCTGAAATGGGGACACTTTTTTCAAATGGTCACAAAATCTTATACACTTCGAGTTTTTAGCTGAATTTTTTTATGCATGCCAACAAAAATACAAGGATCATGTCTAAAATGTTTGGGCCAAAACTCCTTCCGAAACAATTTTAAAAAATCCCGAACTGCAAAATGTTTTGAAAATCATGAAAAATAGAAAACGACTCGTCTTGCCATGAAACTTCACGTGAAGGCTTAAGGGACCATTGTTTGAATTTACAACCCATAAAAATGGCATTGGCATGAAGAAATATGATGATGTGCCTAAACCCACCAACCACCCTATCGATCCACGGCTTGCGCATCCCGTCTCTCTGGCCGACGTAGTTCTCGCCCGCCCGTCCGCCCGCTCGTTTCGTTGGTTGGCTTAGGCATATGGAGTTTATTCCCAGTATAAGATCGGATCAGACCGAGGGTTGGGTAGTAGGATCGGTAGCACACAGAAGGGGACCCGACTGATGCCCAGCTTGTGCATCCCGCCCCTTTGGCCGGCTGAGCGCCCGCAAGCTCATTTCATGGGTTGACTTAGGCATACGGAGTTAATTCCCAGTCTAAGCATACGCAGTTCATTCCCAGTCTAAGATCGAACCGGACTGAGGGTTGCGGCAGCACATGCTAGGCTCAAGTATGTGCTGGTGCCACATTTTTCTTCGTCGGGGCACCATCGTCGGAGCATCGTCGGAGAACCTGATCGGCGGCATTGGGTTCCGATGATCGGGGGGGCCGGGGGGTGTGCGCACATGATGTGCGATGGGTGCTGGTACGTGGCCCTTATATTGGCCCCCTATCCCTCATCAAACCTCAAGAACTCACACCCCCTTAAAGAGCATTTGAGATTTTACAGGTTTGCTGCCAGTAGCCATTAAAGTGTCTGAAATGGGGACACTTTTTTCAAATGGTCACCAAAATCTTGTACACTTCGAGTTTTTAGCTGAATTTTTTTTTGCATGCCAACAAAAATAAAAGGATCACGTCTACCAAGTTTGGGGCCAAAACTCCTTCCGAAAAAATTTTAAAAAATCCTAAAACGCAAAAAGTTTTGAAAATCGTGAAAAATAGAAAACGAGTCGTCTTGCCATGAAACTTAACGTGAAGGGTTAAGGGACCATTGTATGAATTTACAAGCCATAAAAATGGCATTGGCATGCATAAATATGAAGATGTGCCTAAACCCACCTACCACCATATCGATCCACGGCTTGCACATCCCCTCTCTCTGGCCGGGGTAATTCCCGCCCGCCCGCTCGTTTCGTCAGTTGGCTTAGGCGTACGAAGTTGATTCCCAGTTTTAGATTGGACCAGACCGAGGGTTGCAGCAACAGGATCGACAGCACACAAAGGGGGACTCGGTCGATCCCCGACTTGCGCATCTCGCCCCTCTGGCCAGCTGAGCACCCGTACCCTTGTTTCTTGGGTTGACTTAGGCATACGGAGTTCATTCCCAGTCTAAGATCGGATCAGATCGAGGTTTGCGATAGCACATGCTCGGCTCACGCATGTGCTGGTGTCATATTTTTCCTTTTCGGGGTGCCATCGTCGGAGCATCGCAGGAGAGCCTGACCGACGGGATTAGGGCTCCAACCATTAGGGGGGCCGGGGGGGTGTGCACACATGATATGCGATGGGTGCTGGTACTTGGCCCGCATACGGAGGTCATTCCCAGTCTAAGTATACGGAGATCATTCCCAATCTAACATTGAGCCAGACCAAGGGTTACGGCAGAACATGCTGGGCTCGGGCATGTGCTGGTGCCACTTTTTTCTTCGTCGGGGCACCATTGCCAGAGAACTTGACCGGCGGCATTGGGGTTCCGGCGATCGGGGGGTCGGGGGGGTGTGCGCACATGATGTGCGATAGGTGCTGTTACTTGGCCCTTATATTGGCCCCCTATCCCTCATCAAACCTCGAGAACTCACACCCCCTTAAAGAGCATTTGAGATTTTACAGGTTTATTGCCAGTAGCCATTAAAGTGTCTGAAATGGGGACACTTTTTTCAAATGGTCACAAAATCTTATACATTTTGAGTTTTTCGCTGATTTTTTTTGTGCATGCCAACAAAAATACAAGGATCACGTCTACCAAGTTTCTGGCCAAAACCCCTTCCGAAAAAATTTTAAAAAATCCCGAACGGTAAAAAGTTTCAAAAATTGTGAAAAATATAGAATGAGTCGTCTTGCCATGAAACTTCATGTGAAGGCTTAAGGGACCATTGTATGAATTTACAAGCCATAAAAATGACATTGGCACATAGAAATATGAAGATGTGCCTAAACCCACCTACCACCCATCGATCCACGGCCTACGCATCCCATCTCTCTGGCCGACGTAGTGCCCGTCCGACCGTCCGCCCGCTCGTTTCGTCGGTTGGCTTAGGCATACGAAGTTGATTCCCAATCTAAGATCTGATCAGACTGAGGGTTGCGGCAGCAGGATCGGCAGCACGTAGAGGGGGACCCGACCGATCCCCGCGCTTGCGCATCCCGCCCCTCTGGCTGGCTGAGCGCCTGCATGCTCGTTTCGTGGGTTAACTTAGGCATATGGAGTTCATTCCTAGTCTAAGATCGGATCGACCGAGGGTCACGGCCACAGATGCTAGGCTCGGGCATGTGCTGGTGTCATATTTTTCTTCGTCGGGGCACCATTGTCGAAGCATCGCCGGAGAACCTGACCGGTGGCATTGGGGTTCCGACGATCGGGGGGCCGGGAGGGGTGTGCACACATGATGTGCGATGGGTGCTTGTACTTGGCCCTTATATTGGCCCCCTATGTCTCATCAAACCTTGAGATCTCACACCCCTTTAAAGAGCATTTGAGATTTTACAGGTTTGCTGCTAGTAGCTATTAAAGTGTCTGAAACGAGGACAATTTTTTCAAATGGTCACAAAATCTTGTACACTTCGATTTTTTAGCTAAATTTTTTTGTGCATGCCAACAAAAATACAAGGATCACGTCTATCAAGTTTGGGCCTAAAAATCCTTTCAAAAAAATTTTAAAAAATCCCCAACCGTAAAAAGTTTCAAAAATCATGAAAAATAGAAAACGAGTCGTCTTGCCATGAAACTTCACGTGAAGGCTTAAGGGACCATTGTATGAATTTACAAGCCATAAAAATGGCATTGGCATGCAGAAATATGAAGATGTGCCTAAACCCACCAACCACCCTATCGATCCATGGCTTACGCATCCCGTCTCTCTAGCCGACGTAGTGCCCGCCCGCCCGCCCGCATGCTCGTTTCATGGGTTGACTTAGGCATACGGAGTTCATTCCCAGTCTAAGCATACGGAGTTCATTCCCAGTCTATGATCAGACCAGACCGAGGGTTGTGGCAGCACATGCTGAGCTCGGGCATGTGCTGGTGTCGCATTTTTCTTCGTTGGGGCACCATCGTCAGAGCATCGTCGGAAAACCTGACCGGCGGCATTGGGGTTACAGCGATCGGGGGGCCGGGGGGGTGCGTGCGCACATGATGTACGATGGGTACTGGTACTTGGCCCTTACATTGGCCCCCTATCCCTCATCAAACCTCAAGAACTCACACCCCCTTAAAGAGCATTTGAGATTTTACAGGTTTGCTGCTAGTAGGCATTAAAGTGTTTGAAATGGGGACACTTTTTCAAATGGTCACATATGATGATGTGACCAAACCCACCTACCAGCATATCGATCCACGGCTTGTGCATCCCGTCTCTCTGGCTGGTGTAGTGCCTGCCAGCCCGCTCATTTCATCGGTTGGCTTAGGCATACGGAGTTCATTCCCAGTCTAAGATCGGACCAGACCGAAAGTTACGGCAGCAAGATCTGCAGCACATAGAGGGGGACCCGGCTGATCCCCGCCTTGTGCATCCCGCCCCTCTGGCCGGTTGAGTGCTCGCACGTTCGTTTCGTGGGTTGACTTAGGCATACAGAGTTCATTCCCAGTCTAAGCATACGGAGTTCATTCCCAGTCTAAGATCATACCAGACCTAGGGTTGCGGCAGCACATGCTGGGCTCGGGCATGTGTTGGTACCGTATTTTTCTTCATCGGGGCACCATCACCGGAGCATTGTCGGAGAACCTGACCGGCAGTATTGGGGTTCCAGTGATCGGGGGGTCGGGATGGGTGTGCACACATGATGTGCGATGGGTGCTGGTACTTGGCCCTTATTTTGGCCCCTTATCCCTCATCAAACCTCAAGAACTCACACCCCCTTAAAGAGCATTTGAGATTTTACAGGTTTGCTGCTAGTAGCCATTAAAGTGTTTGAAATGGGGGCACTTTTTTCAAATGGTCACATATGATGATGTGACTAAACCCACCTACCAGCATATCGGTCCACGGCTTGCGCATCCCGTCTCTCTGGCCGGTGTAGTGCCTGCCCGTCCGCTCATTTCATCGGTTGGCTTAGGCATACGGAGTTCATTCCCAGTCTAAGATCGGACCAAACCGAAGGTTACGGCAGCAAGATTGGTAGCACACAGAGGGGACCTGGCTGATCCCCGGCTTGTGCATCCCGCCCCTCTGGCCGATTGAGCGCTCGCACGTTCGTTTCGTGGGTTGACTTAGGCATACAGAGTTCATTCCCAGTCTAAGCATACGGAGTTCATTCCCAGTCTAAGATCAGACCAGACCTAGGGTTACGGCAGCACATGCTGGGCTTGGGCATGTGTTGGTACCGCATTTTTCTTCGCCGGGGCACCATCGCCGGAGCATTGTCGGAGAACCTGACCGGCAGCATTGGGGTTCCGATGATCAGGGGGGCCGGGGCGGGTGTGCACACATGATGTGCGATGGGTGCTGGTACTTGGCCCTTATTTTGGCCCCCTATCCCTCATCAAACCTCAAAAACTCACACCCCCTTAAAGAGCATTTGAGATTTTACAGGTTTGCTGCTAGTAGCCATTAAAGTGTTTGAAATGGGGACACTTTTTTCAAAAGGTCACAAAATCTTGTACACTTTGAGTTTTTAGCTGAATTTTTTTTGCATGCCAAAAAAAATATAAGGATCACGTCTACCAAGTTTGGGGTGCAAACTCCTTCTGAAAAAATTTTAAAAAATCCCGAACCGCAAAAAGTTTCAAAAATCATGAAAAATAGAAAACGAGTCGTCTTGCCATGAACCTCCACGTGAAGGCTTCAGGGACCATTGTATGAATTTACAAGCCATAAAAATGGCACTGGCATGCAGAAATATGAAGATGTGCCTAAACCCACCTACCACCCTATCGATCCACGGCTTGCGCATCCCGTCTCTCTGGCCGGTGTAGTCCCGACCCGCCTGCCCGCCCGCTCGTTTCGTTGGTTGGCTTAGGCATATGGAGTTAATTCCTAGTCTAAGATCAGAGCGGACCGAGGGTTGCGACACGGGATCGGTAGCACGTATAGCGGGACCCGATCGATCCCCGACTTGCGCATCCTGCCCCTCTGGCCGGCTGAGTGCTCGCAAGCTCGTTTCGTGGGTTGACTTAGGCATACGGAGTTCATTCCCAGTCTAAGATCGGATCAGACCGAGGGTTGCGGCAGCACATGCTGGGCTCCGGCATGTGCTGGTGCCGTATTTTTTTCGTCGGGGCACCATCGTCGGAGCATCGCCAGAGAACCTGACCGGCGACATTGGGGTTCCGACGATCCGGGGGGCCAGGGGGTGTGCACACATGATGTACGATGGGTGCTGGTACTTGGCCCTTATATTGGCCGCCTATCCCTCATCAAACCTCGAGAACTCACACCCCCTTAAAGAGCATTTGAGATTTTATAGGTTTGCTGCCAGTAGCCATTAAAGTGTCTAAAATGGGGACACTTTTTTCAAATGGTCACAAAATATTGTACACTTCAAGTTTTTAGCTGAATTTTTTTGTGCATGCCAACAAAAATACAAGGATTACATCTACCAAGTTTGGGGCCAAAACTCCTTCCAAAAAAAATTGTAAAAAATCTCAAACTACAAAAATTTTTGAAAATCATGAAAAATAGAAAACGAGTCGTCTTCCCATGAAACTTCACGTGAAGGCTTAGGGGACCATTGTATGAATTTACAAGCCATAAAAATGGCATTGGCACGTAGAAACATGTAGATGTGCCTAAACCCACCTACCACCCATCGATCCACGGCTTGCGCATCCGTCTCTCTGGCTGGAGCAGTGCCCGCCTGCCCGCCCGCCCGCTCATTTCATCGGTTGGCTTAGGCATACGAAGTTCATTCCCAATCTAAGATCGGACCAGACCAAGGGTTATGGTAACAGGATCGGCAGCATGCAGAGGGGGACCCGATCGATCCCCGACTTGCGCATCCCGTCCCTCTGACCGGCTGAGCGCCCGCATGCTTGTTTCGTGGGTTGACTTAGGCATACGGAGTTCATTCCATGTCTAAGCATACGGAGTTCATTCCCAGTCTAAGATTAGATTAGATCGAGGGTTGTGGCCGCACATGCTGGGCTCGGGCATGTGCTGGGGCCACATTTTTCTTCATCGGGGCACCATCGTCGGAGCATTGCCGGAGAACCTGACCGACAGCGTTAGGGTTCCGACGATCGGGGGGGCCAGGGTGGGTGTGCGCTCATGATGTGCGATTGGTGCCGGTACTTGGCCCTTATATTGGCCCCCTATCCCTCATCAAACCTCGAGAACTCACACCCCCTTAAAGAGCATTTGAGATTTTACAGGTTTGCTGCCAGTAGCCATTAAAGTGTTTGAAATGGGGACACTTTTTTCAAATGGTCAGAAAATGTTGTACACTTTGAGTTTTTAGCTGAATTGTTTTGTGCATGCCAACAAAAATACAAGGATCAAGTCTACCAAGTTTGGGGCCAAAACTCCTTCCAAAAAAATTTTAAAAAATCTCGAACCGTAAAAAGTGTCAAAAATCGTGAAAAATAGAAAACGAGTCGACTTGCCATGAAACTTCACGTGAAGGATTAAGGGATCATTGTACGAATTTACAAGCCATAAAAATGGCATCGACACATAGAAATTTGAAGATGTGCCTAAACCCACCTACAACCCTATCGATCCACGGCTTGCGCATCGCGTCTCTCTGGCCGGCGTAGTGCCCGCCCGCCTGCCCGCTCATTTCATCGGTTGCCTTAGGCATACAGAGTTCATTCCCTATTTAAGATAGGGCCGGACCGAGGGTTGCGGTAGCAGGATCGGCAGCACACAGAGGGGGACCCAGTCGATCCCCGGCTTGCGCATCCCGCCTCTCTGGCTGGCTGAGCACCCGCACGCTCGTTTCATGGGTTGACTTGGGCATACAGAGTTCACTCCCAGTCTAAGCATACAGAGTTCATACCCAGTCTAAGATCAGACCAGATCGAGGGTTGCGGCAGCACATGCTGGGCTCAGGCATGTGCTGGTGCTACATTTTTCTTCGCCGGGGCACCATCGTCGGAGCATCGCCGGAGAACCTGACCGACGGCATTAGGGTTACGGCAACCGGGGGGGCCGGGGGGTGTGCGCACATGATGTGCAATGGGTGCTGGTACTTGGCCCTTATATTGGCCCCTTATCCCTCATCAAACCTCGAGATCTCACACCCCCTTAAAGAGCATTTGAGATTTTACAGGTTTGCTGCCAGTAGCCATTAAAGTGTCTTGAATGGGGACACTTTTTTCAAATGGTCACAAAATCTTGTACACTACGAGTTTTTAGTTAAATTTTTTTGTGCACGCCAACAAAAATACAATGAGCACGTCTACCTAGTTTGGCACCAAAACTCCTTCCGAAAGAATTTTAAAAAATCCCAAACCGCAAAAAGTTTCAAAAATCATGAAAAATAGAAAACGAGTCATCTTGCCATGAAACTTCATGTGAAGGCTTAAAGGACCATTGTATGAATTTAGAAGCCATAAAAATGTCATTGGCATGCAGAAATATGAATATGTGCCTAAACCTACCTACCACCCTATCGATCCACGGCTTGCGCATTCCGTCTTTCTGGTCGGCGTAGTGCCCGCCCGCCCGCTCGTTTCGTTGGTTGGCTTAGGCATACGGAGTTCATTGCCAGTCTAAGATCAGACCAGATCGAGGGTTACGGTAGTAGGATCGGTAGCACGCAGAGGGGGACCCGACCGATCCCCAGCTTGCGTATCCCTTTTATCTGGCCGACTGAGCGCCCGCACGCTCGTTTCGTGGGTTGACTTAGGGATATGGAGTTCATTCCCAATCTAAGCATACAGAGTTCATTCCCAGTCTAAGATCGGACCAGACCAAGGGTTGTTGCAGCACATGCTGGGCTCAAGCATGTGCTGGTGCCGCATTTTTGTTCGTCAGAGCATCGCCGGAGAACCTGACTGACGGCATTGGGGTTCCGACGATCGGGGGGCCGGGGGGTGTGCACACATGATGTGCGATGGGTGCTGGTACTTGGCCCTTATATTGGCCCCCTATCCCTCATCAAAGCTTGAGAACTCACACCCCCTTAGAGAGCATTTGAGATTTTATAGGTTTGCTGCCAGTAGCAATTAAAGTGTCTGAAATGGGGACACTTTTTTCAAATGGTCACAAAATCTTGTACACTTTGAGTTTTTAGATGAATTTTTTTGTGCATGCCAACAAAAATACAAGGATCATGTCTACCAAGTTTGGGGCCAAAAATCCTTTCGAAAAAATTTTAAAAAATCCCGAACCACAAAAAGTTTTAAAAATCGTGAAAAATAGAAAACGAGTCGTCTTGCCATGAAACTTAACGTGAAGGCTTAAGGGACCATTGTATGAATTTACAAGCCATAAAAATGGCATTGGCACACAGAAATATGAAGATATGCCTAAACCCACCTACCACCCTATCGATCCACGGCTTGCGCATCCCGCCTCTCTGGCCAACGTGGTGCCCGCCCGCCCGTCGGCCCGCTCATTTCGTCGGTTGGCTTAGGCATACGAAGTTCATTCCCAGTCTAACATCAAACCAAATTGAGTTGTGGCAACAAGATCGACAGCACGCAGAGGGGGACCCGACCGATCCCCGGCTTGCGCATCCCTCCCCTCTGGCCGACTGAGCACTCGCACGCTCGTTTTATGGGTTGACTTAGGCATACGGAGTTCATTCCCAGTCTAAGCATACGGAGTTCATTCCCAGTGTAAGATAGGACCAGACTGAGGGTTGCGGCAGCACATGCTGGGCTCAGGCATGTGTTGGTGCCGTATTTTTCTTTATCGGTGCACCATCGCCGGAGAACCTGACCGACAGCATTGGGGTTCCGGCGATCGGGGGGCCGAGGGGGGTGTGCACACATGATGTGCAATGAGTGCTGGTACTAGGCCCTTATATTGGCCCCTTATCCCTCATCAAACCTCAAGATATCACACCCTCTTAAAGAGCATTTGAGATTTTACAAGTTTGCTGCCAGTAGCCATTAAAGTGTCTTGAATGGGGACACTTTTTTCAAATGGTCACAAAATCTTGTACACTGTGAGTTTTTAGTTGAATTTTTTTGTGCATGCCAACAAAAATACAATGAGCACGTCTACCTAGTTTGGGGCCAAAACTCCTTCCGAAAGAATTTTAAAAAATCTCGAACCGCAAAAAGTTTCAAAAATCATGAAAAATAGAAAACGAGTCGTCTCACCATGAAACTTAATGTGAAGGCTTAAGGGACCATTGTATGAATTTACAAGCCTTAAAAATGGCATTGGAGCGCAGAAATATGAATATGTGCCTAAACCCACCTACCACCCTATCGATCCACGGCTTGCTCATCCCGTCATTCTGGCCGACGTACTGCCCGCCCGCCCGCACGCTCGTTTCGTCGGTTGGCTTAGGTATACGGAGTTTATTCCCAGTCTAAGATCAGATCGGGCTGAGGTTGCGGCAGCAGGATCGACAGCACGCAGAGGGGGACCCGATCGATCCCCGACTTACGCGTCCTGCCCCTCTGGTCGGCTGAGCGCCCGCACGCTCATTTCATGGGCTGACTTAGGGATACGGAGTTCATTCTCAGTCTAAGCATACGGAGTTCATTCCCAGTCTAAGCATACGGAGTTTATTCCCAGTCTAAGATCGGACCGGACCAAGGGTTACGACAGCACATGCTGGGCTCGGACGTGTGCTGGTGTCACATTTTTCTTCATTGGAGCATCGTCGGGGAACCTGACTGGCCGATCCCCGGCTTGTGCATCCCACCCCTCTGGCCGGCTGAGTGCCCGCATGCTCATTTTATGGGTTGACTTTGGGATACGGAGTTCATTCCCAGTCTAAGCATACGGAGTGCATTGGACCGGACCAAGGGTTGCGACAGCACATGCTGGGCTCGGCGTGTGCTGGTGCTGCATTTTTCTTCGCCAGAGCATTGCTGGAGAACCTGACTGGCCGATCCTCGGCTTGCGCGACCCGCCCCTCTGGCCGACTGAGCGCCCGCATGCTCGTTTCATGGGTCGGGGGGTGTGCGCACATGATGTGCGATGGGTGCTGGTACTTGGCTCTTATAATGCCGTCCTATCCTTCATCAAACCTCGAGAACTCACACCCCCTTAAAGAGCATTTGAGATTTTACAGGTTTGCTACCAGTAGCCACTAAAATGTCTGAAATGGGGACACTTTTCTCAAATGGTCAAAAAATCTTGTACACTTTGATTTTTTAGCTGAATTTTTTTGTGCATGCCAACAAAAATACAAGGATCACGTCCACCAAGTTTGGGGTCAATACTCCTTTCGAAAAAATTTTAAAAAATCTCGAACCATAAAAAGTTTGAAAAATCGTGAAAAATAGAAAACGAGTCGTCTTGCCATGAAACTTAACGTGAAGGCTTAAGGGACCATTGTATGAATTTACAAACCATAAAAATGGCATTGACACACAGAAATATGAAGATGTGCCTAAACCCACCTACCACCCTATCGATCAATGGCTTGCGCATCCTTCCTCTCCGGCCGGTATAGTGCCCACCCGCCTGCTCATTTCGTCGGTTGGCTTAGGCATACGGAGTTCATTCCCAGTCTAAGATCGCATCAGACTGAGGGTTGCAGCAGCAGGATCGGCAGCACGTAGAGGGGGACTCGGCCGATCCCTGGCTTGCGCATCCCACCCTTCTGGCCGGTTGAGTGCCCGCACTCTCATTTCGTGGGTTGACTTAGGCATACGGAGTTCATTCCCAGTCTAAGCATACGGAGCTCATTCCCCATCTAAGATTGGACCAGACCGAGGGTTGCGACAGCACATGCTGGGCTTAGGCATGTGCTGGTGCAGTATTTATCTTCGTCGAGGCACCATCGTCGGAGCATCGTTGAAGAACCTGACCGGCAGCATTGCAGTTCCGACGATCGGGGGGGTCGAGGGGGTGTGCGCACAAATCCGCCCGCCCGCTCGCTCGTTTCGTTGGTTGGCTTAGGCATACGGAGTTCATTCCCAGTCTCAGATCAGACCGGATTGAGGGTCATAAAAGCAGGATCAGCAGCACGTAGAGGGGCACCCAGTCGATCCCCGGCTTGCGCATCCCGTCCCTCTGGCTAGCTGAGCACCCGCACGCTCGTTTCGTGGGTTGACTTAGGCATACGGAGTTCACTCCCAGTCTAAGCATACGGAGTTCATTCCCAATCTAAGATCGGATCGAACTGAGGGCTGCGGTAGCACATGTTGAGCTCGGGCATGTGCTGGTGCCACATTTTTCTTCGTCGGGGCACCATCGTCGGAGCATCACCGGAGAACTTGACCGGCCGCATTGGGTTCGACGATCGGGGGGCTCGAGGGGGTGTGCGCACATGATGTGCAATGGGTGCTGGTACTTGGCCCTTATATTGGCCCCCTATCCCTCATCAAACCTCGAGAACTCAAACCCCCTTAAAGAGTAGTTGAGATTTTACAGGTTTGCTGCCAGTAGCCATTAAAGTATCTAAAATGGGGACACTTTTTTCAATTGGTCACAAAATCTTGTACGCTTTGAGTTTTTAGCTGAATTTTTTTGTGCATGCCAATAAAAATACAAGGATCACGTCTACCAAGTTTGGGGCCGAAACTCCTTCTGAAAAAATTTAAAAAAATCCCGAACTGTAAAAAGTTTAAAAAATCTTGAAAAATAGAAAACGAGTCGTCTTGCCATGAAACTTCACGTGAAGGCTTAAGGGACCATTGTATGAATTTACAAGGCATAAAAATGGCATTGGCATGCAGAGATATGAAGATGTGCCTAAACCCACCTACCACCCTATCGATCCATGGCTTGCGCATCCCGCCTCTCTGGCCGGCGTAGTGCCTGCCCACCAGCTTGTTTCGTCGATTGGCTTAGGCATACAGAGTTCATTCCCAGTCTAAGATCAGACCAGAATGAGGGTTGTGGCAGCAGGATCGACAGCACGTAGAGGGGGACCCAGCTGATCCCCGGCATACACATCCCACCCCTGTGGTCGGCTGAGCGCCCGCACGCTTGTTTCATGGGTTGACTTAGGCATACGGAGTGCATTCCTAGTCTAAGCATACAGAGTTCATTCCCAGTCTAAGATCGGACCAGACCGAGGGTTGCAGCGGCACATGCTGGAATCGGGCATGTGTCGGTGCCACATTTTTCTTCGCCGGCGCACCATCGTCGGAGAACCTGACCCGCGAAATTGGGTTTCCGACGATCGGGGGGGTCGGGGGGTGTGCGCACATGATGTGGGATGGGTGCTGGTACTTGGCCCTTATATTGGCCCCCTATCCCTCATCAAACCTCAACAATTCACACCCCCTTAAAGAGCATTTGAGATTTTACAAGTTTGCTGCCAGTAGCCATTAAAGTGTCTGAAATGGGGACACTTTTTTCAAATGGTCACAAAATCTTGTACACTTCGAGTTTTTAGCTGAATTTTTTTGTGCATGCCAACAAAAATAAGAGGATCATGTCTACCAAGTTTGGGGCCAAAACTCCTTCTGAAAGAATTTTAAAAAATCCCAAACCGTAAAAAGTTTCAAAAATCGTGAAAAATAGAAAACGAGTTGTCTTGCCATGAAACTTCACGTGAAGGCTTAAGGGACCATTGTATGAATTAACAAGCCAGAAAAATGGCATTGGCATGCAGAAATATGAAGATGTTCCTAAACCCACCTACCACCCTATCGATCCACGGCTTGCTCATCCCGTCTCTTTGGCCGACGTAGTGCCGGCCCGACCGCTCGCCCGCCCGTTCGTTTCGTCGGTTGGCTTAGGCATACAGAGTTCATTCCCAGTCTAAGATCGGACCAAACTGAGTTGCAGTAGCAGGATCAGTAGCACACAGAGAGGGACCCGACTGATCCCCGGCTTGTGCATCCCGCCCCTCTGGCTGGCTGAGCTCCCGTACGCTTATTTCATGGGTTGACTTAGGCATACGGAGTTCATTCCCAGTCTAAGCATACGAAGTTCATTCCCAGTCTAAGATCGGACTGGATCGAAGGTTGCGACAGCACATACTGGGGTCGGGCATGTGCTGGTGCCGCATTTTTCTTCACCAGGGCACCATCACCGGAGCATCGCCGAAGAACCTGACCGGCGGCATTGGGGTTCTGACGATCGGGGGGGCCGAGGGGGGTGTGGGCACATGATGTCCGATGGGTGCTGGTACTTGGCCCTTATATTGGCCCCCTATCCCTCATCAAACCTCAAGAACTCACACCCCCTTAAAGAGCATTTGAGATTTTATAGGTTTGCTGCGAGTAGCCATTAAAGTGTCTTAAATGGGGACATTTTTTTCAAATGGTTACAAAATCTTATACATTTCGAGTTTTTAGCTGAATTTTTTTATGCATGCCAACAAAAATACAAGGATCAGATCTGCCAAGTTTGGGTCTAAAACTCCATCCGAAAAAATTTTGAAAAATCCCAAACCGTAAAAAGTTTTGAAAATCGTGAAAAATAGAAAACGAGTCGTCTTGCCATGAAACTTCACGTGAAGGCTTAAGGGACCATTGTATGAATTTACAAGCCATAAAAATGGCATTGGCACGTAGAAATATGAAGATGTGCCTAAACCCACCTACCACCCTATCAATCCACGGCTTGCGCATCTCGTCTCTCTGGCCGACGTAGTATCCGCCCGCCCGCCCACTCGTTCCGTCGGTTGGCTTAGGCATACGGAGTTCATTCCCAGTCTAAGATCAGACCAAACCGAGGGTTGCGACAGCAGGATCGGTAGCATGCAGAGGGGGACCCAGCCGATCCCTGGCTTGCGCATCCCGTCCCTCTGGCCGGCTGAGCGCCCGCACGCTCGTTTCGTGGGTTGACTTAGGCGTACGAAGTTCACTCCCAGTCTAAGCATACGGAGTTCATTCCCAATCTAAGATCAGACCGGACCGAGGGTTGCAGCAGCACATGCTGGGCTCTGGAATGTACTGGTGCCGTATTTTTCTTCGTCGGGGCACCATCGCCGGAGCATCACCGGAGAACCTGACCGACGGCATTGGGGTTCCGACGATCGGGGGGGCCGGGGGGTGTGCGCACATGATATGCGATGGCTGCTGGTACTTGGCCCTTATATTGGCCCCCTATCCCACATCAAACCTCGAGAACTCACACCCCCTAGAAGAGCATTTGAGATTTTACAGGTTTGCTGCCAGTATCTACTAAAGTGCCTGAAATGGGGACACTTTTTTCAAATGGTCGCAAAATCTTGTACACTTCGAGTTTTTAGCTGAATTTTTTTGTGCATGCCAAAAAAAATACAAGGATAACGTCTACCAGGTTTGGGGCCAAAACTCCATCCAAAAAAATTTTAAAAAATCCCGAACCCTAAAAAGTTTCAAAAATCGTGAAAAATAGAAAACGAGTCGTCTTGCCATGAAACTTCACGTGAAGGCTTTGGGGACCATTGTATGAATTTACAAGCCATAAAAATGGCATTGGCACACAGCAATATGAAGATGTGCCTAAACCCACCTACCACCCTATCGATCCACGACTTGCGCATCCCGTCTCTCAGGTCGGCGTAGTGCCGGTCCGCCCGCCCGCTCGCTCGTTTCGTTGGTTGGCTTAGGCATACGGAGTTCATTCCCAGTCTCAGATCAGACCGGATTGAGGGTCATAAAAGCAGGATCAGCAGCACGTAGAGGGGCACCCAGTCGATCCCCGGCTTGCGCATCCCGTCCCTCTGGCTAGCTGAGCACCCGCACGCTCGTTTCGTGGGTTGACTTAGGCATACGGAGTTCACTCCCAGTCTAAGCATACGGAGTTCATTCCCAATCTAAGATCGGATCGAACCGAGGGTTGCGGTAGCACATGTTGAGCTCGGGCATGTGCTGGTGCCACATTTTTCTTCGTCGGGGCACCATCGTCGGAGCATCACCGGAGAACTTGACCGGCCGCATTGGGGTTCCGACGATCGGGGGGGCTTGGGGGTGTGCGCACATGATGTGCAATGGGTGCTGGTGCTTGGCCCTTATATTGGCCCCCTATCCCTCATCAAACCTCGAGAACTCACACCCCCTTAAAGAGTAGTTAAGATTTTACAGGTTTGCTAGCCATAGCCATTAAAGTGTTTGAAATGGGGACACTTTTTTAAATGGTCACAAAATCTTGTAGACTTTGAGTTTTTAGCTGAATGTTTTTGTGCATGCCAACAAAAATGCAAGGATCACGTCTACCAAGTTTGGGGCCAAAAGTCCTTCCAAAAAATTTTAAAAAATCCCAAACCGTAAAAAGTTTTAAAAATCGTGAAAAATAAAAAACGAGTTGTCTTGCCATGAAACTTCATGTGAAGGCTTAACAGACCATTGTATGAATTTCCAAGCCATAAAAATGGCATTGGCACACAAAAATATAAAGATGTGCCTAAACCCACCTACCACCCTATCGATCCACGGCTTACGCTTCCCATCTTTCTGGCCGGCGTAGTGCTCACCTGCCGGCCCGCTCGCTCGTTTCTGGCCGGCGTAGTGCTCATCCCAGTCTAAGATCAGACCAGACTGAGGGTTGCAGTAGCAGGATCAGTAGCACGTAGAGGGGGACCCGGCCGATCCACGGCTTGCGCATCCCGCCCCTCTGGCCGGCTGAGCGCCCGCACGCTCGTTTCGTTGGTTGACTTAGGCATACGGAGTTCATTCCCAGTCTAAGATCGAACCAGACCGAGGGTTGCGACAGCAAATGCTGGGCTCGGGCATGTGCTGGTGCCGTATTTTTCTTTGCTGGGGCACCATCGTTGAAGCATCGCCGGAGAACCTGGCCGGCGACGTTGGGGTTCCGACGATCTGGGGGGTCAGGGGGGCTGTGTGCACATGATGTGCGATGGGTGCTGGTACTTGGCCCTTATATTGGCCCCCTATCCCTCATCAAACCTCGAGAACACACGCTCCCTTAAAGAGCATTTGAGATTTTATAGGTTTGTTGCTGTAGCCATTAAAGTGTCTGGAATGGGGACACTTTTTCAAATGGTCACAAAATCTTGTACACTTCGAATTTGTAGCTGAATTTTTTTGTGCATGCCAAGAAAAATAGAATGATCACATCTACCAAGTTTGGCACCAAAACTCCTTCCAAAAAAAGTTTAAAAAATCTCGAACCACAAAAAGTTTCAAAAATCGTGAAAAATAGAAAACGAGTCGTCTTGCCATGAAACTGCACGTGAAGGCTTACGGGACCATTGTATGAATTTACAAGCCATAAAAATGGCATTGGCACGTAGAAATATGAAGATGTGCCTAAACCCACCAACCACCCTATCGATCCACGGCTTGCGCATCCCGCCTCTCTGGCCGTAGTGCCCACCCGCCCGCTAGTTTCGTTGGTTGGCTTAGGCATACGGAGTTCATTCCCAGTCTAAGATTGGACCAAACCGAGTTGCGGCAGTAGGATCGGTAGCACGCAGAGGGGGACCTAGCTGATCCTCGGCTTGCGCATCCCACCCCTCTGGCCGACTGAGTGCCCGCACGCTCGTTTCGTGGGTTGACTTGGGCATACGGAGTTCATTCCCAGTCTAAGCATATAGAGTTCATTCCCAGTCTAAGATCGGACCGGAGAACCTGACCGGCGCATTAGGGTTCCGACGATCGGGGGGGCCGAGGGGGTGTCCGCACATGATATGCGATGGCTGCTGGTGGTTGGCCCTCATATTGGCCCCCTATCCCTCATCAAACCTCAAGAACTCACACCCCCTTAAAGAGCATTTGAGATTTTACAAGTTTGCTGCTAGTAGCCATTAAATTGTTTGAAATGGGGACACTTTTTTCAAATGATCACAATATCTTGTATACTTCGAGTTTTTAGCTGAATTTTTTTGTGCATGCCAACAAAAATACAAGGATCACGTCTACCCAGTTTGGGCCAAAACACCTTTCGAAAAAATTAAAAAAAATCTCAAACCGTAAAATGTTTCAAAAATCATGAAAAATAGAAAACGAGTCGTCTTGCCAGGAAACTTCATGTGAAGTCTTAAGGGACCATTGTATGAATTTACAAGCCATATGGCATTGGCATGCAAAAATATGAAGATGTGCCTAAACCCACCTACCACCCTATCATCCACGGCTTGCGCATCCCGTCTCTCTGGCTGGTGTAGTGCCCGCCCACCCGCCCACCTGCTCGCTCGCTCGTTCCGTCGGTTGGCCTACGCATATGGAGTTCATTCCCAATCTGAGATCAGACCAGACCAAGGGTACGGCAGCAGGATCGGCAGCACGAAGAGGGGGACCCGACTTGCGCATCCCGCCCCTCTGGCCGACTGAGCGCCCGCACGCTCGTTTCGTGGGTTGACTTAGGCAAACGGAGTTCATTCCCAATCTAAGCATACGGAGTTCATTCTCAGTCTAAGATCAGACCGGACTGAGGGTTGCGGCAGCACATGTTGGGCTCGGGCATGTGCTGGTGCCGCATTTTTCTTTGCCAGGGCACCATCGTCGAAGAACCTGACCAACGGTTTTGGGGTTCCGACGATCGGGGGGGCCGGGGGGTGTGCGCACATGATGTGCGATGGCTGCTGGTACTTGGCCCTTATATTGGCCCCCTATCCCTCATCAACCTCGAGAACTCACACCCCCATAAACAGCATTTGAGATTTTACAGGTTTGCTGCCAGTAGCCATTAAAGTGTCTGAAATGGGGAAACTTTTTTCAAATGGTCACAAAATCTTGTACACTTCGAGTTTTTAGCTGAATTTTTTTGTGCATGCCAACAAAAATACAAGGATCACGTCTACCAAGTTTGGAGCCAAAAATTTTTCTGAAAAAATTTTAAAAAATCTTGAACTGTAAAAAGTTTCAAAAATCGTGAAAAATAGAAAACGAGTCTTCTTGCCATGAAACTTCGCGTGAAGGCTTAAGGGACCATTGTATGAATTTACAAGCCACAAAAATGGCATGGGCATGCAGAAATATGAATATGTGCCTAAACTCACCTACCACCCTATCGATCCACAGCTTGCACATCCCGTCTCTCTGGCCGACGTAGTGCTCACCCGCCCGCCCGCCCACTCATTTCGTCGGTTGGCTTAGGCATAAGGAGTTCATTCCCAGTCTAAGATCAGATCGGATCGAGGGTTGCAGTAGCAGGATCGGGAGCACGCAGAGTGGGACCTGGTTGATCCCCGGCTTGCCCATCCCGCCCCTCTGGTCGGTTGAGCGCCCGCACGCTCGTTTCGTGAGTTGACTTAGGCATACGGAGTTCATTCCCAGTCTAAGCATACGGAGTTCATTCCCAATTTAAGATCAAACCAGACCGAGGGTTTCGACAGCACAAGCTGGGCTCGGGCATGGGCTGGTGCTGCATTTTTCTTCGTCGGGGCACCATCGCCGGAGCATCATCGGAGAACCTGACCGGCGGCATTGGGGTTCCGATGATCGGGGGGTCGGGGGAGTGTGCGCACATGATGTGCGATGGGTGCTGGTACTTAGCCCTTATATTGGCCCCCTATCCCTCATCAAACCTCAAAAACTCACACCCCCTTAAAGAGCATTTGAGATTTTACAGGTTTGCTGCCAGTAGCCATTAAAGTGTTCAAAATGGGGACACTTTTTTCAAATGGTCACAAAATCTTGTACACTTCGAGTTTTTAGTTGAATGTTTTTGTGCATGCCAACAAAAATATAATGATCAGGTCTACCAAGTTTCGGACCGAAACTCTTTCCGAAAAAATTTAAAAAAATTTTGAACCGTAAAAAGTTTTGAAAATCGTGAAAAAAAGAAAACGAGTCGTCTTGCCATGAAACTTCACGTGAAGGCTTAGGGACCATTGTATGAATTTACAAGCCATAAAAATGGCATTGGACACCAAAATATGAAGATGTGCCTAAACCCACCTACCACCCTCTCGATCCACGGCTTGCGCATCCCGTCTCTCTGGCCGGTGTAGTGCCTGCCTGCCCGTCCGCCTGCTGGTTTCGTCGGTTGGCTTAGGCATACAGAGTTCATTCTCAGTCTAAGATCAGACAAGACCGAGGGTTGCGGCAGCAGGATCAATAGCACGCAGAGGGAGACCCGGCCGATCCCCGACTTGCACATCCCGCCCCTCTGGCTGGCTGAGCGTTCGTACGCTTGTTTCATGGGTGGACTTAGGCATACGGAGTTCATTTCCAGTCTAAGCATACAGAGTTCATTCCCAGTCTAACATCGGACGGAACCAAGGGTTGCAGCAGGACATGTCGGGCTCGGGAATGTGCTGGTGCTGCATTTTTCTTTGCTGGGGCACCATCATCAGAGCATCGCCGGAGAACTTGGCCGACGGCATTTGGGTTCCGACGATCTGGGGGGCCGGGGGGCGTGTGCACACATGATGTGCGATGGGTGTTAGTACTTGGCCCTTATATTGGCCCCCTATCCCTCATCAAACCTCGAGAACTCACGCTTCCTTAAAGAGCATTTGAGATTTTACAGGTTTGCTGCCAATAGCCATTAAAGTGTTTGGAATGGGGACACTTTTTTCAAATGGTCACAAAATCTTGTACACTTCGAGTTTTTAGCTGAATTTTCTTGTGCATGCCAACAAAAATACAAGGATCACGTCTACCAAGTTTGGCACCAAAACTCCTTCCAAAAAAAGTTAAAAAATCCCAAACTGTAAAAAGTTTCAAAAATCATGAAAAATAGAAAATGAGTCTTCTGGCCATGAAACTTCACGTGAAGGCTTAAGGGACCATTGTATGAATTTACAAGCCATAAAAATGGCATTGGCATGCAGAAATATGAAGATGTGCCGAAACCCACCTACCACCCTATCGATCCACGGCTTACGCATCCCGTCTCTCTGGCCGACATAGTGCCCACCCGCCGTCCACCCGCTCGTTTCGACGGTTGGCTTAGGCATACGGAGTTCATTCCCAGTCTAAGATTGAACTGGACTGAGGGTTGCAACAGTAGGATCGGCAGCATGCAGAGGGGGACCCGACCGATCCACGGCTTGCGCATCCCGCCCCTCTGGCTGGCTGAGCTCCCGCACGCTCGTTTCGTTGGTTGACTTAGGCATACGGAGTTCATTCCCAGTTTAAGCATACGGAGTTCATTCCCAGTCAAAGATCGGACCAGACCTGGGGTTGCGGCAGCAAATACTGGGCTCAGGCATGTGCTGGTGCCACATTTTTCTTTGCTGGGGCACCATCGTCGGAGCATCGTCGGAGAACCTGGCTGGCGGCATTGGGGTTCTGGCGATCTGGGGGGCCGGGGGGTTGGTGTGCACACATGTTGTGCGATGGGTGCTGGTACTTGGCCCTTATATTGACCCCCTATCGCTCATCAAACCTTGAGAACTCACACTCCCTTAAAGAGCATTTGAGATTTTACAGGTTTGCTGCCAGTAGCCAATAAAGTGTCTGGAATGGGGACACTTTTTTCAAATGGTCACAAAATCTTGTACACTTCGAGTTTTTAGCTGAATTTTTTTGTGCATGCCAACAAAAATACAAGAATCACGTGTACCAAGTTTGGGGCCAAACTCCTTCTGAAAATTTTTTTAAAAATCTCAAACCGTAAAAAGTTTCAAAAATCATGAAAAATAGAAAACGAGTCATCTTGCCACGAAACTTCATGTGAAGGCTAAACGGACCATTGTATGAATTTCCAAGCCATAAAAATGGCATTGGCATGCAAAAATATGAAGATGGGCCTAAACCCACCTACCACCCTATCGATCCACCGCTTACGCATCCTGTCTCTCTGGCCGACGTAGTGCTCGCCCGTCGGCCCGCCCGCTCGTTTCGACGGTTGGCTTAGGTATACGGAGTTCATTCCCAGTCTAAGATCAGACCGGACTGAGGGTTGCTGTAGCAGGATCGGTAGCACGCAAGGGGGGACCCGACCGATCCACAGCTTGCACATCCCGCCCCTCTAGCCGGTTGAGCGCCCGCACGCTCGTTTCGTTGGTTGACTTAGGCATACGGAGTTCATTCCCAGTCTAAGCATACGGAGTTCATTCCCAATCTAAGATCAGACCAGATCGAGGGTTGCGGTAGCACATGCTGGGCTCGGGCATGTGCTGGTGCCACATTTTTCTTTGTTGGGGCACCATCATCGGAGCATCGTCGGAGAACCTGGCCGGCGGCATTGGGGTTCCGACGATTTGGGGGGCCGAGGGGGTGTGCGCACATGGTGTGTGATGGGTGCTGGTACTTGGCCCTTATATTGCCCCCTATCGCTCATCAAACCTCGAGAACTCACGCTCGCTTAAAGAACATTTGAGATTTTACAGGTTTGCTGCCAGTAGCGATTAAAGTGTCTCGAATGGGGACACTTTTTTCAAATGGTCACAAAATCTTGTACACTTCGAGTTTTTAGCTGAATATTTTTGTGCATGCCAACAAAAATACAAGGATCATGTCTACCAAGTTTGGGGCCAAACTCCTTCCGAAAAAATTTTAGAAAATCTCAAACCGCAAAAAGTTTCAAAAATCATGAAAAATAGAAAACGGGTCGTCTTGCCATGAAACTTCACGTGAAGGCTTAACGGACCATTGTATGAATTTCCAAGCCATAAAAATGGCATTGGCATGCAAAAATATGAAGATGGGCCTAAACCCACCTACCACCCTATCGATCCACCGCTTACGCATCCTGTCTCTCTGGCCGACGTAGTGCTCGCCCGTCGGCCCGCCCGCTCGTTTCGACGGTTGGCTTAGGTATACGGAGTTCATTCCCAGTCTAAGATCAGACCGGACTAAGGGTTACGGTAGCAGGATCGGTAGCACGCAAGGGGGGACCCGACCGATCCACAGCTTGCACATCCCGCCCCTCTAGCCGGTTGAGCGCCCGCACGCTCGTTTCGTTGGTTGACTTAGGCATACGGAGTTCATTCCCAGTCTAAGCATACGGAGTTCATTCCCAATCTAAGATCAGACCAGATCGAGGGTTGCGGTAGCACATGCTGGGCTCGGGCATGTGCTGGTGCCACATTTTTCTTTGTTGGGGCACCATCATCGGAGCATCGTCGGAGAACCTGGCCGGCGGCATTGGGGTTCCGACGATTTGGGGGGCCGAGGGGGTGTGCGCACATGGTGTGTGATGGGTGCTGGTACTTGGCCCTTATATTGCCCCCTATCGCTCATCAAACCTCGAGAACTCACGCTCGCTTAAAGAACATTTGAGATTTTACAGGTTTGCTGCCAGTAGCGATTAAAGTGTCTCGAATGGGGACACTTTTTTCAAATGGTCACAAAATCTTGTACACTTCGAGTTTTTAGCTGAATATTTTTGCGCATGCCAACAAAAATACAAGGATCATGTCTACCAAGTTTGGGGCCAAACTCCTTCCGAAAAAATTTTAGAAAATCTCGAACCGCAAAAAGTTTTAAAAATCATGAAAAATAGAAAACGGGTCGTCTTGCCATGAAACTTCACGTGAAGGCTTAACGGACCATTGTATGAATTTCCAAGCCATAAAAATGGCCTTGGCATGCAGAAATATGAAGATGTGCTAAACCCACCTACCACCCTATCGATCCACGGCTTACGCATCCTATGTCTCTGGCTGGCGTAGTGCCCGCCCGCCCGCTCGTTTCGACGGTTGGCTTAGGCATATGGAGTTCATTCCCAGTCTAAGATCAGACCAAACTGGGGGTTGCAACAGCAGGATCGACAGCATGTAGAGGGGGACCTACCCGCCCCTCTGGTCGGTTGAGCGCCCGCATGCTCATTTCGTTGGTTGACTTAGGCATACAAAGTTCATTCCCTGTATAAGCATACGGAGTTCATTCCCAGTCTATGATCGGACCAGACCGAGGGTTGTGGCAGCACATGCTGGGCTCGGTCATGTGCTGGTGCCACATTTCTCTTCATCGGGGCACCATCGCTGGAGCATCGTCGGAGAACCTGACCGATGGCATTGGGGTTCTAGCGATCGGGGGGGCCGGGGGGTGTGCACACATGATGTGCGATAGGTGCTGGTACTTGGCCCTTATATTGGCCCCCTATCCCTCATCAAACCTGGAGAACTCACACCCCCTTAAAGAGCATTTGAGATTTTACAGGTTTGCTGCCAGTAGCCAATAAAGTGTTTGAAATTGGGACACTTTTTTCAAATGGTCACAAAATCTTATACACTTTGAGTTTTTAGCTGAATTTTTTTTTGCATGCCAAAAAAAATTATAAGGATCACGTCTAGCAAGTTTGGGGCCAAAAATCCTTTTGAAAAAATTTTAAAAAATTCTGAACCATAAAATGTTTTAAAAATTGTGAAAAATAGAAAAACGAGTCGTCTTGCCATGAAACTTCATGTGAAGGCTTAAGGGACCATTGTATGAATTGACAAGCCATAAAAATGGCATTGGCATGCCAAAATATGAAGATGTGCCTAAACCCACCTACCACCCTATCGATACACGGCTTGCGCATACCGTCTCTCTGGCCGGTGTAGTGCCCGCCTACCAGCCCGCCTGCTCGTTTCGTCGGTTCACTTAGGCATACGGAGTTCATTCTTAGTCTAAGATCAGACAGGACCGAGGGTTGCAGCAGCAGGATCGACAGCATGCAAAACGGGTACCCGGCCGATCCCCGACTTGTGCATCCCGCCCCTCTGGCCGACTGAGCGTCCGTACACTTGTTTTGTTGGTGGACTTAGGCATACGGAGTTCATTCCCAGTCTAAGCATACGAAGTTCATTCCCAGTCTCAGCTCAGACCGAACCTAAGGTTGTGGCAGCACATGTTGGGCTCGGGCATTTGCTGGTGTCGCATTTTTCTTCGACGGGGCACCATCGTCGGAGCATCGTCGAAAAACCTGACCGGCGACATTGGGGTTCCAGCGATCGGGGGGGCCGGGGGGTGTGCACACATGATGTGGGATGGGTGTTGGTACTTGGCCCTTATATTGGCCCCCTATCCCTCATCAAACCTCGAGAACTCACAAACCGTTAAAGGGCATTTAAGATTTTACAAGTTTACTGCCAATAGCCATTAAAGTGTTTGAAATGGGGACACTTTTTTGAAATGGTCACAAAATCTTGTACACTTCGAGTTTTTAGCCGAATTTTTTTGTACATTGCAACAAAAATACAAGGATCACGTCTACCAAGTTTGGGGCCAAAAGTCCTTTCAAAAAAATTTTAAAAAATCCCGAACCGCAAAAAGTTTCGATAATCGTGAAAAATAGAAAACAAGTCATCTTGCCGTGAAACTTCACGTGAAGGCTTAGGGGACCATTGTATGAATTTCCAAGCCATAAAAATGGCATTGGCATGCAGAAATATGAAGATGTGCCTAAACCCACCTACCACCCTATCGATCCACGGCTTACGCATCCCGTCTCTCTGGCCGGCTTAGTGCCCGCCCGTCGGCCCGCCCGCTCGATTCGACGGTTGGCTTAGACATACGGAGTTCATTCCCAGTCGAAGATCGGACTGGACTGAGGGTTGCGGCAGCAGGATCGGCAGCACACAGAGGGGGACCCGACTGATCCACGGCTTGCGCATCCCGCCCCTCTGGTGCCGTATTTTTCTTTGCTGGGGCACCATCGTCGGAGAACCTGGCCGACAGCATTGGGGTTCCGACGATCTGGGGGGTCGGGGGGTGTGCGCACATGATGTGTGATGGGTGCTGGTACTTGGCCCTTATATTGGCCCCCTATCCCTCATCAAACCTCGAGAACTCACGCTCGCTTAAAGAGCATTTGAGATTTGACAGGTTTGCTGCCAGTAGCCATTAAAGTGTCTGGAATGGGGACACTTTTTTCAAATGGTCACAAAATCTTGTACAGTTCGAGTTTTTAGCTGAATATTTTTGTGCATGCCAACAAAAATACAAGGATCACGTCTACCAAGTTTGGGGCCAAACTCCTTCCAAAAAAATTTTAAAAAATCTTTAACCGCAAAAAGTTTCGAAAATCGTGAAAAATAGAAAACGAGTCGTCTTGCCATGAAACTTCACGTGAAGGTTAGCGGACCATCGTATGAATTTCCAAGCCATAAAAATGGCATTGGCATGCAGAAATATGAAGATGTGCCTAAACCCACCTACCACCCTATCGATCCATGGCTTACGCATCCTGTCTCTCTGGCCGGCGTAGTGCCCGCCCGCCTGCTCGTTTCGACAGTTGGCTTAGACATATGGAGTTCATTCCCAGTCTAAGATCGAACCAGACTGAGGGAGCAGGATTGGCAGTACCTAGAGGGGGACCCGGCTGATCCACGGCTTGCGCATCCTGCCCCTTTGGTCGACTGAGCGCCCGCACGTTCGTTTCGTTGGTTGACTTAGGCATACGAAGTTCATTCCCAGTCTAACCATACGGAGTTCATTCCCAGTATATGATCGGACCAGACCGAGGGTTGCGGCAGCACATGCTGGGCTCGGGCATGTGCTGGTGCCACATTTTTCTTCACCGGGGCACCATCGCTGGAGCATCACCGGAGAACCTGACCGATGGCATTGGGGTTCCGGTGATCAGGGGGCCGGGGGGTGTGCACACATGATGTGTGATGGGTGCTGGTACTTGGCCCTTATATTGGCCCCCTATCCCTCATCAAACCTTGAGAACTCACGCTCCCTTAAAGAGCATTTGAGATTTTACAAGTTTGCTGCCAGTAGCCATTAAAGTGTCTGGATTGGGGACACCTTTTTCAAATGGTCACAAAATCTTGTACACTTCGAGTTTTTAGCTGAATTTTTTATAGATGCCAACAAAAATACAAGGATCACGTCTACCAAGTTTGGCTCCAAAACACCTTCCAAAAAAATTTTGAAAAATCCCGAACCGTAAAAAGTTTTAAAAATCGTGAAAAATAGAAAACGAGTCGTCTTGCCATGAAACTTCACGTGAAGGCTTAAGGGACCATTGTATGAATTTACAAGCTATAAAAATGGCTTTGGTACATAGAAATGTGAAGATGTGCCTAAACCCACCAACCACCCTATCGATCCACAGCTTGCGCATCCCATCTCTCTGGCCAGTGTAGTGCCCGCCCGCCCGTCCGCCCGCCCTGTTCGTTTCGTCGGTCGGCTTAGGCATACGGAGTTCATTCCCAGTCTAAGATCGGACCCAACCAAGTTGTGGTAGCAGGATCGGTAGCACGCAGAGGGGGACCCGACCGATCCCCGACTTGCGCATCCCGCCCCTCTGGCCGGCTGAGCGTCCGTACGCTTGTTTCGTTGGTGGACTTAGGCATACGAAGTTCATTCCCAGTCTAAGCATACGGAGTTCATTCCCAGTATAAGATCAGACCGGACCGAGAGTTACGGCAGCACATGCTCACATGCTGGGCTCGAGCATGTGCCGGTGCTGTATTTTTCTTCGTCGGGGCACCATCGTCGGAGCATCGCCGGAGAACCTGACCGGCGGCATTAGGGTTTCGGGGGGCGTGTGCGCACATGATGTGCGATGGGTGCTGGTACTTGGCCCTTATATTGGCCCCCTATCCTTCATTAAACCTCAAGAACTCACCCCCCCCCTTAAAGAGCATTTGAGATTTTACAGGTTTGCTGCCAGTAGCCTTTAAAGTATCTGAAATGGGGACACTTTTTTCAAATGGTCACAAAAATCTTGTACACTTCGAGTTTTTATCTGATTTTTTTTGTGCATGCCAAAAAAAATACAAGGATCACGTCTACCATGTTTGGGAACAAAACCCCTTCCGAAAAAAATTTAAAAAATCCCCAACTGTAAAAAGTTTCAAAAATCGTGAAAAATAGAAAACAAGTCGTCTTGCCATGAAACTTCACGTGAAGGCTTAAGGGAGTATTGTATGAATTTACAAGCCATAAAAATGGCATTGGCATGCAGATATATAATGATGTGCCTAAACCCACCGACCACCCTATTGATCCATAGCTTGCGCATCCCGTCTCTCTGGCCGGTGTAGAGCCCACCCGCCTGTCCGCCCGCTCGTTTCGTCGATCGGCTTAGGCATACAAAGTTCATTCCTAGTCTAAAATCAGACCAGACTGAGGGTTACGATAGTAGGATCAGCAGCATGTAGAGGGGGACCAGGCCGATCCTCGGCTTGTGCATCCCGCCCCTCTGGCCGGCTGAGCCCCCACTCGCTCATTTCATGGGTTGACTTTGGCATACGGAGTTCATTCCCAGTCTAAGCATACGGAGTTCATTCCCATTCTAAGATTGGACTGGACCGAGGGTTACGGCAGCATATGTTGGGCTCAGGCATGTGCTGGTGTCTCATTTTTCTTCCCCCGGGCACCATTGCCAGAGCATCGCCGGAGAACTTGACCGGTAGCATTAGGGTTACGATGATCAGTGGGGCCGGTGGGTGTGCGCACATGATGTGTGATGGGAGCTAGTACTTGGCCCTTAGATTGGCCCCCTATCCCTCGTCAAACCTCAAGAACTCACACCCCCTTAAAGAGCATTTCAGATTTTACAGGTTTGCTGCCAGTAGCCATTAAAGGCTCTGAAATAGGGACACTTTTTTCAAATGGTCACAAAATCTTGTACACTTCGAGTTTTTAGCTGACTTTTTTTGTGCATGCCGAAAATAATACAAGGATCATGTCTACCAAGTTTGGGGCCAAAAATCCTTCCGAAAAAATTTTAAAAAATCACGAACCGTAAAAAGTTTCAAAAATCGTGAAAAATAGAAAACGAGTCGTCTTGCCATGAAACTTCATGTGAAGGCTTAAGGGACCATTGTATGAATTTACAAGCAATAAAAATGGCATTGGCACGCAGCAATATGAAGATGTGCATAAACCCACCTACCACCCTATCCATCCACAATTTACGCATGCCGTCTCTCTGGCCGGAGTAGTGGCCGCCCGCCCGCCCGCTCATTTCGTCAGTTGGCTTAGGGATATGGAGTTCATTCCCAATCTAAGATCAGACCGACTCGAAGGTTGTGGCAGCAAGATCGGCAGCACATAGAGGGGGACTCGGTCGATCCTCGGCTTGCGCATCCCGCCCCTCTGGCTGGTTGAGCGCTCGCACACTCGTTTCGTGGGTTGACTTAGGCATACGGAGTTCATTCCTAGTCTAAGCATATAGAGTTCATTCCCAGTCTAAGATCGGATCAGACCAAGGGTTATGACAGCAAATGTTGGTCTCGGGCATGTGTTGGTGCTGCATTTTTCTTCGTCGGGGCACCATCGTCGGAGCATCACCGGAGAACCTGACCGGCGGCATTGGGGTTCCGACGATCGAGGGGGCCGGGGTAGGTGTGCGCACATATATGCGATGGGTGCTGGTACTTGGCCCTTATATTGGCCCCCTATCCCTCATCAAACCTCGAGAACTCACACCCCCTTAAAGAGCATTTGAGATTTTGCAGGTTTGCTGCCAGTAGTTATTAAAGTGTCTGAAATGGGGACACTTTTTCAAATGGTCACAAAATCTTGTACACTTCGAGTTTTTAGCTTAATTTTTTTGCGCATGCCAAAAAAAATACAAGGATCACTTCTACTAAGTTTGGGGCCAAAACTCCTTCCAAAAAAATTTTAAAAAATCCCAAACCGCAAAAAGTTTCAAAAATCATGAAAAATAGAAAACAAGTCGTCTTGCCATGAAACTTCACGTGAAGGCTTAAGGGACCATTGTATGAATTTACAAGCCATAAAAATGGCATTGGCATGCAAAAATATGAAAATGTGCCTAAACCCACCTACCAGCCTATCGATCCACGGTTTGCGCATCCCGTCTCTCTGGCCGACGTAGTGCCCGCCTGCTCGCCCGCCCGCTCATTTCGTCAGTTGGCTTAGGCATACGGAGTTCATTCCTACTCTAAGATCGGCAGCACATAGAGAGTGACCTGATCGATCCCTGACTGGCGCATCCCACCCATTTGGTCGACTGAGCGCCCGCACGCTCGTTTCATGGGTTAACTTAGGCATACGGAGTTCATTCTCAGTCTAAGGGTATGGAGTTCATTCTCAGTCCAAGATCGGACCGGACCGAGGGTTACGGTAGCACATGCTGGGCTCGGGCATTTGTTGGTACCACATTTTTCTTCACCGGGGTGCCATCGCCAGAGAACCTGACCGGCGGCATTCGGGTTTCGACGATCATGGGGGCCGGGGGTGTGCGCACAAGATGTGCGATGGGTGCTAGTACTTGACCCTTATGTTGGCCCCCTATCCGTCATCAAACCGTGAGAACTCACACCCCCTCAAAGAGCATTTGAGATTTTACAGGTTTGCTACCAGTAGCCATTAAAGTGTCTAAAATGGGGACACTTTTTTCAAATGGTCACAAAATCTTGTACACTTCGAGTTTTTAGCTGAATTTTTTTGAGCATGCCAACAAAAATACAAGGATCACGTCTACCAAGTCTTGGGCCAAAACGCCTTCCGAAAAAATTTAAAAAAATCCTGAACTGCAAAAAGTTTCAAAAATCGTGAAAAATAGAAAACGAATAGTCTTGCCATGAAACTTCACGTGAAGGCTTAAGGGACCATTGTATGAATTTACAAGCCATAAAAATGGCATTGGCACACAGAAATATGAATATGTGCCTAAACCCACCTACCACCCTATCGATCCACAGCTTGCGCATCCCGTCACTCTGGCCGACGTAGTGCCCGTCCGCCCTTCCGCCCACTCGTTTTATCGGTTGGCTTAGGCATACAGAGTTCATTCTCAGTCTAAGATCGGATCAGATCGAGGGTTATGGTAGTAGGATCGATAGCATGTAGAGGGGGACCTAGTCGATCCGCGGCTTGCGCATCCCGCCCCTCTGGCCGGCTGAGCGCACGCAAGCTCGTTTTTGTGGGTTGACTTAGGCATACGAAGTTCATTCCCAGTCTAAGCATACGGAGTTCATTCCCAGTCTAAGATCGGATGGGATCAAGGGTTGCGACAGCACATGCTGGGCTCAGGCATGTGCTGGTGCCGTATTTTTCTTCGTCGGGGCACCATCGTCGGAGCATCACCGGAGTACCTGACTGGTGGCATTAGGGTTCCGATGATCGGGGGGCCGGGGGGTGTGCGCACATGATGTGCGATGGGTGCTGGTACTTGGCCCTTATATTGGCCCCCTATCCCTCATCAAACCTCGAGAACTCACACCCCCTTAAAGAGCATTTGAGATTTTACAGGTTTGCTGCCAGTTGCCATTAAAGTGTCTGAAATGGAGACACTTTTTTCAAATGGTCACAAAATCTTGTAGACTTCGAGTTTTTAGCTGAATGTTTTTGTGCATGCCAACAAAAATACAAGGATCTCGTCTAACAAGTTAGGGGCCAAAACCCCTTTCGAAAAAATTTAAAAAAATCCCAAACCGTAAAAAGTTTAAAAAATCGTGAAAAATAGAAAACGAGTCGTATTGCCATGAAACATCATGTGAAGGCTTAAGGGACCATTGTATGAATTTACAAGCCATAAAAATGGCATTGGCATGCAGAAAATATGAAGATGTGCCTAAACCCACCTACCACCCTATCGATCCACGGCTCGCGCATCCCGTCTCTCTGGCAGACGTAGTGCCCGTCCGCCCGCCTGCCCGTTCGTTTTGTCAGTTGGCTTAGGCATACAGAGTTCATTCCCAGTCTAAGATCAGACCGAATCAAGGGTTGTGGCCTCAGGATCGACAGCATGCAGAGGGGGACCCGGCCGATCCTCGGCTTACGTATCCTGCCCCTTTGGCCGGCTGAGCGCTCGCACGCTCATTTCGTGGGTTGACTTAGGCATACGGAGTTCATTCCCAGTCTAAGCATATGGAGTTCATTCCCAGTCTAAGATCGGACCGGACCGAGGGTTGCAGCAGCACATGCTAGGCTCGGGCATATGCTGGTACCGTATTTTTCTTCGTCGGGGCACCATCACCGGAGAATCTGACCGGCGAAATTAGGGTTCCGATGATCGAGGGGGCCGGGGGGAGTGCGGACATGATGTGCGATGGGTGCTGCTACTTGGCCCTTATATTGGCCCCCTATCCCTCATCAAACCTCGAGAACTCACACCCCCTTAAATATCATTTGAGATTTTACAGGTTTGCTGCCAGTAGCCATTAAAGTGTCCGAAATGATGACACTTTTTTCAAATGGTCACAAAATCTTGTACACTTCAAGTTTTTCGCTGAATTTTTTTATGCATGCCAACAAAAATAGAAGGATCACATCTACCAAGTTTGGGGCCAAAACTTTTTCAGAAAAAATTTTAAAAAATCTTGAACCGTAAAAAGTTTTAAAAATTGTGAAAAATGGAAAATGAGTCGTCCTTACCATGAAAGCTTAAGGGGCCATTGTACGAATTTACAAGCCATAAAAATGGCATTGGCATGTAGAAATATGAAGATGTGCCTAAACCCAACTACCACCCTATCGATCCACGACTTGCACATCCTGTCTCTCTGGCCGGCGTAGTGCCCGCCCGCCTGCCCGCTTGCTCGTTTCGTCGGTTGGCTTAGGCATACGGAGTTCATTCCCAATCTAAGATTGGACTGGACCGAGGGTTGCGATAGCAGGATTGGCAACATGCAGAGGGGGACCCGACCGATCCCCGGCTTGCGCATCCAGCCCCTCTGGCCGGCTGAGCATCCACACGCTCGTTTGGTGGGTTGACTTAGGCATACGGAGTTCATTCCTAGTGTAAGATCAGATCAGACCGGGGGTTACGGCAGCTCATGCTGGGCTCGAGCATGTGCTGGTGCCGCATTTTTCTTCGTCGGGGCACCATCGTCGGAGCATCATCGGAGAACCTGACCAGCGGCATTGGGGTTCTGATGATCGGGGGGTTCGGAGGGGTGTGCGCACATGATGTGCGATGGCTGCCGGTACTCGGCCCTTATATTGGCCCCCTATACCTCATCAAACCTTGAGAACTCACACCCCCTTAAAGAGCATTTTAGATTTTACAGGTTTGCTGTCAGTAGCCATTAAAGTGTCTGAAATGGGACACTTTTTTCAAATTTTCACAAAATCTTGTACAGTTCGAGTTTTTAGCTGAATTGTTTTGTGCAAGCCAACAAAAATACAAGGATCACATCTACCAAGTCTAGGGCCAAAACTTCTTCCGACAAAATTTTAAAAAATCCCGAACCGTAAAAAGTTTCAAAAATCATGAAAAATTAGAAACGGGAAGGGGTCGTCTTGCCGATGAAACTTCACGTTGAAGGCCTAAGGGACCATGTGTACAAAGTTACCAAGCCATAAAAATGGCATTGGATGCAAAAATATGAAGATGTGCCTAAACCTACCTACCACCCTATCAATCCACGGCTGGCATCCCTCTACTCTGGCCGGTGTATGCCCGCCCGCCCGCTCGTTTTCATTGCTTAGGCATACGGAGTTCATTCCTAGTCTAAGTTTAGACCAGACTAAGGGTGCGGCACAAGATTGGCAGCGTCGCAGAGGGGACCCGGTCGATCCCCGGCTTGCGCATCCTACCCTTCTGGCCGACTGAGCGCCCGCACGCTCGTTTCATGGGTTCACTTAGGCATACGGAGTTCATTCCCAGTCTAAGCATACGGAGTTCATTCCCAGTCTAAGATTGGACCAGACCGAGGGTTGTGATAGCACATGCTGGGCTCGGGCATGTGCTGGTGGCCATTTTTTTCTTCCCCGAGGCACCATCGCTGGAGCATCGTCGGAGAACCTAACCGGCGGCATTGCGGTTCCGACAATAGGGGGGCCGGGGGGTGTGCGCACATGATGTTCGATGGATGCTGGTACTTGGCCTTTATATTGGCCCCCTATCCCTCATCAAACCTTGAGAACTCACACCCCTTTAAAGAGCATTTCAGATTTTACAGGTTTGCTGCCAGTAGCCATTAAAGTATCTGAAATGGGGACACTTTTTTCAAATGGTCACAAATCTTGTACACTTGAGTTTTTAGCTGAATTTTTTTGTGCATGCCAAAAAAAATACAAGGATCCACGGTCTACTAAGTTTGGGGGAAAAAAATCCTTCCGAAAAATTTAAAAAAATCTCGAATTGTAAAAAGTTTCAAAAATCGTGAAAAATAGAAAACGAGTCGTCTTGCCATGAAACTTCACGTGAAGGCTTAAGGGACCATTGTATGAATTTACAAGCCATAAAAATGGCATTGGCATGCAGAAATATGAAGATGTGCCTAAACCCACCTACCAGCCTATCGATCCACAGCTTCCGCATCCCGTCTCTCTGGCCGGCGTAGTGCTCACACGCCAGCCCGCCAGCTTGTTTCATCGGTTGGCTTAGGCATACGGAGTTCATTCTCAGTCTAAGATCAGACCAGACTGAGGGTTGTGGTAGTAGGATCGACGACACACAGAGGAGGACCCGACCGATCCCCGGCTTGCGCATCCCTCCCCTCTGGCCGGCTGGGTGCCCGTACGCTCATTTCGTGGGTTGACTTAGGCATACGGAGTTCATTCCCAGTCTAAGCATACGGAGTTCATTCCCAGTCTAAGATCGGATCGGACATAGGGTTGCGGTAGCAAATGCTAGGCTCAGGCATGTGCTGGTGCTGCATTTTTCTTCGTTGGGGCACCATCGCCGGAGCATCGTCGGAGAACTTGACGGACGGCATTGGGGTTCCGACGGTCGGGGGGGCGGGGGCTGTGCGCCCATGATGTGCGATGGGTGCTGGTACTTGGCCCTTATATTGGTCCTCTATCCCTCATCAAGCCTTGAGAGCTCACACCCCTTAAAGAGCATTTGAGATTTTACCGGTTTGCTGCCAGTAGCCATTAAAGTGTCTGAAATGGGGACACTTTTATCAAATGGTCACAAAATCTTGTACACTTTGAGTTTTCAGCTGATTTTTTTTTTGTGCATGCCAACAAAAATACAAGGATCACGTCTACCAAGTTTGGGGCCAAAACTCCTTTCGAAAAAATTTTAAAGAATCTCGAATCACAAAAATTTTTGAAAATCATGAAAAATAGAAAACGAGTCGTCATGCCATGAAACTTCTTGTGAAGGCTTAAGGGACCATTGTATGAATTTACAAGCCATAAATATGGCATTGGCATGCAGAAATATGAAAATGTGCCTAAACCCACCTACTAGCCTATCGATCCACGGCTTGCGCATCTCGTCTCTCTAGCCGGCATAGTGCCCGCCCGCTCGCCCACTCGCGCGTTCGTTTCGTCGGTTGGCTTAGGCATACGGAGTGCATTGCCAGTCTAAGATCGGACCAGACCGAGGGTTGTGGCAGTAGGATCGGTAGCACGCAGAGGGGGAGCCGACCGATCCCCAGCTTGCGCATCTCGCCCCTCTAGCCGGCTGAGCGCCCGTACGCTCGTTTCGTGTGTTGACTTAGGCATACGGAGTTCATTCCCAGTCTAAGATCGGATCGGACCGAGGGTTGCGGCAGCACATGCTAGCTTCAGGCATGTGCTTGTGCCGTATTTTTCTTCACTGGGGCACCATCGTCAGAGCATCACTGGAGAACCTTACCGATGGCATTGGGGTTCCGACGATCGGCGGACCGAGGGTTGCAGCAGCACATGTTGGGCTCAAGCATGTGCTGGTGCCGCATTTTTCTTCGTCGAGGCACCATCGTTGGAGAACCTGACCGATGACATTAGGGTTCCGACGATCGGGGGGGCCGGGGGGTGTGTACACATGATGTATGATGGGTGCTGGTACTTGGCCCTTATATTGGCTCCCTATCCCTCATCAAACCTCAAGAACTCACACCCCCTTAAAGAGCATTTGAGATTTTACAGGTTTGCTGCTAGTAGCCATTAAAGTGTCTGAAATGGGGACACTTTTTTCAAATGGTCACAAAATCTTGTACACTTCGAGTTTTTCGCTGATTTTTTTTGTGCATGCCAACAAAAATACAAGGATCATGTCTACCAAGTTTGGGACCAAAAATCTTCTGAAAAATTTTTAAAAATCCCGAACCGCAAAAAGTTTCAAAATTGTGAAAAATAGAAAACGAATCGTCTTGCCATGAAACTTCACGTGAAGGCTTAAGGACCAATGTATGATTTACAAGCCATAAAAAATGGCATTGGGCCTGTAGAAATATGAAGATGTGGCCTAAACTCACCTACCACCCAATCGATCCATAGCTTGCGCATCCGTCTCTCTGGGCTGACATAGTGCCCGCCCGCCTGCCAGCCCGCCCCGCCCGCTCGTTTCGTCGGTGGCTTAGGCATACAGAGTTCATTCTAGTCTAAGATCGGACTGGACTAGGGTTTCTGTAGCAGGATCGGTAGCAACACGAAGGGGACCGCGGTCGATCCCCGCTTACGCATCCCACCCCTCTGGTCAGCTGAGTGCCCGCACGCTCATTTCGTGGGTGACTTAGCATACGAAGTCATTCCCAGTCTAAGCATACGAAGTTCATTCCCAGTCTAAGATCGGCCCGGACCGAGGGTTGCGACAGCACATGCTGGGCTCGGCCATGTGCTGGTGCTGCATTTTTTTCGTCGGGGCACCATCGTCGGAGAACCTGACCGACGGCATTGGGTTTTCGACGAT
Source organism: Durio zibethinus (assembly GCF_002303985.1). The sequence continues at coordinate 4,872,018 of NW_019167849.1, read as the reverse complement.
CAAAGGGGTCGGGGTGCTGTGCTTACATGATGTGCGATGGCTGCTGGTACTTGGCCTTTATATTGGCCCCCTTTCCCTCATCAAACCTTGAAAACTCACACCCCCCTAAAGAGCATTTGAGATTTTTCAGGTTTGCTGCCAATAGCCATTAAAGTGTCTGAAATGGGGACACTTTTTTCAAATGGTCACAAAATCTTGTACACTTCGAGTTTTTAATTGATTTTTTTTATGCATGCCAGCAAGAGTACAACGATCATGTCTGCCAAGTTTGGGGCCAAAACCCCTTCTGAAAAAATTTTAAAAAATCCCGAACCATAAAAAGTTTCAAAAATCATGAAAAATAGAAAACGAGTCGTCTTGCCATGCAACTTCACGTGAAGGCTTAAGGGACCATTGTATGAATTTACAAGGCATAAAAATGGCATTGGCACGTAAAAATATGAAGATGTGCCTAAACTCACCTACCACCCTATCGATCCACAGCTTGCGCATCCTGTCTCTCTGGCCGACATAGTGCCCGCCCGCCCGTTTCGTTTTGTCGGTTGGCTTAGGCATACGGAGTTCATTCCCAGTCTAAGACCGGATCAGACTGAGGGTTGCTGCAGCACATGCTGGGCTCGAGCATGTGCTAGTGCCGCATTTTTCTTCGCCGAGGCATCATCAGAGAACTTGACCGACGGCATTGGGGTTCTAGCCATCGGGGGGGCCAGGGGGGTTGTGCGCACATGATGTGCGATGGGTGCTTAGTACTTGGCCCTTATATTGGCCCCCTATCCCTCATCAAACCTTGACAACTCACACCCCTTTAAAGAACATTTGAGATTTTACAGGTTTGCTACCAGTAGCCATTAAAGTGTCTGGAATGGGGACACTTTTTTCAAATTCTCACAAAATCTTGTACACTTCCAGTTTTTAACTGATTTTTTTGTGCATGCCAACAAAAATACAAGGATCAAGTTTACCAAGTTTGGGGCCAAAACCCCTTCCGAAAAAATTTTAAAAAATCCCGAACCGTAAAAAGTTTCAAAAATCGTGAAAAATAGAAAACGAGTCGTCTTGCCATGCAACTTCACGTGAAGGCTTAAGGGACCATCGTATGAATTACAACCATAAAAATGGCATTGGCATGCAGAAATATGAAGATGTCCTAAACCCACCTAGCACCCTATCGATCCACGACTTGCGCCATCCCGTCTCTCTGGCCGGCGTAGTGCCCGCCTGCTCGCCCGTTCGCTTGTTTTGTCGGTTGGCTTAGGCATACGGAGTTCATTCCCAATTTAAGATCGGACCAGACCGAGGGTTGCGACAGCACATGCTGGGCTCGGGCATGTGTTGGTGCCGGATTTTTCTTCGCCGGGGCACCATCGCCGGAGAACCTGACCGACGGCATTGGGCTTCCGACGATCGGGGGGGTCGGGGGGTGTGCGCACATGATGTGTAATGGGTGCTGGTACTTAGCCCTTATATTGGCCCCCTATCCCAATTCAAACCTCGAGAACTCACCACCCCCTTAAAAGCATTTGAGATTTTACAGGTTTGCCTGCCAGTAGCCATTAAGTGTCTGAAATGGGGACACTTTTTTCAAATGGTCACTAAAATTCTTGTAAACCTTCGATTTTTTAGCTGAATTTTTTTGTGCATGCCAACAAAAATGCGAGGATCATGTCTACAGAGAATTTGGGCCCAAAACTCCGTTCCGAAAAAGTTTTAAAAAATCCCGAACTAGCCAAAAGTTTTGTGAAATCGTGAAAAATAGAAAAATGATGTCATCTTGCCAAGAAAACTTCACGTGAAGGCTTAGGGACCATTTGTATGAATTTACAAAGCCACAGAAATGGCATTGGCGGATAGAATATGGAGATGTGCCAAAAAAAACCTCCCCACCCTTACCCCAACCCCTAATTCGGGAAAGTCCGGTCGGGGGGCCTTTGCGGCATCCCGCGTACTCTCTCGCTGACGTAGTGCCCGCCCCTCCCGCCCGCATCGTTTCTTTCAGTTGGCTTTAGGGTAATGAAAGTTCATTCCCCGTCTAAGATGGGACCGAACCAACGGTTGCTGCAGCACATGATGGGCTCGGGCATGTGCATGTGCCGTATTTTTTTCGTCGGAGCACCATCGCCGGAGAACCTGACCGACGCCATTGGGGTTCCAGTGATCGGGGGGCCGGGGGGGTGTGCACACAAGATGTGCGATGGGTGCTGGTACTTGGCCCTTATATTGGCCCCCTATCGCTCATCAAACCTCAAGAACTCACACCCCCTTAAAGAGAATTTGAGATTTTATAGGTTTGCTGCCAGTAGCCATTAAAGTGTCTGAAATGGGGACACTTTTTTCAAATGGTCACAAAATCTTGTACACTTCGAGTTTTTAGCTGAATTTTTTTATGCATGCCAGCAAAAATACAAGGATCACGTCTACCATGTTTGTGGCCAAAACTCCTTCCAAAAAATTTTAAAAAATCCCGAACCGTAAAAAGTTTCAAAAATCGTGAAAAATAGAAAACAAGTCGTCTTGCCATGAAACTTCACGTGAAGGCTTAAGGGACCATTTATGAATCTACAAGCCACAAAAATGGCATTGGCATGCAGAATATGAAGATGTGCCTAAACCACCTCCACCATCGATCCACGACTTGCGCATCCTGTCCTTCTGGCCGGCTTAGCCCGCCGCTGCCAAGCCTCAGTTTGTCGTGGCTTGGTATATGGAGTATTCCAGTCTAAATCGAAGTAGGTTTAGCAGATCGCCAGCCAAGTGGGGACCCAACCGATCCCCACTGGCGCATTACGCCTCTGCGTGAGACCTGCCAAGTCATCCCCAGCTAGCATACGGAGTTCATGTCTCAGTCTATGATGGCCGACGAGGGTTTGCAGCACAATGGCCGGCATGTGCTTTCGTATTTTCTTTGCTGGGCCCATCGCGGATAACTGGCCCGACGGCATTGGGGATCCGACGATCGTTGGGCTGTGCGCACATGATGTGCAACGGGTGCTGGTACTTGGCCCTTATATTGGCCCCCTATCCCTCATCAAACCTCGAGAACTCACACCCCCTTAAAAAGCATTTGAGATTTTATAGGTTTGCTGCCAGTAGCCATTAAAGTGTCTAAAATGAGGACACTTTTTTCAAATGGTCATAAAATCTTGTACACTTCAAGTTTTTAGCTGATTTTTTTTGTGCCTGCCTAAAAAAATACAAGGATCATGTCTACCAAGTTTGGGGCCAAAACTCCTTCCGAAAAAATTTTAAAAAATCCTGAACCGCAAAATGTTTTGAAAATCGTGAAAAATAAAAAACGAGTCGTCTTGCCATGAACTTCACGTGAAGGCTTAAGGGACCATTGTATGAATTTACAAGCCATAAAAATGGCATTGGCATACAGAAATATGAAGATGTGCCTAAACCCACCTACCACCCTATCGATCCACGGCTTGCACATCCCGCCGACGTAGTGGCCGCCCACCCGCTTGTTTCGTCGGTT
>NW_019167849.1:4823114-4867540 GCF_002303985.1 Durio zibethinus | reverse complement strand
GCACATGCCCGAGCCTAGCATGTGCTGCCGCATCCCTCGGTCTGATCCGATTGTAGACTGGGAATAAACTCCGTATGTTTAGACTGGGAATGAACTCCGTATGACTAAGTCAACCCATAAAACAGGCGTACGGGCGCTCAGTCGGCCAGAGGGGCGGGATGCGCAAGCCGGGGATCAATCGGGTCCCCCTCTGTGTGCTGCCGATCTTAGACTGGGAATGAACTTCGTATGCCTAAGCCAACTGGCGAAACGAGCGGACGGGCTGGCGGGCGGGCACTACGTCGGCTAGAGAGACAGGATGCGCAAGTCGTGGATCGATAGGGTGGTTGGTGGGTTTCAGCACATCTTCATATTTCTACATGCCAATGCAATTTTTATGCCTTGTAAATTCATACAATGGTCCCCTTAAGCATTCACGTGAAGTTTCATGGCAAGACGAGTCGTTTTCTATTTTTCACGATTTTTAAAACTTTTTGAAGTTCGAGATTTTTTAACATTTTTTTGGAAGGAGTTTTGGCATCAAACTTGGTAGACATGATCCTTGCATTTTTGTTGCATGCACAAAAAAATTCAGCTAAAACCTCAAACTGTACATGATTTAGTGACCATTTGAAAAAGGTTGTCCCCATTTCAAAACACTTTAATGGCTTATTGCCAGCAAACCTGTAAAATCTCAAATGCTCTTTAAGGGGGTGTGACTTCTCCAGGTTTGATGAGGGATAGTGGGCCAGTATTAATGGCCAAGTACCAGCACCCATCGCACATCATGTGCACACACACCCCCGGCCCCCCGATTGTCGGAACCCCAATGGCGTCGGTCAGGTTCTCCGACGATGCTCCGACGAAAGAAAAATGCGGGCACCAGCACCAGCTCGAGCCCAGCATGTGCTGCCGCAACCTCGGTCTGGTCCAATCTTAGGATTGGGAATGAACTCTGTATGCTTAGACTGGGAAATGAACTCTGTAATGCCTAAGTCAACCCATAAAACGAGCGTGCGGGCGCTCAGTCGGCCAAGAGGGGCGGGATGCACAAGCAGGGATCGGACTGGGGTCCCCCTTTGCGTGCATACAGTCCTACTACCGCAACCCTCTGTTTGATCCGATCTTAGACTAGGAATAACTCCGTATGCCTGAGCTAGACCGAATTGAAACGAAGCGCGGCAGGGGCGGGTGGGCACTACGTCGGCCAAAGAGATGGATGTGCAAGCCGGTGGATCGAATAGGGTGGTGGTGGTTTAGGCACATCTTCTTATTTTTGATGGCAATGCAATTTTTATGGCTTGTAAACTTCATACAATGGTCCCTTAGCCTTCACGTGAAGTTTCATGGCAAGACGACTCGTTTTCTATTTTTCAGGATTTTTGAAACTTTTACGGTTCGAGATTTTTAAAATTTTTCGGAAGGAGTTTTGGTATCAAACTTGGTAGACGTGATCCTTGTAATTTTTGTTGGCATGGTAAAAAAAATTTAAGCTTAAAAACTCGAACTGTACAACATTTTGTGACCATTTGAAAAAAGTGCCCCCATTTTAGACACTTTAATGGCTACTGGCAGCAAACCTGTAAATCTCAAATGCTCTTTAAGGGGTGTGAGTTCTCGAGGTTTGATGAGGGGATAGGGGGGCCAATTATATGGGCCAAGTACCAGCACCCATCGCACAACAGTGCGCACACCCCCTGGCTCCCCCAATCGTCGAACCCCAATGCCGGTCGTCAGGTTCTCCGGTGATGCTCCGTCGATGGTGCCCCGGGAGAAGAAAAATGCGGCACCAGCATATGCCCGAGCCCAGCATGTGCTGTCGCGACCCTCGATCCAGTCCCATCTTACACTGGGAATGAACTCCATATGCTTACACTGGGAATGAACCCCGTATGCCTACATCAACCCATGAAATGAGCGTGCGGGCGCTCAGCCGGCCAGAGGGGCGGGATGCGCAAGTCGGGGATCGGTCGGGTCCCCCTCTTTGTGCTACCAATCTTGCTGCTGGATCCCTCGATCCAGCCTGATCTTAGACTGGGAATGAACTCCGTATGCCTAAGCCAACCCACGAAACGAGCGGGCGGGCACTACGCCGGCCAAAGAGACGGGATGCACAAGCCGCGAATCGATAGGGTGGTAGGTGGGTTTAGGCACATCTTCATATTTTTGCATGCCAATGCCATTTTTATTTCTTGTAAATTCATACAATGGTCCCTTAAGCCTTCACGTGAAGTTTCATGGCAAGACGACTCGTTTTCTATTTTTCATGATTTTTAAAACTTTTTGCGGTTCGAGATTTTTAAAATTTTTACGGAAGGAGTTTTGTCCCCAAACTTTGTAGACGTGATCCTTGCATTTTTGTTGGCATGCACAAAACAATTCAGCTACAAATTTGAAGTGTACAAGATTTTCTGACCATTTGAAAAAAGTGCCCCCATTTTAGACACTTTAATGGCTACTGGCAGCAAACCTGTAAAATCTCAAATGCTCTTTAAAGGGGTGTGAGTTCTTGAGGTTTGATGAAGGATAGGGGGCCAATATAAGGGCCAAGTACCAGCACCCATCGCACATCATGTGCGCACACCCCCGGCCCCCCCCGATCGTCGGAACCCCAATGTCGTCGATCAGGTTCTCCGACGATGGTGCCCCGGCGAAGAAAAATACGACACCAGCACATGCCCGAGCCCAGCATGTGTTGCCGCAACCCTCGGTCTGGTTCGATCATAGACTGGGAATGAACTCTGTATGGTTAGACTGGGAATGAACTTCGTATGCCTAAGTCAACCCATGAAACGAGCGTGCGGGCGCTTAGCCAGCTAGAGGGGCGGGATGCGCAAGCCGGGTCCCCCTCTGCGTGCTGCTGATCCTGCTACTGCAACCCTTGGGTCAATCCGATCTTAGACTGGGAATGAATGTCGTATGCCTACGCCAACCGACGAAATGAATGGCCGGGCGGGCGGGCACTACGCCGGCCAGAGAGACGGGATGCGCAAGCCTTGGATCGATAGGGTGTTAGGTGGGTTTAGGCACATCCTCATATTCCTACGTGCCAATGACATTTTTATGACTTGTAAATTCATACAATGGCCCTAAACCCTTTACGTGAAGTTGCATGGTAAGACGACTCGTTCTCTATTTTTCACGATTTTTGAACCTTTTTGCAGTTTGAGATTTTTTAAAATTTTTTCGGAAGGCGTTTTGGCGCCAAACCTGGTAGACATGATCCTTGTATTTTTGTTGGCATGCACAAAAAAATTCAACTAAAAACTTAAAGTGTACAAGATTTTGTGATCATTTGAAAAAAGTGTCCCCATTTCAGACACTTTAATGGCTACTAGCAGCAAACGTCTAAAATCTCAAATGCTCTTTAAGGGGGTGTGAGTTCTCAAGGTTTGATGAGGGATAGGGGCCAATAGAAGGGCCAAGTACCAGCACCCATTGCACATCATGTGCGCACACCCCCCGGCCCCCCCGATCGTCGGAACCCCAATGCCACCAGTCAGGTTCTCTGATGATGCTCCGACGATCGTGCCCTGACGAAGAAAAATGCGTCACTAGCACATGCCCGATCCCAGCATGTGCTACCACAACCCTCGGTCTGATCCGATCTTAGACTGAGAATGAACTCCGTATGCTTAGACTGGGAATGAACTCCGTATGCCTAAGTCAACCCACGAAATGAGCGTGCGGGCACTCAGCCGGCTAGAGGGGCGGGATGCGTAAGCCGAGGATCGGTCGAGACCCCCTCTCCGTGCTAACGATCATACTGTCGCAACCCTCGATCCGGTCTGATCTTAGACTGGGAATGAACTCCGTATGTCTAAGCCAACCGATGAAACGAACGGGCGGGTGGGCACTACGCCGGCCAAAGAGACGGGATGTGGAAGCCGTGGATCGATAGGGTGGTAGGTGGGTTTAGGCACATTTCATATTTCTACACACCAATGCCATTTTTATGGCTTGTAAATTCATACAACGGCCCCTTAAGCCTTCACTTGAAGTTTTATGGCAAGACGACTCGTTTTCTTTTTCTTACGACTTTCAAAACTTTTTACGGTTTGGGATTTTTTATAATTTTTTCAGAAGGAGTTTTGGCCCCAAACTTGGTAGTCATGATCCTTGTATTTTTGTTGGCATTCAAAAAAAAAATTTAGTAAAAAACTCGAAGTGTACAAGATTTTGTGATCATTTGAAAAAAGTGTCCCCATTTTAGACGCTTTAATGGCTATTGGCAGCAAACCTATAAAATCTCAAATGCTCTTTAAGGGGGTGTGAGTTTTCGAGGTATGATGAGGGATAGGGGGCCAATATAAGGGCCAAGTACCAGCACCCATCGCACATCATGTGCGCACACCCCCCCGGCCCCCCGATTGTCGGAACCCCAATGTCGCCTGTTAGGTTCTCTGACGATGCTCCGGCGATGGTGCCCTGACAAAGAGAAATGCGATACTAGCACATGCCTGAACGCAGCATGTGCTGCCACAACCCTCTGTCCGATCCGATCTTAGACTGGGAATGAACTCCGCATGCTTAGACTGGGAATGAACTCCGTATGCCTAAGTCAACCCACGAAACGAGCGTGTGGGCGCTCAGCCGGCCAGAGGGGCGGGAAGCGCAAGCCGGTGATCAGTCGGGTCCCCCTCTGCATGCTGCCGATCCTACTACCGCAACCCTCGATCCAATCCAATCTTAGACTGGTAATGAACTCCGTATGCCTAAGCCAACCGATGAAACGAGCGGGCGGGCGGGCGAGCGGGCACTACGCCGACCAGAGAGACGGGATGCGCAAGCCGTTGATCGAGAAGGTGGTGGTAGGTGGGTTTAGGCACATCTTCATATTTCTGCGTTCCAATGCCATTTTTATGGCTTGTGAATTCCTACAATGGTCCCTAAAGCCGTCACGTGACGTTTCATGGCAAGATGACTCGTTTTCTATTTTTCACGATTTTCAAAAATTTTTACGGTTCGAGATTTTTTAAAATTTTTTCGGAAAGAGTTTTAGCCCTAAACTTGGTAGACGTGATCCTTGTATTTTTGTTGGCATGCACAAAAACATTTAGCTAAAAACTCGACGTGTACAAGATTTTGTGACCATTTGAAAAAAGTGTCCCTATTTCAGACACTTTAATGGCTACTGGTAGCAAACCTGTAAAATCTCAAATGCTCTTTAAGGAGGTGTGAGTTCCCGAGGTTTGATGAGGGATAGGGGTCCAATATAAGGGCCAAGTACCAGCACCCATCGTACATCATGTGCGCACACCCCCCCGACCCCTCTATCACCAGAACCCCAATGCCGTCGGTCAGGTTCTCTGGTGATGCTCCGATGATGGTGCCCCGGCAAAGAAAAATACGGCACCAGCACATGTTCGAGCCTAGCATGTGCTGCCGCAACCCTCGGTCTGGTTCGATCTTAGACTAGGAATGAACTCCGTATGCTTAGAATGGGAATGAACTCTGTATGCCTAAGCCAACAGACGAAACAAGCGGCCGGGCGGGTGGGCGGGCACTACACCACCCAGAGAGACGGGATGCGCAAGCCGTGGATCGATAGGGTGGTGGTAGGTGGGTTTAAGCACATCTTCATATTTCTGCGCGCCAATGCCATTTTTATGGCTTGTAAATTCCTACAATGGTCCCTAAAGCCTTCACGTGAAGTTTCATGGCAAGATGACTCGTTTTCTATTTTTTACAATTTTTGAAACTTTTTACGATTCAAGATTTTTTAAAATTTTATCGGAAAGAGTTTTAGCCCGAACTTGGTAGACGTGATCCTTGTATTTTTGTTGGCATGCACAAAAAAATTCAGCTAAAAACTCGACGTGTACAAGATTTTGTGACCATTTGAAAAAAGTGTCCCCATTTCAGACACTTTAATGGCTACTGGCAGCAAACTGTAAAATCTTAAATGCTCTTTAAGGGGGTGTGAGTTCTCGAGGTTTGATGAGGGATAGGGGGCCAATATAAGGGCCAATAACTAGCACCCATCGCACATCATGTGCGCACATCCCCCGGCCCCCTCGGTCGCCGGAACCCAAATGCCGCCGGTCAGATTCTCCGACGATGCTCCGACGATGGTGCCCCAGCAAAGAAAAATGTGGCACCAGCACATGCTCGAGCCAGCATGTGCTGCCGCAACCCTCGGTCCGGTTCGATCTTAGACTGGGAATGAACTCCGTATGCCTAAGCCAACCGGGCGGGCACTACGTCGGCCAGAGAGACAGGATGCGCAAGTCGTGGATCGATAGGTGGTAGGTGGGTTTAGGCACATCTTCATATTTCTACGTGCAATGCCATTTTTATGGCTTGTAAATTCATACAATGGTCCCTTAAGCCTTCACGTGAAGTTTCATGGCAAGACAACTCGTTTTCTATTTTTCACGATTTTTTAAACATTTTGCGGTTCGGGATTTTTAAAAATATTTTCGGAAGGAGTTTTGGCCCCAAACTTGGTAGACGTGATCCTTGTATTTTTCTCGGCATGCACAAAAAAAATCAGCTAAAAACTTGAAGTGTACAAGATTTTGTGACCATTTGTAAAAAGTGTCCCCACTTCAGACACTTTAATGGCTACTGGCAGCAAACCTGTGAAATCTCAACCTGTCGATCTTAGATTGGGAATGAACTCTGTATGCCTAAGCCAACCGATGAAACAAGCGGGTGGGCGGGCGGGCGGGCGGGCACTACGTCGGCCAAAGAGACGGGATGCGCAAGCTATGGATCGACAGGGTAGTAGGTGGGTTTAGGCACATCTTCATATTTCTGCCTACCAATGCCATTTTTATGGCTTGTAAATTCATACAATTGTCCCTTAAGCCATCACGTGAAGTTTCATGGCAAGATGACCCGTTTTCTATTTTTCACGATGTTCGAAACTTTTTGCCGTTCAAGATTTTTTAAAATTTTTTCAAAAGGAGTTTTGGCCCCAAACTTGGTAGACATGATCCCTGTATTTTTGTTGGCATGCACAAAAAAATTCAGCTAAAAACTTGAAGTGTACAAGATTTTGTGACCATTTGAAAAATGTGTCCCCATTTTAGACACTTTAATGGCTACTGGCAGCAAACCTGTAAAATCTCAAATGCTCTTTATGGGGGTGTGAGTTCTCGAGGTTTGATGAGGAATAGGGGGCAAATATAAGGACCAAGTACCAGCACCCATCGCACATCATGTGCGCACACCCCCCGGCCCCCCCGATCGCCGGATCCCCAATGCCGTCGGTCAGGTTCTCCGACGATGCTCCAGTGAAGAAAAATGGGCACCAGCACATGCCCGAGCCCAGCATGTGCTGCCGCAACCATCGGTCTGGTCCGATCTTAGAATAGGAATGAACTCGATATGCTTAGACTAGGAATGAACTCCGTATGCCTAAGTCAACCCACGAAACGAGCGTGCGGGCACTCAGTCGGCCAGAGGGGCGAAATGCGCAAGTCGGGGATCGATCGGGTCCCCCTTTACATGCTGTCGATCCTGCTTCCTCAACCCTCGGTCTGGTCTGATCTTAGACTTGGAATGAACTCTGTAAGCCTAAGCCAACTAACGAAACGAGCGGGCGGGCGGGCACTACGTCGGCCAGAGAGACGGGTTGCGCAAGCCGTGGATCGATAGGGTGGTAGGTGGTTTAGGCACGTCTTCATATTTCTGCATGCCAATGCCATTTTTAAGGGTTGTAAATTCATATAATGGTCCCTTAAGCCTTCACGTGAAGTTTCATGGCAAGACGACTCGTTTTTTATTTTTCACGATTTTTGAAACTTTTTGTGGTTCGGGATTTTTTTAAATTTTTTCGGAAGGAATTTTGGCCCCAAACTTGGTAGACGTGATGCTTATATTTTTTTTGGCATGCAAAAAACAATTCAGCTAAAAACTCGAAGTGTACAAGATTTTGTGACCATTTGAAAAAAGTGCCCCCATTTTAGACACTTTAATGGCTACTAGCAGCAAACCTGTAAAATCTCAAATGCTCTTTAAGGGGGTGTGAGTTCTTGAGGTTTAATGAGGGATAGGGGGCCAATATAAGGGCCAATTACCAGCACCCATCGCACATCTTGTGCGCACACCCCCCGGCCCCCCCGACGCCGGAACCCCAATGCCGCCGGTCAGGTTCTCCGGCGATGCTCCAGTGATGGTGCCCCGGTGAAGAAAAATTTGGCAACAGCACATGCCCGAGTCCAGCATGTGCTACTGTAACCCTCGGTCCAGTCCAATCTTAGACTGGGAATGAACTCCGTATGCTTAGACTGGGAATGAAATTCGTATGCCTAAGTGAACCCACGAAATGAGCGTGCGGGCACTCAACCGACCAGAGGGGCGGGATGCGCAAGCCGGGGATCGATCGGTCCCCCTCTGCATGCTACCGATCCTGCTACCGCAACCCTCAGTCTGGCTCGATGTTAGACTAGGAATGAACTCCGTATGCCTAAGCCAACCGACGAAATGAGCGGGCAGGCCAGCGAGCGGGCACTACACCGGCCAGAGAGACGGGATGCGCAAGCCGTGGATCGATAAGGTGGTAGGTGGGTTTAGGTATATCTTCATATTTCTGTGTGCCAATGCCATTTTTATGACTTGTAAATTCATACAATGGTCCCTTAAGCCTTTACGTGAAGTTTCATGGCAAGACACTCATTTTTTATTTTTCACGATTTTTGAAACTTTTTGTGGTTCAAGATTTTTTTAAAATTTTTTCAGAAGGAGTTTTGGCCCCAAACTTGGTAAACGTGATCCTTGTATTTTTGTTGGCATGCATAAAAAAATTCAACTAAAAACTCGAAGTGTATAAGATTTTGTGACCATTTGAAGTAAGTGTCCCCATTTCAGACACTTTAATGGCAACTGGTAGCAAACCTATAACATCTCAAATGCTCTTTAAGGGGGTGTGAGCTCTCGAGGTTTGAAGAGGGATAAGGGGCCAATATAAGGGCCAAGTACCAGCACCCATTGCACATCATGTGCGCACGCCCCCCGGCCCCCTCGATCGTCGGAACCCCAATGCCACTGGTCAGGTTCTCCGGCGATGCTCCGACGATGGTGCCCCGTCGAAGAAAAATGCGGCACCAGCTCATGACCGAGCCCAGCATGTGCTACCGCAACCCTTGGTCTGGTCCGATCTTAGACTTGGAATGAACTCCGTATGCTTAGACTGAGAATGAACTCTGTATGCCTAAGTCAACCCACGAAACGACCGTGCGGGCGCTCAGCAGGCCAGAGGGGCAGGATGCACAAGCCGGGGATCGGCCGGGTCCCCCTCTACGTGCTGCCGATCCTTCTAACACAACCTTCAGTCTCATCCAAACATAGACTGGGAATTAAGTCCGTATGCCCAAGCTAACCGACGAAACGAGCAGGCGGGCGGGCGGGCGGGCAGTACGCCGACCAGAGAGACGGGATGCGCAAGCCATTGATCGATAGGGTGGTATGTGGGTTTAGGCACATCTTCATATTTCTGCTTGCCAATGCCATTTTTATGGCTTGTAAATTCATACAATGGTCCCTTAAGCCTTCACGTGAAGTTTCATGGCAATGCGAATCGTTTTCTATTTTTCAAGATTTTTGAAATTTTTACGGTTCGGGATTTTTTAAAATTTTTTGGAAAGGATTTTTGGCCCCAAACTTGGTAGCGTGATCCTTGTATTTCTGTTGTCATGCATAAAAAAATTCAGCTAAAAACTCGAAGTGTACAAGATTTTGTGACCATTTGAAAAAAGTGTCCCCATTTCAGACACTTTAATGGCTACTGGCAGCAAACCTGTAAAATCTCAAATGCTCTTTAAAGGGGTGTGAGTTCTCGAGGTTTGATGAGGGATAGCGGGCCAATAGAAGGGTCAAGTACCAGCACCCATCGCACATCATGTGCGCACACCCCCCCGGCCCCCCGATCGTCGGAACCCCAGTGCCGTCGGTCAGGTTCTCCGGCGATGGTGCCCCGACGAAGAAAATTGTGGCACCAGCACATGCCCGAGCCCAGCATGTGCTATCACAACCTTGGTCCGGTCCAATCTTAGACTGGGAATGAACTCCGTATGCCTAACCCAACTGACGAAACGAGCGGGCGGACGGGCGGGCGGGCACTATGTCGTCCAGAAAGACGGGATGCGCAATGCCGTGGATCGATAGGGTGGTAGGTGGGTTTAGGCACATCTTCATATTTCTGCGTGCCAATGCCATTTTTATGCCTTGCAAATTCATACAATGGTCCCATAAGCCTTCACGTGAAGTTTCATGGCAAGACGACTCGTTTTCTATTTTTCATGATTTTTGAAACTTTTTACGGTTCGGGATTTTTTAAATTTTTTCGGAAGGAGTTTTGTCCCCAAACTTGGTAGACGTGATCCTTGTATTTTTTTTGGCTTGCACAAAAATATTCAGCTAAAAACTCGAAGTGTACAAGATTTTGTGACCATTTAAAAAAAGTGTCCCCATTTCAGACACTTTAATGGCTACTGGCAGCAAACCTGTAAAATCTCAAATGCTCTTTAAGGGGGTGTGAGTTCTTGAGGTTTGAAGAGGGATAGGGGGCCAATATAAGGGCCAAGTACCAGCACCCATCTCACATCGTGTGCGCACACCCCCGCCGGCCCCTCCGATCACCGGAACCCCAATGCCGCCAGTCAGGTTCTCCGATGCTGCTCCGGCGATGGTGCCTCGACGAAGAAAAATGCGGCACCAGCACATGCCCGAGCCCAGCATGTGTTGCCGCAACCCTCGGTCTGGTCCGATCTTAGACTAGGAATGAACTCCATATGCTTAGACTGGGAATGAACTCCGTATGCCTAAGTCAACCCAGGAAATGAGCGCGCGGGTGCTCAGCCGGCCAGAGGGGCGGGATGCGTAAACTAGGGATCGATCGGGTCCCCCTCTATGTACTACCGATCCTGCTGCCGCAACCCTTATTTTGGTCTGATCTTAGACTGGGAATGAACTCCGTATGCCTAAGCCAACCGACGAAACGATCGGGCAGACGGGCCGGCGATCACTACGTCGGCCAGAGAGATGGGATGCGCAAGCCATGGATCGATAGGGTGTTAGGTGGGTTTAGGCACATCTTCCTATTTCTGCATGCCAATGCCATTTTTTAGCCTGGTAAATTCATACAATGGTCCCTTAAGCCTTCACGTGAAGTTTCATGGAAAGATGACTCGTTTTTTATTTTTCATGATTTTTGAAACTTTTTAAGGTTCGAGATTTTTTAAAATTTTTTCAGAAGGAGTTTTGGCCCCAAACTTGGTAGACGTGATCCTTGTATTTTTGTTGCCATGCAAAGGAAAATTAAGCTAAAAACTCTAAGTGCACAAGACTTTGTGACCATTTGAAAAAACTGTCCCCATTTCAGACACTTTAATGGCTACTGGCAGCAAACCTGTAAAATCTCAAATGCTCTTTAAGGGGGTGCGAGTTCTCGAGGTTTGATGAGGGATAAGGGGCCAATATAAGGGCCAAGTACCAGCACCCATAGCACATCATGTGCGCACACCCCCCGGCCCCTCCGATCACCGGAACCCGAATGCCGCCGGTCAGGTTCTCCGACGATGCTTCGACGATGGTGCCCTGGTGAAGAAAAATGCGGCACCAGCACATGCACGAGCCCAGCATGTGCTGCCGCAACCCTCGGTCTGGTTCGATCTTAGACTGGGAATGAACTTCGTATGCTTACACTGGGAATGAACTCCGTATGCGTAAGTCAACCCACGAAACGAGCGTATGGGCGTTCAGCCGACCAAAGGGGTGGGATACGCAAGCTAGGGATCAACCGGGTTCCCCTCTGCCTGCTGCAACAACCCTCGGTCCAGTCCGATCTTAGACTGGG
The DNA here is from genome assembly GCF_002303985.1 of Durio zibethinus. The sequence goes on along the minus strand of NW_019167849.1, from coordinate 4,855,758 downwards.
AATGAACTCCGTATGCCTAAGCCAACCGACGAAATGAATGGGCGGGCGGGCACTACGTCGACCAGAGAGAAAGGATGCGTAAGTATGGATCGACAGGGTGGTTGGTGGGTTTAGGCACATCTTCATATTTCTGGGTGCCAATGCCATTTTTATGGCTTGTAAATTCATACAATGGTCCCTTAAGCCTTCACGTGAAGTTTCATGGCAAGACGACTTGTTTTCTATTTTTCACGATTTTTGAAACTTTTTGTGGTTCGGGATTTTTTAAAATTTTTTTGGAAGGATTTTTGGCCCCAAACTTGGTAGACGTGATCCTTGTATTTTTTTGGCATGCACAAAAAAATTGAGCTAAAAACTGGAAGTGTACAAGATTTCAGACACTTTAGTGTCTACTGGTAGCAAACCTGTAAAATCTCAAATGCTCTTTAAGGGGGTGTGAGTTCTTAAGATTTGATGAGGGATAGGGGGCCAATATAATGGCCAAGTACCAGCACCCATCGCACATCATGTACGCACGCCCCCCAGCCCCCCGATCGCCGAAACACTAATGCCGCCGGTCAGGTTCTCCGACGATGCTCCGACGATGGGGCCATGGCGAAGAAAAATGCGACACCAGCACATGCCTGAGCCCAGCATGTGCTGCGGTAACCCTCGGTCCGGTCCGATCTGATCTTAGACTGGGAATGAACTTCGTATGCCTAAGTCAACCCATGAAACGAGCGTGCGGGCGCTCAGTCGGCCAGAGGGGTAGGAAGCGCAAGCCGGGGATCGACCGGGTCCCCTTCTGCGTGCTACCGATCCTACTACCGTAACCCTCGGTCTGGTTTGATCTTAGACTGGGAATGAACTTCGTATGCCTAAGCCAATCGACGAAACGAGCAGGCAGATGGGCGGGCACTACGCCGGCCAGAGAGACGGGATGCGCAAGCCGTGGATTGATAGGGTGGTAGGTGGGTTTAGGCACATCTTCATATTTCTGCATGCCAATGCCATTTTTATGGCTTGTAAATTCATAAAATGGTCCCTTAAGCGTTCACGTGAAGTTTCATGGCAAGACACTAGTTTTCTATTTTTCATGATTTTCAAAACTTTTTGCGGTTCAAGATTTTTTAAAATTTTTTCGAAAGGAGTTTTGGCCCCAACCTTGGTAGACGTGATCCTTGTATTTTTGTTGGGATGCACAAAAAAATTCAGCTAAAAACTCGAAGTGTACAAGATTTTGTGACCATTTGAAAAAAGTGTCGCAATTTTAGACACTTTAATGGCTACTGGCAGCAAACCTGTAAAATTTCAAATGCTCTTTAAGGGGGTGTGAGTTTCGAGGTTTGATGAGGGATAGGGGGCCAATATAGGGGCCAAGTACCAGCACCCATCGCACATCATGTGCGCACACCCCCCTCGGCCCCCCCGATCGTCGGAACCCCAATGCCGTCGGTCAGGTTCTCCGACGATGGTGCCCTGACGAAGAAAAATGCGGCAGCAGCACATGCCTGAGCCCAGCATGTGCTGCCGCAACCCTCAGTCCATCCGATCCGATCTTAGACTGGGAATGAACTCCGTATGCTTAGACTGGGAATGAATTCCATATGCTTAGATTGGGAATGAACTCTGTATGCCTAAGTCAACCCACAAAATGAGCCTATGGGCGCTCAGCCGGCCAGAGGGGCAGGAAGCGCAAGCCTGGGATCGGTCGGGTCCCCCTCTGGGTGCTACCAATCCTGCTGCCACAACCCTCGATCTGGTCCGATCTTAGACTTGGAATGAACTCCGTATGTCTAAGCCAACCGACGAAACAAGCGGGCGGGTGGGCGGCCAGAGAGACGGGATGCGCAAGCCGTGGATTGATAGGATGGTACGTGGGTTTTGCCACATCCTCATATTTCTACGTGCCAATGCCATTTTTGTGGCTTGTAAATTCATACAATGGTCCCTTAAGCCTTCACGTGAAGTTTCATGGCAAGACAACTCGTTTTCTATTTTTCACGATTTTCAAAATGTTTTGCGGTTCAAGATTTTTAAAAATTTTTTCGGATGCATTTTTGGCCCCAAACTTGGTAGCCGTGATCCTTGTATCTTTGTTGGCATGAGCAAAAAAATTCAACTAAAAACTCAAAGTGTACAAGATTTTGTGACCATTTAAAAAAAGTGTCCCCATTTCAGACACTTTAATGGCTACTGGCAGCAAACCTGTAAAATCTCGAATGCTCTTTAAGGGGGTGTGACTTCTCGAGGTTTGATGAGGGATAGGGGGCCAATATAAGGGCCAAGTACCAGCAACCATTGCGCATCATGTGCGAACACCCCCCGGCCCCCCGATCGTCGGAACCCCAATGTTGTTGGTCAGGTTCTCCGGCGTTGCTCCGGCTATGGTGCCCCGATGATGAAAAATGTGGCACCAGCACATGCCCAAGCCTAGCATGTGCTGTCGCAACCGTCGGTCCGGTCCCATCTTCGACTGGGAATGAACTCCGTATGCTTAGACTGGGAATGAACTCCGTATGCCTGAGTTAACCCACGAAATGAGCTTGCGGGCGCTCTGCCGGCCAGAGGGGCGGGATGCGCAAGCCGGGGATCGGTCGGGTCCCCCTCTGCGTGCTACCGATCCTGTTGCCACAACCCTCGGTCCTATCTAATCTTAGACTGGGAATGAACTCTGTATGCCTAAGCCAACCGACAAACGAGCGGACGGACGGGCACTATACCGGCCAGAGAGACGGGATGCGCAAGCCGTGGATTGATAGGATGGTACGTGGGTTTAGCCACATCCTCATATTTCTACATGCCAATGCCATTTTTGTGGCTTGTAAATTCATACAATGGTCCTTTAAGCCTTCACCTGAAGTTTCATGGCAAGACGACTCGTTTTCTATTTTTCACGATTTTTAAAACTTTTTGCTGTTCGGGATTTTTTAAAATTTTTTCGTAAGGAGTTTAGGCCCCAAACTTGGTAGACATTATCCTTGTATTTTTGTTGGCATGCACAAAAAAATTTAGCTAAAAACTCGAAGTGTACAAGATTTTGTGACCATTTGAAAAAAAGTGTCCCCATTTCAGACACTTTAATGGCTACTGGCAGCAAACCTGTAAAATCTCAAATGCTCTTTAAGGGGGTGTGACTTCTCGAGGTTTGATGAGGGATAGGGGGCCAATATAGGGGCCAAGTACCAGCACCCATCGCACTTCATGTGCGCACACCCCCCTGCTCCTCGATCGCCGGAACCCCAATGCCACCGGTCAGGTTCTCCCCGCATCCCTCGATCTGGTCCGATCTTAGATTGGGAATGAACTTCGTATGCCTAAGCCAACTGATGAAATGAGCGGGCGGGTGGGTGGGCAGGCACTATGCCGACCAGAGAGATGGGATGCGAAGCCATGGATCGATAGGGTGGTAGGTGGGTTTAGGCACCTCTTCATATTTTTATGTGCCAATGCCATTTTTATGGCTTGTAAATTCATACAATGGTCTCTTAAGCCTTCACGTGAAGTTTCATGGCAAGATGACTCATTTTCTATTTTTCATGATTTTTGAAACTTTTTACGGTTCGGGATGTTTTAAAATTTTTTTGGAAGGGGTTTTGGCCCCAAACTTGGTAGACGTGATTCTTGTATTTTTTTGGCATGCACAAAAAAATTCAGCTAAAAACTCGAAGTGTTCAAGATTTTGTCACCATTTGAAAAAAGTGTCCCCATTTCAGACACTTTAGTAGCTATTGCCAGCAAACCTGTAAAATCTCAAATGCTCTTTAAGGGAGTGTGAGTTCTCGAGGTTTGATGAGGGATAGGGGGCCAATATAATTGCCAAGTACCAGCACCCATCGCACATCATGTGCGCACACCCCCCCGACCCCCTCGAACACCGGAACCCCAATGTCGCCGGTCAGGTTCTCCGGCGATGGTGCCCCGATGAAGAAAAACGTAGCACCAGCACATGCTTGAGCCCAGCATGTGCTGTCGCAACCCTCGGTCCGATCCGATCTTAGACTGGTAATGAACTCCATATGCTTAGACTAGGAATGAACTCCGTATGCCTAAGTCAACCCACGAAACGAGCGTGCGGGCGCTCAGCCGGCCAAAGGGGCGGGATGCACAAGCCAGGGATCGACCGGGTCTGCCTCTACGTGCTATTGATCCTGCTGCCACAACCCTCAGTCCGGTCCGATCTTAGACTGGGAATGACCTCCGTATGCCTAAGCCAACCGACGAAACGAGCGGGCGGGCAGGCGCTACGCCGACCAGAGAGACGGGATGCGCAAGCCGTGGATCGATAGGGTGGTAAGTGGGTTTAGGCACATCTTCATATTTCTGCATGCCAATGCCATTTTTATGGCTTGTAAATTCATAAAATGGTCCCTTAAGCCTTCACGTGAAGTTTCATGGCAATACGACTCGTTTTCTATTTTTCACGATTTTCAAAAGTTTTTACGGTTCGGGATTTTTTTAAATTTTTTCGGAAGGAGTTTTGGCTGCAAACCTAGTAGACGTGATCCTTGTATTTTTGTTGGCATGCACAAAAAAATTCAGCTAAAAACTCGAAGTGTACAAGATTTTGTGACCATTTGAAAAAAGTGTCCCCATTTCAGACACTTTAATGGCTACTGGTAGCTAACCTGTAAAATCTCAAATGCTCTTTAAGGGGGTGTGTGTTCTTGAGGTTTGATGAGGGATACGAGTCCAATATAAGGGCCAAGTACCAGCTCCCATCGCACATCATGTGCGCACACCCCCCGTGCCCCCACTGATCGTCGGAACCCCAATGCCGCTGGTCAGGTTCTCCGACGATGCTCCGGTGATGGTGCCCCTACGAAGAAAAATGTGATGCCAGCACATTCCCGAGCCCAGCATGTGCTGCCGCAACCTTTGGTCCAGTCCGATCTTAGACTGGGAATGAACTCCGTGTGCTTAAACTAGGAATGAACTCCGTATGCCTAAGTCAACTCACAAAACGAGCGTGCGGGCGCTCAGCCGGCCAGAGGGGCGGGATGTGCAAGCCGAGGATCGACCGGGTCCGCCTCTACATGCTGTCGATCTTGCTGCCGTAACCCTCGATCTGGTCCAATCTTAGACTGGGAATGAACTTCGTATGCCTAAGCCAACCGATGAAACGAATGGGTGGGCAGGCGGGCACTATGCGGAGAGAGAGATGGGATACGCAAGCCGTGGATCGATAGGGTGGTAGGTGGGTTTAGGCACATCTTCATATTTCTATGTGCCAATACCATTTTTATGGGTTGTAAATTCATACAATTGTCCCTTAAGCCTTCACGTGAAGTTTCATGGCAAGATGACTCGTTTTCTATTTTTCACGATTTTCAAAACTTTTTGCGGTTCAGGGATTTTTAAAAATTTTTTTGACGGAGTTTTGGCCCAAACCTGGTAGACATGATCCTTGTATTTTTGTTGGCATGCACAAAACAATTCAGCTAAAAACTTGAAGTGTACAAGATTTTGTGACCATTTGAAAAAAGTGTCCCCATTTCAGACACTTTAATGGCTACTGGCAGCAAACCTGTAAAATCTCAAATGCTCTTTTAGGGGCTATGAGTTCTCGAGGTTTGATGAGGGATAGGGGGCCAATAAAAGGGCCAAGTACCAGCACCCATCGCACATCATGTGCGCACACCCCCCTCGGCCCCCCCGATCGTCGGAACCCTAATGCCGCCGGTCAAGTTCTCTGGTGATGCTCCGGCGATGGTGCCCCGACGAAGAAAAATACGGCACCAGCAATTGCCCGAGCCCAGCATGTGCTGTTGTAACCCTCGGTCTGATCCGATCTTAGACTGGGAATGAACTCCGTATGCCTAAGCCAACCAATGAAATGATCGGGGCGGGCAGGCGGGCGGCGAACGGGCGACCACTACGTCGGCTAGAGAGACGGGATGCGCAAGCCTTGGATCGATAGGGTGGTAGGTGGGTTTAGGCACATCTTCATATTTCTGCATGCCAATGCCATTTTTATGGCTTGTAAATTCATACAACGGTCCCTTAAGCCTCCACGTGAAGTTTCATGGCAAGACGACTTGTTTTCTATTTTTTACGATTTTTGAAACTTTATGCGGTACGGGATTTTTTAAAATTTTTTCGGAAGGAGTTTTGGCCCCAAACTTGGTAGACATTATCCTTGTATTTTTATTGGCATGCACAAAAAAATTCAGCTAAAAACTCGAAGTGTACAAGATTTTGTGACCATTTGGAAAAAGTGTCCCCATTTAAAACACTTTAATGGCTACTGGCAGCAAACCTGTAAACTCTCAAATGCTCTTTATGGGGGTGTGAGTTCTCGAGGTTTGATGAGGGATAAGGGGCCAATATAAAGGCCAAGTACCAGCACCCATTGCACATCATGTGCGCACATCCCCGTCGGCCCCCCCGATCGTCGAAACCCCAATGCCGCTGGTCAGGTTCTCCGACGATGGTGCCCCGACGAAGAAAAATATGGCACCAGCACATGCTCGAGCCCAGCATGTGCTGCCGTAACCGTCAGTCGGGTCTGATCTTAGATTGGCAATGAACTTCGTATGCCTAAGCCAACCGACGAAACAAGCGGGCGGGCGGCCACTACGTCGGCGGGATGCGCAAGCCGTGGATCGATAGGGTGGTAGGTGGGTTTAGGCACATCTTCATATTTCTGCATGCCAATGCCATTTTTATGGCTTGTAAATTCATACAATGGTCTCTTAAGCCTTCACGTGAAGTTTCATGGCAAGACAACTTGTTTTCTATTTTTCACGACTTTCGAAACTTTTTGTGGTTCAGGATTTTTTCGCAAGGAGTTTTGGCCCCAAACTTGGTAGACGTGATCCTTGTATTTTTGTTGGCATGCACAAAAAAATTCAACTAAAAACTCGAAGTGTACAAGATTTTGTGATCGTTTGAAAAAAGTGTCCCCATTTCAGACACTTTAATGGCTACTGGCAGTAAACCTGTAAAATCTCAAATGCTTTTTAAGGGGTGTGAGTTCTCGAGGTTTGATGAGGGATAGGGGGCCAATATATGGGCCAAGTACCAGCACCCATCACACATCATGTGCGCACACCCCCCTCCCGACCCCCCTGATTGTCGAAACCCCAATGCCGCCGGTCAGGTTCTCCGGCGATGGTGCCCCGGCAAAGAAAAATGTGGCATCAGCACATGCCTGAGCCCAACATGTGCTGCCGCAACCGTCGGTCTGGTTCGATCTTAGACTGGGAATGAACTCCGTATGCCTAAGCCAATCGACGAAACGAGCGGGCGGGTGGGCAGGCACTACGCTGGCCAGAGTGACGGGATGCGTAAGATGTGGATCGATAGGATGGTAGGTGGGTTTAGGCACATCTTCATATTTCTGTGTGCCAATGCCATTTTTGTGGCTTGTAAATTCATACAATGGTCCCTTAAGCCTTCACGTGAAGTTTCATGGCAAGACGACTCGTTTTCAATTTTTTATGATTTTTGAAACTTTGTGCGGTTCGGGTTTTTTTAAAATTTTTTCGGAAGGAGTTTTGGCCCCAAACTTGGCAGACGTTATCCTTGTATTTCTGTTGGCATGCACAAAAAAATTCAGCTAAAAACTGGAAGTGTACAAGATTTTGTGACCATTTGAAAAAAGTGTCCCCATTTCAGACACTTTAATCGCTACTGGCAGCAAACCTTTAAAATCTCAAATGCTCTTTAAGGGGGTGTGAGTTCTCGAGGTTTGATGAGGGATAGGGGGCCAACATAAGGGCCAAGTACCAGCACCCATCGCAAATCATGTGCGCACTCCCCCTTGGCCCCCCGATCGTCGGAACCCCAATGCCGTCGGTCAGGTTCTCAGGCGATGCTCCAGTAATGGTACCCCAGTGAAGAAAAATATAGCACCAGCACATGCCAGAGCCCAGCATGTGCTGCCACAACCTTCAGTCTGATCCGATCCTAGACTGGGAATGAACTCCGTATGCTTAGACTGGGAATGAGCTCCGTATGCCTAAGTCAACCCACGAAATGAGCGTGCGGGCGCTCAGCCGGCCAAAGGGGCAGGATGCACAAGTCAGGGATCAACCGAGTCACCCTTTTCGTGCTGCTGATCCTGCTGCCGCAACCATTGGTCTGGTCTGATCTTAGACTGGGAATGAACTCCGTATGCCTAAGCTAATCGACGAAACGAGCGGGTGGGTAGGCGGGCGGGCACTGCACTGGCCAGAGAGACGGGATGCGCAAGCCGTGGATCGATAGGGTGGTAGGTGGGTTTAGGCACATCTTCATATTTATGCATGCCAATGCCATTTTTATGGCTTGCAAATTCATACAATGGTCCTTTAAGCCTTCACGTGAAGTTTAACGGCAAGACGACTCGTTTTCTATTTTTCATGATTTTTAAAACTTTTTACGGTTCGGGATTTTTTAAAATTTTTTCGGAAGGAGTTTTGGCCCCAAACTTGGTAGACGTGATCCTTGTATTTTTGTTGGCATGCCCAAAAAAAATCAGCTGAAAACTCAAAGTGTACAAGATTTTGTCACCATTTGAAAAAAGTGTCCCCATTTCAGTCACTTTAATGGCTACTGGCAGCAAACCTGTAAAATCTCAAATGCTCTTTAAGAGGGTGTGAGTTCTCGAGGTTTGATGAGGGATAAGGGGCCAATATAAGGGCCAAGCACCAGCACCATCGTACATCATGTGCGCACACCCCCCTCCGGCCCCCCGATCATCGAAACACCAATGCCGTCGGTCAGGTTCTCCAGCGATGGTGCCCCGACGAAGAAAAATACGGCACCAGCACATGCCCGAGCCTAGCATGTGCTGCCACAAACCTCGATCCGGTCCGATCTTAGACTGGGAATGAACTCCGTATGCTTAGACTACGAATGAACTCCGTATGCCTAAGTCAACCCACGAAACGAGTGTGCGGGCGCTCAGCCAGCCAGAGGGGCGGGATACGCAAGCCGGGGATTGGCTGGGTCTCCCTCTACGTGCTGCCGATCCTACTACCGCAACTCTCGGTCCGGTCTGATCTTAGACTGCTAATGAACTCCGTATGCCTAAGCCAACCGACGAAACAAACGAGTGGGTGGGCAGGCGGGCGTTACATCGGCCAGAGAGACGGGATGCGCAAGTCATGGATCGATAGGGTGGTAGGTGGGTTTAGGCACATCTTCATATTTCTGCGTGCCAATGCCATTTTTATGGCTTGCAAATTCATACAATGGTCCCTTAAGCCTTCACGTGAAATTTCAAGGCAAGATGACTCGTTTTCTATTTTTTACAATTTTCAAAACTTTTTACGGTTCGGGATTTTTTAAATTTTTTTTGGAAGGAGTTATGGCCCCAAACTTGGTAGACGTGATCCTTGTATTTTTTTTGGCATGCACAAAAAAATTCAGCTAAAAACTCGAAGTGTACAAGATTTTGTGACCATTTGAAAAAAGTGTCCCCATTTTAGACACTTTAATGGCTACTGGCAGCAAACCTGTAAAATCTCAAATGCTCTTTAAGGGGGTGTGAGTTCTTGAGGTTTGATGAGGGATAGGGGTCCAATATAAGGGCCAAGTACCAGCACCCATCGCACATCATGTGCGCACGCCCCCCAGCCCACCCGATCTTCGGAACCCCAATGCCATCGACAAAGTTCTCCGACGATGCTCCGGCGATGGTGCCCCGATGAAGAAAAATGCGGCACCAGCACATTCCTGAGCCCAGCATGTGCTGTTGCAACCCTCGGTCTGGTCCGATCTTAGACTGGGAATGAACTCCGTATGCCTATGTCAACCCACAAAACAAGTGTGCGGGCGTTGAGCCGACCGGAGGGGCGGGATGCGCAAGCCAAGGATCGATCGGGTCCCCTCGGAGTGCTGCAGATCCTGCTATCGCAACCCTCAGTCTGGTCTGATCTTAGACGGGGAATGAACTCTGTATGCCTAAGCCAACCGAAGAAATGAGCGGGCGGGCACTACGTCGGCCGGAGAGACGGGAAGCGCAAGCCATGGATCGATAGGGTGGCAGGTGGGTTTTGTCACATCTTCATATTTCTGCGTGCCATTGCCATTTTTATGGCTTGTAAATTCATACAATGGTCCCTTAAGCCTTCACATCAAGTTTCATGGCAAGACGACTCGTTTTCTATTTTTCACGATTTTCAAAACTTTTTGTGGTTTGGGATTTTTTAAAATTTTTTCGGAAGGAGTTTTGGCCCCAAACTTGGTAAACATGATCCTTGTATTTTTTTTGGCATGCACAAAAAAATTCACCTAAAAACTCGAAGTGTACAAGATTTTGTGATCATTTGAAAAAAGTGTCCCATTTCAGACACTTTAATGGCTACTGGCAGCAAACCTGTAAAATCTCAAATGCTTTTTAACGAGGGTGCGGGCCCTCAGCCAGCCAGAGGGGTGAGATGTGCAAGCCGGGGATCGGTCGGGTCCCCCTATGCATGCTGCCAATCCTGTTACCGCAACCCTCGGTCCGGTCTGATCTTAGACTTTGAATGAACTCCATATGCCTAAGCCCACCGACGAAATGAGCGGGCAGGCGGGTGGGCGAGTACTACGCCGGCCAGAGAGGCGGGATGTGTAAGCTGTGGATTGATAGGGTGGTAGGTGGGTTTAGGCACATCTTCATATTTCTGCGTGCCAATGCCATTTTTATGGCTTGTAAATTCATACAATGGTCCCTTAAGCCTTTACGTGAAGTTCATGGCAAGATGACTCGTTTTCTATTTTTCACGATTTTCAAAACTTTTTGTGGTTCGGAATTTTTTAAAATTTTTTTGGAAGGAGTTTTGGCCCCAAACTTGGTAGACATGATCCTTGTATTTTTGTAGGTAGGCACAAAAAAAATCAGCTAAAAACTTGAAGTGTACAAGATTTTATGACCATTTGAAAAAAGTGTCCTCATTTTAGATACTTTAATGGCTACTGGCAGCAAACCTGTAAAATCTCAAATGCTTTTTAAGGGGGTATGAGTTCTCGAGGTTTGATGAGGGATAGGGGGCGAATATAAGGGCCAAGTACCAGCACCCGTTGCACATCATGTGCGCACACCCCCCCGACCCCCTGATCGCCGAAACACCTATGCCGCCGGTCAGGTTCTCCGATGATGGTGCCCCAGCAAAGAAAAATGTGGCACCAGCACAAGCCCGAGCCTAGCATGTGCTGCCACAACCCTCGGTTCAACCCGATCTTAGACTGAGAATGAACTCCGTATGCTTAGACTGGGAATGAACTCTAGTGCGGGCGCTCAACCGGCCAAAGGGACGAGATGCGCCAGTCGGGGATCGATTGGGTCCCCCACTGTGTGCTGCCGATGTTGCTACCGTAACCCTCGGTCCGGTCCGATCTTAGACTGGGAATGAACTCCATATACCTAAGCCAACCGACAAACTGAGCGGGTGGGCGGGCGGGCACTAAGCCGGCCAGAGAGACAGGATGCGCAAGTCGTGGATCGATAGGGTGGTAGGTGGGTTTAGGCACATCTTCATATTTCTGCATGCCAATGCCATTTTTGTGGCTTGTAAATTCATAAATGGTCCCTTAAGCCTTCACGTGAAGTTTCATGGCAAGACGACTTGTTTTCTATTTTTCACGATTTTTGAAACTTTTTGCGGTTCGGGATTTTTTAAAATTTTTTCGGAAGGAGTTTTGGCCACAAACATGGTAGACGTGATCCTTGTATTTTTTCTGGCATGCACAAAAAAATTCAGCTAAAAACTCGAAGTGTACAAGATTTTGTGACCATTTGAAAAAACTATCCCCATTTCAGACACTTTAATGCCTACTGGCAGCAAACCTATAAAATCTCAAATGCTCTTTAAGGGGGTGTGAGTTCTTGAGGTTTGATGAGGGATAGGGGGCCAATATAAGGGCCAAGTACCAGCACCCATCGCACATCTTGTGTGCACACCCCCCGGCCCCCCAATCACTGGAACCCCAATGGCGTCGGTCAGGTTCTCCGACGATGGTGCCCCGACGAAAAAAATACGGCACATGCACATGCCCGAGCCCAGCATGTGCTGCAGCAACCGTTGGTTCGGTCCAATCTTAGACTGGGAATGAACTTCATATGCCTAAGCCAACTGAAGAAACGAGCGGGCGGGCGGGCGGGCACTACGTCGGGGAGAGAGACGGGATGCGCAAGCGACGGATCGATAGGGTGGTAGGTAAGTTTAGGCACATCTCCATATTTTATCTGCCAATGCCATTTTTGTGGCTTGTAAATTCATACAATGGTCCCTTAAGCCTTCACGTGAAGTTTCTTGGCAAGATGACTCATTTTTCTATTTTTCACGATTTTCAAAACTTTTTACAGTTCGAGATTTTTTAAAATTTTTTCGGAAGGAGTTTTGGCCCCAAACCTTGTAGACATGATCCTTGCATTTTTTTTGGCATGCACAAAAAAATTCAGCTAAAAACTCGAAGTGTACAAGATTTTATGATCATTTGAAAAAAGTATCCCCATTTCAGACACTTTAATGGCTACTGGCAGCAAACCTGTAAAATCTCAAATGCTTTTTAAGGGGGTGTGAGTTCTCGAGGTTTGAATTGGGATAGGGGGACAATATAAGGGCCAAGTACCAGCACCCATTACACATCATGTGCGCACACCCCCCTCGACCCCCCCGATCGTCGGAAGCCCAATGCCGTCGGTCAGGTTCTTCGACGATGGTGCCCCGACGAAGAAAAATCCGGTACCAACACATGCCCGAGCCCAACATGTGCTGTCACAACCCTTGGTCTGACTCGATCTTAGATTGGGAATGAACTCCGTATGCCTAAGCCAACCGACAAAACAAGCGAACGGGCGAGCAGGCGGGCACTACGCCGGCCAGAGAGACGGGATGCGCAAGTCGTGGATCGATAGGGTGCTAGGTGGGTTTAGGTACATCTTCATATTTCTGCATGCCAATGCCATTTTTGTGGCTTGTAAATTCATACGATGGTCCCTTAAGCCTTCACGTGAAGTTGCATGGCAAGACGACTCGTTTTCTATTTTTCACGATTTTTGAAACTTTTTACGGTTCGGGATTTTTTAAAATTTCTTCGAAAGGGGTTTTGGCCCCAAACTTGGTAGACGTGATCCTTGTATTTTTGTTGGCATGCACAAAAAAATTAGCTAAAAACTGGAAGTGTACAAGATTTTGTGAGAATTTGAAAAAAGTGCCCCCATTCTAGACACTTTAATGGCTACTGGTAGCAAAACCTGTAAAATCTCAAATGTTTTTTAAGGGGGTGTGAGTTGTCAAGGTTTGATGAGGGATAGGGGGCCAATATAAGGGCCAAGTACTAGCACCCATCGCACATCATGTGCGCACAACCCCCTTGGCCCCCCCGATGGCTAGAACCCCAATGCCGTCGGTCAGGTTCTCTGACGATGCCTCGGCGAAGAAAAATACGGCACTAGCACATGCTCGAGCCCAGCATGTGCTGTAGCAACCCTCAGTCTGATCCGGTTTTAGACTGGGAATGAACTCCGTATGCCTAAGCCAACCGACAAAATGAACGGGCGGGCGGGCGTGCGGGCACTATGTCGGCCAGAGAGACAGGATGCGCAAGTTGTGGATCGATAGGGTGGTAGGTGGGTTTAGGCACATCTTCATATTTCTACGTGCCAATGCCTTTTTTATGGCTTGTAAATTCATACAATGGTCCCTTAAGCCTTCACGTGAAGTTGCATGGCAAGACGACTCGTTTTTTATTTTTCATGATTTTTGAAACTTTTTATGGTTCGAGATTTTTTAAAATTTTTTCGGAAGGGGTTTTGGCCCCAAACATGGCAGACATGATCGTTGTATTCTTGTTGGCATGCAAAAAAAAATCAGTTAAAAACTCGAAGTGTACAAGATTTTGTGACCATTTGAAAGAAGTGTCCCCATTTCAGACACTTTAATGGCTATTGGCAGCAAACCTGAAAAATCTCAAATGCCAATATAAGGGCCAAGTACCAGCAGCCATCGTACATCATGTAAGCACAGCCCCCCCGGCCCCTTCGATCGTCGAAAACCAAATGTCGTCGGTCAGGTTCTCCGACGATGGTGCCCCGGCGAAAAAAATGCAGCACCAGCACATGCCAGAGCCCAGCATGTGCTGTCGCAACCCTCGGTCCGGGCTGATCTTAGACTGGGAATGAACTTCGTATGCTTAGACTGGGAATGAACTTCGTATGCCTAAGTCAACCCACGAAATGAGCGTGCGGGCACTCAGCTGACCAGAGGGGTGGGATGCGTAAGCCGGGGATCGACCGGGTCCCCTTCTGTGTGCTACCGATCCTGCTACAGAAACCCTCAGTCCAGTCCGATCTTAGACTAGAATGAACTCTGTATGCCTAAGCCAACCGACGAAACGAGCGGGCGGGCGGGCTGGCAGGCGGGCGGGCACTATGTCAGCCAGAGAGACGGGATGCGCAAGCTATGGATCGATTGGGTGGTAGGTGAGTTTAGGCACATCTTCATATTTCCACATGCCAATGCCATTTTTATGGCTTGTAAATTCATACAATGGTCCCTTAAGCCTTCACGTGAAGTTTCATGGCAAGACGATTCGTTTTCTATTTTTCACGATTTTTGAAACCTTTTGCGGTTCGGGATTTTTAAAAATTTTTTCAGAAGGATTTTTGGTCCCAAACTTAGTAGACATGATCCTTGTATTTTTGTTGGCATGCACAAAAAAAATCAGCGAAAAACTCGAAGTGTACAAGATTTTGTGACCATTTGAAAAAAGTGTCCCAATTTCAGACACTTTAATGGCTACTAGCAGCAAACCTGTAAAATCTCAAATGCTATTTAAGGGGGTGTGAGTTCTTGAGGTTTGATGAGGGATAGGGAGCCAATATAACGGCCAAGTACCAGCACCCATCACACATCATGTGCGCACACCCCCCGGCCCCCCCGATCATCGGAACCCCAATGTCATTGGTCAGGTTCTCCAACGATGGTGCCTCGGCGAAGAAAAATGCGGCACCAGCACATGCTTGAGCCCAGCATGTGCTGCTGCAACCCTCGGTCCACCGATCGTCAGAACCCCAATGCCGTCGGTAAGGTTCTCTAGTGATGCTCTGACGATGGTGCCCCAGTGAAGAAAAATACGGCACAAGCACATGCCTGAGGCTAGCATGTGCTGCCGCAACCCTCGGTCCGATCCGGTCTTAGACTGGGAATGAACTCCGTATGCCTAAGTCAACACACGAAATGAGCGTACGGGCGCTCAGCGGCCAGAGGGGTGAGATGTGCAAGCTGGGGATCGGTCGGCTCCCCCTTGCGTGCTACCGATCCTACTGCCACAACCCTCGGTCTGGTCTGATCTTAGACTGGCAATGCACTCCGTATGCCTAAGCCAACCGACGAAATGAACGTGCGGGTGGGCGAGCGGGCGGGCACTATGCCGGCTAGAGAGACGGGATGCGCAAGCCGTGAATCATAGGCTAGTAGGTGGGTTTAGGCACATCTTCATATTTCTGCATGCCAATGCCAAATTTATGGCTTGTAAATTCATACAATGGTCCCTTAAGCCTTCACAAGAAGTTTCATGGCAAGATGACTCGTTTTCTATTTTTCATGATTTTCAAAAATTTTTGTGATTCGAGATTTTTTTAAATTTTTTCGAAAAGAGTTTTGGCCGCAAACTTGGTAGACGTGATCCTTGTATTTTTGTTGGCATGCACAAAAAAAAATCAGCTGAAAACTCAAAGTGTACAAGATTTTGTGACCATTTGATAAAAGTGTCCCCATTTCAGACACTTTAATGGCTACTGGCAGCAAACCGGTAAAATCTCAAATGCTCTTTAAAGGGTGTGAGCTCTCAAGGCTTGATGAGGGATAGGGGACCAATATAAGGGCCAAGTACCAGCGCCCATCGCACATCATGGGCGCACACCCCCCAGCCCCCCCGACCGCCGGAACCCCAATGCCGTCCGTCAAGTTCTCCGACGATGCTCCAGCGATGGTGCCCCAACGAAGAAAAATGCAGCACCAGCACATGCTTGAGCCTAGCATTTGCTACCGCAACCCTATGTCCGATCCGATCTTAGACTGGGAATGAACTCCGTATGCTTAGACTGGGAATGAACTCCGTATGCCTAAGTCAACCCACGAAACGAGCGTGCGGGCACCCAACCGGCTAGAGGGGAGGGATGCGCAAGCCGGGGATCGGTCGGGTCCTCCTCCGTGTGCTACCGATCCTACTACCGCAACCCTCAGTCTGGTCTGATCTTAGACTGAGAATGAACTTCGTATGCCTAAGCCAACCGATGAAACAAGCTGGCGGGCTGGCGTACGAGCACTACGCCGGCCAGAGAGACGGGATGCGGAAGCCATGGATCGATAGGGTGGTAGGTGGGTTTAGGCACATCTTCATATTTCCGCATGCCAATGCCATTTTTATGGCTTGTAAATTCATACAATGGTCCCTTAAGCCTTCACGTGAAGTTTCATGGCAAGACGACTCGTTTTCTATTTTTCATGATTTTTGAAACTTTTTACGATTCGAGATTTTTTTAAATTTTTTCGGAAGGATTTTTTTCCCCAAACTTAGTAGACGTGATCCTTGTATTTTTTTGGCATGCACAAAAAAATTCAGCTAAAAACTCGAAGTGTACAAGATTTTGTGACCATTTGAAAAAAGTGTCCCCATTTCAGATACTTTAATGGCTACTGGCAGCAAACCTGTAGAATCTGAAATGCTCTTTAAGGGGGTGTGAGTTCTCAAGGTTTGATGAGGGATAGGGGGCCAATATAAAGGCCAAGTACCAGCATCCATCGAACATCATGTGCGCACACCCCCCGGCCCCCCTATCGCCGGAACCGTAATGCCGCCGGTTAGGTTCTCCGACGATGCTCCAGCGATGGTGCCTCGGGGAAGAAAAAAATGGCACCAGCACATGCCCGAGCCCAGCATGTGCTACCACAACCCTCGGTCTGGTCCGATCTTAGACTGGGAATGAACTCCGTATGCTTAGACTGGGAATGAACTCTATATGCCTAAGTGAACCCATGAAACGAGCGTGCGAGCGCTCAGTCGGCCAGAAGGGTAGGATGCCCAAGCCGGGGATCGACCGGGTCCCCCTCTGCACGCTGCCAATCCTGTAGCCGCAACCCTCAGCCTGGTCTGATCTTAGACTGGGAATGAACTCCTAATGCCTAAGCCAACTGACAAAACGAGCGGGCGGGCGGGCACTACACCGGCCAGAGAGACGGGATGCGCAAGCCGTGGATCGATAGGGTGGTAGGTCGGTTTAGGCACATCTTCATATTTTTGCATTCCAATGCCATTTTTATGGCTTGTATATTTGTACAATGGTCCCTTAAGCCTTCACGTGAAGTTTCATGGCAAGACGACACGTTTTCTATTTTTCATGATTTTTGAAACTTTTTGCGGTTCGGGATTTTTTTAAAATTTTGTCGGAAGAAGTTTTGGCCCCAGACTTGGTAGATGTGATCCTTGTATTTTTGTTGGCATGCACAAAACAATTCAGCTAAAAACTCGAAGTGTACAAGATTTTGTGAAAATTTGAAAAAAGTGTCCCATTTCAGACACTTTAATGGCTACTGGCAGCAAACCTGTAAAATCTCAAATGCTCTTTAAGGGGGTGTGAGTTCTCAAGGTTTGATGAGGGATAGGGGGCCAATATAAGGGCCAAGTACCAGCACCCATCGCACATCATGTGCGCACACCTCCCGGCCCCCCCGATCGCCGAAACCCTAATGCCGCTCGTCAAGTTCTCCGGCGATGCTCCGACGATGGTGCCCCGGGGAAGAAAAATACGGCACCAGCACATGCCCGAGCCCAGCATGTGCTGCTGTAACCCTCGGTCTGGTCTGATTTTAGACTGGCAATGAACTTCGTATGCCTAAGCCAACCGACGAAACGAGCGGGCGGACGGCAGGCGGGCACTACGTCGGCCAGATAGACGGGATGCGCAAGCCATGGATCGATAGGGTGGTAGGTGGGTTTAGGCACATCTTCATATTTTTGCATGCCAATGCCATTTTTATGGCTTGTAAATTCATACAATGGTCCCTTAAGCCTTCACGTGAAGTTTCATGGCATATTTTTCATGATTTTTGAAACTTTTTGTGGTTTGGGATTTTTTTAAATTTTTTTGGAAGGAGTTTTGGCCCCAAACCTGGTAGAAGTGATCCTTGTATTTTTTTTGGCATGCACAAAAAAATTCAGCTAAAAACTCGAAGTGTACAAGATTTTGTGACCATTTGAAAAAAGTGTCCCCATTTTGAGACACTTTAATGGCTACTGGCAGCAAACCTGTAAAATCTCAAATGCTCTTTAAGGGGGTGTGAGTTCTCAAGGTTTGATGAGGGATAGGGGGCCAATATAAGGGCCAAGTACCAGCACCCATCGCACATCATGTGCGCACACCCCCCGGCCCCCCGATCGCCGGAACCCTAATGTCGCCCGTCAAGTTCTCCGACGATGCTCCGACGATGGTGCCCCGGGGAAGAAAAATGCGGCACCAGCACATGCCCAAGCCCAGCATGTGCTGCTACAACCCTCAGTCTGGTCTGATTTTAGACTATGAATGAACTCCGTATGCCTAAGCCAACCGACGAAACGAGGTGTCGGCGGGCGGGCACTACGCCGACTAGAGAGACGGGATGCGCAACCCGTGGATCGATAGAGTGGTACGTGGGTTTAGGCACATCTTCATATTTTTGCATGCCAATGCCATTTTTATGGCTTGTAAATTCATACAATGGTCCCTTAAGCCTTCACGTGAAGTTTCATGGCAAGACGACTCGTTTTCTATTTTTCATGATTTTTGAATCTTTTTGTGATTCGAGATTTTTCAAAAATTTTTCAGAAGGAGTTTTGCCCCTAACTTGGTAGATGTGATCCTTCTATTTTTATTGGCATGCACAAAAAAATTCAACTAAAAACTTGAAGTGTACAAGAATTTGTGACCATTTGAAAAAAGTGTCCCCATTTCAGACACTTTAATGGCTACTGGCAGCAAACCTGTAAAATCTCAAATGCTCTTTAAGGGGGTGTGAGTTCTCGAGGTTTGATGAGGGATAGGGGGCCAATATAAGGGCCAAGTACCAGCACCCATCGCATATATGTGCGCACACTTACCCCGGCCCCCTCGATCACCGGAACCCCAATGCCGCCGGTCAGGTTCTCCGGTGATGCTCCGACGATGGTGCCCCGATGAAGAAAAATGCAGCACCAACACATGCCCGAGCCCAACATTTGCTGTCGCAACCCTCGGTCTGATCCGATCTTAGACTAGGAATGAACTCTGTATGCTTAGACTAGGAATGAACTCCGTATGCCTAAGTCAACCCACGAAACGAGAGTGCGGGCGCTCAACCAGCCAGAGGGGCGGGATGCGCAAGCCGGGGATTGACCGGGTCCCCCTCTGTGTGCTACCGATCTTGCTGCCACAACCCTCGGGTCGGTCTGATCTTAGATTGGGAATGAACTCCATATGCCTAAGCCAACCGACGAAATGAGCGGCAGGCGGGCGGGCACTACTCCGGCCAGAGAGACGGCATGCGTAAATTATGGATGGATAGGGTGGTAGGTGGGTTTATGCACATCTTCATATTGCTGCGTGCCAATGCCATTTTTATGGCTTGTAAATTCATACAATGGTCCCTTAAGCCTTCACATGAAGTTTCATGGCAAGACGACTCGTTTTCTATTTTTCATGATTTTTGAAACTTTTTACGGTTCGTGATTTTTTAAAATTTTTTCAGAAGGATTTTTGGCCCCAAACTTGGTAGACGTGATCCTTGTATTATTTTTGGCATGTACAAAAAAATTCAGCTAAAAACTCGAAGTGTACAAGATTTTGTGACCATTTGAAAAAAGTGTCCCTATTTTAGAGCCTTTAATGGCTACTGGCAGCAAACCTATAAAATCTCAAATGCTCTTTAAGGGGGTGTGAGTTCTCGAGGTTTGATGAGGGATAGGGGGCCAATCTAAGGGCCAAGTACTAGCACCCATCACACATCATGTGCGCACACCCGCCGGCCCCACTGATCATCGTAACCCTAATGCTACCGGTCAAGTTCTCCGGCGATGCTCTGGTGATGGTGCCCGGGGGAAGAAAAATGTGACACCAGCACATGCCTGAGCCCAGCATGTGCTGTCGCAACCCTCGGTCCAGTCGAATCTTAGAATGGGAATGAACTTCGTATGCTTAGACTGGGAATGAACTCCGTATGCCAAAATCAACCAACGAAATGAGCGAGCGGGGGCTCAGCCGGCCCAGAGGGGCGGGATGCACAAGCCGAGGATCGGCCTGGTCCCCCTCTACGTGCTGCTGATCCTGCTATCGCAACCCTCAGTCTGGTCTGATTTAGACTAGGAATGAACTCCGTATGCCTAAGCCGACCGACGAAACGAGCGGGCGGACAGGCGGGTGGTCTCTACGTCGGCCAGAGAGACGGGATGCGCAAGCTATGGATCAATAGGGTGGTCGGTGGGTTTAGGCACATCTTCATATATCTGCATGCCAATGCCATTTTTATGGCTTGTAAATTCATACAATACTCCCTTAAGCCTTCACGTGAAGTTTCATGGCAAGAACGACTTGTTTCTATTTTTCACGATTTTCGAAACTTTTTACAGTTGGGGATTTTTTAAATTTTTTTTAGAAGGGGTTTTGGCCCCAAACTTGGTAGACGTGATCCTGTGCTGCCGTAACCCTCGGTCGGGTCTGATCTTAGACTGGGAATGAACTGCGTATGCTTAGACTGGGAATTAACTCCGTATGCCTAAGTCAACCCATGGAATGAGCGTGCGGGTGCTCAGCCGGCCAGAGGGGCGGGATGCGCAAGCCGGGCATCAACCGGGTCCCCCTCTACGTGCTACCGATCCTACTACCATAACCCTCAATCTGATCCAATCTTAGACTGGGAATGAACTCCGTATGCCTAAGCCAACCAACGAAACGAGCGGGCGAGCGGCGGGCGAGAACTACGCCAGCCAGTGAGACGGGATGCACAAGCTGTGGATCGATAGGGTGGTAGGTGGGCTTAGGCACATCTTCATATTTCTTCATGCCAATGCCATTTTTATGGGTTGTAATCTCATACAATGGTCCCTTAAGCCTTCACGTGAAGTTTCATGGCAAGACGACTCGTTTTCTATTTTTTCATGATTTTCAAAACTTTTTGCAGTTCGAGATTTTTTAAATTTTTTTGAAAGTAGTTTCAACCCCAAACTTGGTAGACGTGATCCTTGTATTTTTGTTGGCATGCACACAAAAAAATCAGGTAAAAACTCGAAGTGTACAAGATTTTGTGACCATTTGAAAAAGTGTCCCCATTTTAGACACTTTAATTGCTACTGGCAGCAAACCTGTAAAATCTCAAATGCTCTTTAAGGGGGTGTGAGTTCTCGAGGTTTGATGAGGGATAGGGGGCCAATATAAGGGCCAAGTACCAGCACCCATCGCACATCATGTGCGCACACCCCCCGGCCCCCCCGATCGCCGGAACCCTAATGTCGCCCGTCAAGTTCTCCGACGATGCTCCGACGATGGTGCCCCGGGGAAGAAAAATGCGGCACCAGCCACATGCCCAAGCCCAGCATGTGCTGCTACAACCCTCAGTCTGGTCTGATTTTAGACTATGAATGAACTCCGTATGCCTAAGCCAACCGACGAAACGAGGGTGTCGGCGGGCGGGCACTACGCCGACTAGAGAGACGGGATGCGCAACCCGTGGATCGATAGAGTGGTACGTGGGTTTAGGCACATCTTCATATTTTTGCATGCCAATGCCATTTTTATGGCTTGTAAATTCATACAATGGTCCCTTAAGCCTTCACGTGAAGTTTCATGGCAAGACGACTCGTTTTCTATTTTTCATGATTTTTGAATCTTTTTGTGATTCGAGATTTTTCAAAAATTTTTCAGAAGGAGTTTTGCCCCTAACTTGGTAGATGTGATCCTTCTATTTTTATTGGCATGCACAAAA
Source organism: Durio zibethinus (assembly GCF_002303985.1). The sequence goes on along the minus strand of NW_019167849.1, from coordinate 4,833,874 downwards.
AAATTCAACTAAAAACTTGAAGTGTACAAGAATTTGTGACCATTTGAAAAAAGTGTCCCCATTTCAGACACTTTAATGGCTACTGGCAGCAAACCTGTAAAATCTCAAATGCTCTTTAAGGGGGTGTGAGTTCTCGAGGTTTGATGAGGGATAGGGGGCCAATATAAGGGCCAAGTACCAGCACCCATCGCATATATGTGCGCACACCTACCCCGGCCCCCTCGATCACCGGAACCCCAATGCCGCCGGTCAGGTTCTCCGGTGATGCTCCGACGATGGTGCCCCGATGAAGAAAAATGCAGCACCAACACATGCCCGAGCCCAACATTTGCTGTCGCAACCCTCGGTCTGATCCGATCTTAGACTAGGAATGAACTCTGTATGCTTAGACTAGGAATGAACTCCGTATGCCTAAGTCAACCCACGAAACGAGAGTGCGGGCGCTCAACCAGCCAGAGGGGCGGGATGCGCAAGCCGGGGATTGACCGGGTCCCCCTCTGTGTGCTACCGATCTTGCTGCCACAACCCTCGGGTCGGTCTGATCTTAGATTGGGAATGAACTCCATATGCCTAAGCCAACCGACGAAATGAGCGGGCAGGCGGGCGGGCACTACTCCGGCCAGAGAGACGGCATGCGTAAATTATGGATGGATAGGGTGGTAGGTGGGTTTATGCACATCTTCATATTGCTGCGTGCCAATGCCATTTTTATGGCTTGTAAATTCATACAATGGTCCCTTAAGCCTTCACATGAAGTTTCATGGCAAGACGACTCGTTTTCTATTTTTCATGATTTTTGAAACTTTTTACGGTTCGTGATTTTTTAAAATTTTTTCAGAAGGATTTTTGGCCCCAAACTTGGTAGACGTGATCCTTGTATTATTTTTGGCATGTACAAAAAAATTCAGCTAAAAACTCGAAGTGTACAAGATTTTGTGACCATTTGAAAAAAGTGTCCCTATTTTAGAGCCTTTAATGGCTACTGGCAGCAAACCTATAAAATCTCAAATGCTCTTTAAGGGGGTGTGAGTTCTCGAGGTTTGATGAGGGATAGGGGGCCAATCTAAGGGCCAAGTACTAGCACCCATCACACATCATGTGCGCACACCCGCCGGCCCCACTGATCATCGTAACCCTAATGCTACCGGTCAAGTTCTCCGGCGATGCTCTGGTGATGGTGCCCGGGGGAAGAAAAATGTGACACCAGCACATGCCTGAGCCCAGCATGTGCTGTCGCAACCCTCGGTCCAGTCGAATCTTAGAATGGGAATGAACTTCGTATGCTTAGACTGGGAATGAACTCCGTATGCCAAAATCAACCAACGAAATGAGCGAGCGGGGGCTCAGCCGGCCAGAGGGGCGGGATGCACAAGCCGAGGATCGGCCTGGTCCCCCTCTACGTTGCTGCTGATCCTGCTATCGCAACCCTCAGTCTGGTCTGATTTTAGACTAGGAATGAACTCCGTATGCCTAAGCCGACCGACGAAACGAGCGGCGGACAGGCGGGTGGTCTCTACGTCGGCCAGAGAGACGGGATGCGCAAGCTATGGATCAATAGGGTGGTCGGTGGGTTTAGGCACATCTTCATATATCTGCATGCCAATGCCATTTTTATGGCTTGTAAATTCATACAATACTCCTTAAGCCTTCACGTGAAGTTTCATGGCAAGACGACTTGTTTTCTATTTTTCACGATTTTCGAAACTTTTTACAGTTGGGGATTTTTTAAATTTTTTTTAGAAGGGGTTTTGGCCCCAAACTTGGTAGACGTGATCCTGTGCTGCCGTAACCCTCGGTCGGGTCTGATCTTAGACTGGGAATGAACTGCGTATGCTTAGACTGGGAATTAACTCCGTATGCCTAAGTCAACCCATGGAATGAGCGTGCGGGTGCTCAGCCGGCCAGAGGGGCGGGATGCGCAAGCCGGGCATCAACCGGGTCCCCCTCTACGTGCTACCGATCCTACTACCATAACCCTCAATCTGATCCAATCTTAGACTGGGAATGAACTCCGTATGCCTAAGCCAACCAACGAAACGAGCGGGCGAGCGGGCGGGCGAGAACTACGCCAGCCAGTGAGACGGGATGCACAAGCTGTGGATCGATAGGGTGGTAGGTGGGCTTAGGCACATCTTCATATTTCTTCATGCCAATGCCATTTTTATGGGTTGTAATCTCATACAATGGTCCCTTAAGCCTTCACGTGAAGTTTCATGGCAAGACGACTCGTTTTCTATTTTTCATGATTTTCAAAACTTTTTGCAGTTCGAGATTTTTTAAAATTTTTTTGAAAGTAGTTTCAACCCCAAACTTGGTAGACGTGATCCTTGTATTTTTGTTGGCATGCACACAAAAAAATCAGGTAAAAACTCGAAGTGTACAAGATTTTGTGACCATTTGAAAAAAGTGTCCCCATTTTAGACACTTTAATTGCTACTGGCAGCAAACCTGTAAAATCTCAAATGCTCTTTAAGGGGGTGTGAGTTCTCGAGGTTTGATGAGGGATAGGGGGCCAATATAAGGGCCAAGTACCAGCACCCATCGCACATCATGTGCGCACACCCCCCGGCCCCCCCGATCGCCGGAACCCTAATGTCGCCCGTCAAGTTCTCCGACGATGCTCCGACGATGGTGCCCCGGGGAAGAAAAATGCGGCACCAGCACATGCCCAAGCCCAGCATGTGCTGCTACAACCCTCAGTCTGGTCTGATTTTAGACTATGAATGAACTCCGTATGCCTAAGCCAACCGACGAAACGAGGGTGTCGGCGGGCGGGCACTACGCCGACTAGAGAGACGGGATGCGCAACCCGTGGATCGATAGAGTGGTACGTGGGTTTAGGCACATCTTCATATTTTTGCATGCCAATGCCATTTTTATGGCTTGTAAATTCATACAATGGTCCCTTAAGCCTTCACGTGAAGTTTCATGGCAAGACGACTCGTTTTCTATTTTTCATGATTTTTGAATCTTTTTGTGATTCGAGATTTTTCAAAAATTTTTCAGAAGGAGTTTTGCCCCTAACTTGGTAGATGTGATCCTTCTATTTTTATTGGCATGCACAAAAAAATTCAACTAAAAACTTGAAGTGTACAAGAATTTGTGACCATTTGAAAAAAGTGTCCCCATTTCAGACACTTTAATGGCTACTGGCAGCAAACCTGTAAAATCTCAAATGCTCTTTAAGGGGGTGTGAGTTCTCGAGGTTTGATGAGGGATAGGGGGCCAATATAAGGGCCAAGTACCAGCACCCATCGCATATATGTGCGCACACCTACCCCGGCCCCCTCGATCACCGGAACCCCAATGCCGCCGGTCAGGTTCTCCGGTGATGCTCCGACGATGGTGCCCCGATGAAGAAAAATGCAGCACCAACACATGCCCGAGCCCAACATTTGCTGTCGCAACCCTCGGTCTGATCCGATCTTAGACTAGGAATGAACTCTGTATGCTTAGACTAGGAATGAACTCCGTATGCCTAAGTCAACCCACGAAACGAGAGTGCGGGCGCTCAACCAGCCAGAGGGGCGGGATGCGCAAGCCGGGGATTGACCGAGTCCCCCTCTGTGTGCTACCGATCTTGCTGCCACAACCCTCGGGTCGGTCTGATCTTAGATTGGGAATGAACTCCATATGCCTAAGCCAACCGACGAAATGAGCGGGCAGGCGGGCGGGCACTACTCCGGCCAGAGAGACGGCATGCGTAAATTATGGATGGATAGGGTGGTAGGTGGGTTTATGCACATCTTCATATTGCTGCGTGCCAATGCCATTTTTATGGCTTGTAAATTCATACAATGGTCCCTTAAGCCTTCACATGAAGTTTCATGGCAAGACGACTCGTTTTCTATTTTTCATGATTTTTGAAACTTTTTACGGTTCGTGATTTTTTAAAATTTTTTCAGAAGGATTTTTGGCCCCAAACTTGGTAGACGTGATCCTTGTATTATTTTTGGCATGTACAAAAAAATTCAGCTAAAAACTCGAAGTGTACAAGATTTTGTGACCATTTGAAAAAAGTGTCCCTATTTTAGAGCCTTTAATGGCTACTGGCAGCAAACCTATAAAATCTCAAATGCTCTTTAAGGGGGTGTGAGTTCTCGAGGTTTGATGAGGGATAGGGGGCCAATCTAAGGGCCAAGTACTAGCACCCATCACACATCATGTGCGCACACCCGCCGGCCCCACTGATCATCGTAACCCTAATGCTACCGGTCAAGTTCTCCGGCGATGCTCTGGTGATGGTGCCCGGGGGAAGAAAAATGTGACACCAGCACATGCCTGAGCCCAGCATGTGCTGTCGCAACCCTCGGTCCAGTCGAATCTTAGAATGGGAATGAACTTCGTATGCTTAGACTGGGAATGAACTCCGTATGCCAAAATCAACCAACGAAATGAGCGAGCGGGGGCTCAGCCGGCCAGAGGGGCGGGATGCACAAGCCGAGGATCGGCCTGGTCCCCCTCTACGTGCTGCTGATCCTGCTATCGCAACCCTCAGTCTGGTCTGATTTTAGACTAGGAATGAACTCCGTATGCCTAAGCCGACCGACGAAACGAGCGGGCGGACAGGCGGGTGGTCTCTACGTCGGCCAGAGAGACGGGATGCGCAAGCTATGGATCAATAGGGTGGTCGGTGGGTTTAGGCACATCTTCATATATCTGCATGCCAATGCCATTTTTATGGCTTGTAAATTCATACAATACTCCCTTAAGCCTTCACGTGAAGTTTCATGGCAAGACGACTTGTTTTCTATTTTTCACGATTTTCGAAACTTTTTACAGTTGGGGATTTTTTAAATTTTTTTTAGAAGGGGTTTTGGCCCCAAACTTGGTAGACGTGATCCTGTGCTGCCGTAACCCTCGGTCGGGTCTGATCTTAGACTGGGAATGAACTGCGTATGCTTAGACTGGGAATTAACTCCGTATGCCTAAGTCAACCCATGGAATGAGCGTGCGGGTGCTCAGCCGGCCAGAGGGGCGGGATGCGCAAGCCGGGCATCAACCGGGTCCCCCTCTACGTGCTACCGATCCTACTACCATAACCCTCAATCTGATCCAATCTTAGACTGGGAATGAACTCCGTATGCCTAAGCCAACCAACGAAACGAGCGGGCGAGCGGGCGGGCGAGAACTACGCCAGCCAGTGAGACGGGATGCACAAGCTGTGGATCGATAGGGTGGTAGGTGGGCTTAGGCACATCTTCATATTTCTTCATGCCAATGCCATTTTTATGGGTTGTAATCTCATACAATGGTCCCTTAAGCCTTCACGTGAAGTTTCATGGCAAGACGACTCGTTTTCTATTTTTCATGATTTTCAAAACTTTTTGCAGTTCGAGATTTTTTAAAATTTTTTTGAAAGTAGTTTCAACCCCAAACTTGGTAGACGTGATCCTTGTATTTTTGTTGGCATGCACACAAAAAAATCAGGTAAAAACTCGAAGTGTACAAGATTTTGTGACCATTTGAAAAAAGTGTCCCCATTTTAGACACTTTAATTGCTACTGGCAGCAAACCTGTAAAATCTCAAATGCTCTTTAAGGGGGTGTGAGTTCTCGAGGTTTGATGAGGGATAGGGGGCCAATATAAGTGCCAAGTACCAGCACCCATCGCACATCATGTGCGCACACCCCCCGGCCCCCCCGATCGCCGGAACCCTAATGTCGCCCGTCAAGTTCTCCGACGATGCTCCGACGATGGTGCCCCGGGGAAGAAAAATGCGGCACCAGCACATGCCCAAGCCCAGCATGTGCTGCTACAACCCTCAGTCTGGTCTGATTTTAGACTATGAATGAACTCCGTATGCCTAAGCCAACCGACGAAACGAGGGTGTCGGCGGGCGGGCACTACGCCGACTAGAGAGACGGGATGCGCAACCCGTGGATCGATAGAGTGGTACGTGGGTTTAGGCACATCTTCATATTTTTGCATGCCAATGCCATTTTTATGGCTTGTAAATTCATACAATGGTCCCTTAAGCCTTCACGTGAAGTTTCATGGCAAGACGACTCGTTTTCTATTTTTCATGATTTTTGAATCTTTTTGTGATTCGAGATTTTTCAAAAATTTTTCAGAAGGAGTTTTGCCCCTAACTTGGTAGATGTGATCCTTCTATTTTTATTGGCATGCACAAAAAATTCAACTAAAAACTTGAAGTGTACAAGAATTTGTGACCATTTGAAAAAAGTGTCCCCATTTCAGACACTTTAATGGCTACTGGCAGCAAACCTGTAAAATCTCAAATGCTCTTTAAGGGGGTGTGAGTTCTCGAGGTTTGATGAGGGATAGGGGGCCAATATAAGGGCCAAGTACCAGCACCCATCGCATATATGTGCGCACACCTACCCCGGCCCCCTCGATCACCGGAACCCCAATGCCGCCGGTCAGGTTCTCCGGTGATGCTCCGACGATGGTGCCCCGATGAAGAAAAATGCAGCACCAACACATGCCCGAGCCCAACATTTGCTGTCGCAACCCTCGGTCTGATCCGATCTTAGACTAGGAATGAACTCTGTATGCTTAGACTAGGAATGAACTCCGTATGCCTAAGTCAACCCACGAAACGAGAGTGCGGGCGCTCAACCAGCCAGAGGGGCGGGATGCGCAAGCCGGGGATTGACCGGGTCCCCCTCTGTGTGCTACCGATCTTGCTGCCACAACCCTCGGGTCGGTCTGATCTTAGATTGGGAATGAACTCCATATGCCTAAGCCAACCGACGAAATGAGCGGGCAGGCGGGCGGGCACTACTCCGGCCAGAGAGACGGCATGCGTAAATTATGGATGGATAGGGTGGTAGGTGGGTTTATGCACATCTTCATATTGCTGCGTGCCAATGCCATTTTTATGGCTTGTAAATTCATACAATGGTCCCTTAAGCCTTCACATGAAGTTTCATGGCAAGACGACTCGTTTTCTATTTTTCATGATTTTTGAAACTTTTTACGGTTCGTGATTTTTTAAAATTTTTTCAGAAGGATTTTTGGCCCCAAACTTGGTAGACGTGATCCTTGTATTATTTTTGGCATGTACAAAAAAATTCAGCTAAAAACTCGAAGTGTACAAGATTTTGTGACCATTTGAAAAAAGTGTCCCTATTTTAGAGCCTTTAATGGCTACTGGCAGCAAACCTATAAAATCTCAAATGCTCTTTAAGGGGGTGTGAGTTCTCGAGGTTTGATGAGGGATAGGGGGCCAATCTAAGGGCCAAGTACTAGCACCCATCACACATCATGTGCGCACACCCGCCGGCCCCACTGATCATCGTAACCCTAATGCTACCGGTCAAGTTCTCCGGCGATGCTCTGGTGATGGTGCCCGGGGGAAGAAAAATGTGACACCAGCACATGCCTGAGCCCAGCATGTGCTGTCGCAACCCTCGGTCCAGTCGAATCTTAGAATGGGAATGAACTTCGTATGCTTAGACTGGGAATGAACTCCGTATGCCAAAATCAACCAACGAAATGAGCGAGCGGGGGCTCAGCCGGCCAGAGGGGCGGGATGCACAAGCCGAGGATCGGCCTGGTCCCCCTCTACGTGCTGCTGATCCTGCTATCGCAACCCTCAGTCTGGTCTGATTTTAGACTAGGAATGAACTCCGTATGCCTAAGCCGACCGACGAAACGAGCGGGCGGACAGGCGGGTGGTCTCTACGTCGGCCAGAGAGACGGGATGCGCAAGCTATGGATCAATAGGGTGGTCGGTGGGTTTAGGCACATCTTCATATATCTGCATGCCAATGCCATTTTTATGGCTTGTAAATTCATACAATACTCCCTTAAGCCTTCACGTGAAGTTTCATGGCAAGACGACTTGTTTTCTATTTTTCACGATTTTCGAAACTTTTTACAGTTGGGGATTTTTTAAATTTTTTTTAGAAGGGGTTTTGGCCCCAAACTTGGTAGACGTGATCCTGTGCTGCCGTAACCCTCGGTCGGGTCTGATCTTAGACTGGGAATGAACTGCGTATGCTTAGACTGGGAATTAACTCCGTATGCCTAAGTCAACCCATGGAATGAGCGTGCGGGTGCTCAGCCGGCCAGAGGGGCGGGATGCGCAAGCCGGGCATCAACCGGGTCCCCCTCTACGTGCTACCGATCCTACTACCATAACCCTCAATCTGATCCAATCTTAGACTGGGAATGAACTCCGTATGCCTAAGCCAACCAACGAAACGAGCGGGCGAGCGGGCGGGCGAGAACTACGCCAGCCAGTGAGACGGGATGCACAAGCTGTGGATCGATAGGGTGGTAGGTGGGCTTAGGCACATCTTCATATTTCTTCATGCCAATGCCATTTTTATGGGTTGTAATCTCATACAATGGTCCCTTAAGCCTTCACGTGAAGTTTCATGGCAAGACGACTCGTTTTCTATTTTTCATGATTTTCAAAACTTTTTGCAGTTCGAGATTTTTTAAAATTTTTTGAAAGTAGTTTCAACCCCAAACTTGGTAGACGTGATCCTTGTATTTTTGTTGGCATGCACACAAAAAAATCAGGTAAAAACTCGAAGTGTACAAGATTTTGTGACCATTTGAAAAAAGTGTCCCCATTTTAGACACTTTAATTGCTACTGGCAGCAAACCTGTAAAATCTCAAATGCTCTTTAAGGGGGTGTGAGTTCTCGAGGTTTGATGAGGGATAGGGGGCCAATATAAGGGCCAAGTACCAGCACCCATCGCACATCATGTGCGCACACCCCCTCCGACCCCCCCGATCACCGGAACCCCAACGCCGCCGGTCAGGTTCTCCGGCAATGCTTCGACGATGGTGCCCCGACGAAGAAAAATGCAGCACTAGCACATGCCCGAGCCGAGCATGTGCTGCTGCAACCCTCGGTCTGGCCTGATCTTAGACTAGGAATGAGCTGCGTATGCTTAGACTGGGAATGAACTCTGTATGCCTAAGTCAACCTACGAAACGAGCGTGCGAGCACTCAGTCGGCCAGAGTGGCGGGATGCGCAAGCCGGGGATCGGCTGGGTTCCCCTCTGCATACTGTCAATCTTGCTGTCGTAACCCTCTGTTCAGTCCAATCTGAGACTGGGAATGAACTCCGTATGCCTAAGCCAACCGACGAAACGAGCAAGCGGGCGGGCGGACGGGCACTACGTCGGCCAGAGAGACGGGATGCGCAAGCCGTGGATCAATAGGGTGGTAGGTGGGTTTAGGCACATCTTCATTTTTCTGCATGCCAATGCCATTTTTATGGCTTGTAAATTCATACAATGGTCCCCTAAGCCTTCCCGTGAAGTTTCATGGCAAGACGACTCATTCTCTATTTTTCACAATTTTTGAAACTTTTTAGGGTTCGAGATTTTTTAAAATTTTTTTGGAAGGAGTTTTGGCCCCAAACTTGGTAGACGTGATCCTTGTATTTTTTTTGGCTTGCACAAAAAAATTCAGCTAAAAATTCGAAGTGTACAAGATTTTGTGACCATTTGAAAAAAGTGCCCTCATTTCAGATACTTTAATGGCTACTGGCAGCAAACCTGTAAAATCTCAAATTCTCTTCAAGGGTGTGTGAGTTCTCGAGGTTTGATGAGGGATAGGGGGCCAATATATGGGCCAAGTACCAGCACCCATCGCACATCATGTGCGCACACCCCCCGGCCCCCCCGATCGTCGGAACCCCAATGCCGTCGGACAGGTTCTCCGGCGATGCTCCGACGATGGTGCCCCGGTGAAGAAAAATGTGGCACCAGCACATGCCCAAGCCCAGCATGTATTGCCGCAACCCTCGGTCCAATCCAATCTTAGACTGGGAATGAACTCTGTATGCTTAGACTAGGAATAAACTCCGTATGCCTAAGTCAACCCACGAAATAAGCGTGCGGGCGCTCAGCCGGCCAAAGGGTGGGATACGCATGCCGGGGATCGATCAGGTCCCCCTCTGCGTGCTACCGATCCTGCAGCCACAACCATCGGTTCGGTCCGATCTTAGACTGGGAATGAACTCCGTATGCCTAAGCCAATCGACGAAAAGAGCGGGCAGGCAGGCGGTCACTACACGGGCCAAAGAGGCGGGATACGCAAGCCGTGTATCGATAGGGTGGTTGGTGGGTTTAGGCACATCTTCATATTGCTGCGTGCCAATGCCCTTGTTATGGCATGTAAATTCATACAATGGTCCCTTAAGCCTTCACGTGAAGTTTCATGGCAAGACGACTCGTTTTCTATTTTTCATGATTTTCCAAACTTTTTGCGGTTCGAAATTTTTTAAAATTTTTTCGGAAGGGGTTTTGGCCCCAAACTTGGTAGACGTGATCCTTGTATTTTTTTTAGCATGCACAAAAAAATTCAGTTAAAACTCAAAGTGTACAAGATTTTGTGACCATTTGAAAAAAATGTCTCCATTTCAGACACTTTAATAGCTACTGGCAGCAAACCTGTAAAATCTCAAATGCTCTTTAAGGGTGTGAGTTCTAGAGGTTTGATGAGGGATAGGGGGCCAATATAAGGGCCAAGTACCAGCACCCATCGCACATCATGTGCGCACACCCCCCCGGCCCTGCCAATAACCGAAACCCCAATGCCGTCGATCAGGTTCTCCGGCGATGCTCCAACGATGGTGCCCTGGCGAGAAAAAATGCGGCACAAGCACATGCCCGAGCCCAACATGTGCGACCGCAACCCTCGGTCCGGTTCGATCTTAGACTAGGAATGAACTCCGTATGCTTAGATTGGTAATGAACTCCATATGCCTAAGTCAACCCACGAAACGAGCGTACGGGCGCTCAGCCGACCAGAGGAACGGGATACACG
>NW_019167849.1:4779072-4822114 GCF_002303985.1 Durio zibethinus | reverse complement strand
CATTGGCGCGCAGAAATATGAAGATGTGCTTAAACCCACCTACCACCACCCTATCGATCCACGGCTTGCGCATCCCGTCTCTCTGGTGGTGTAGTGCCCGCCCACCCGCCCGATTGTTTCGTCTGTTGGCTTAGGCATACAGAGTTCATTCCCATTCTAAGCATACGGAGTTCATTCCTAGTCTAAGATCGAACCAGACCGAGGGTTGCGGCAGCACATGCTAGGCTCGAACATGTGCTGGTGCCGTATTTTTCTTTGCCGGGGCACCATCATCGGAGCATCACCAGAGAACCTGACCGACGGCATTGGGGTTCTGGTGATAGAGGGGTCAGGGGGGGTGTGCGCACATGATGTACGATGGGTGCTGGTACTTGGCCCTTATATTGGACCCCTATCCCTCATCAAACCTCAGGAACTCACACCTCCTTAAAGAGCATTTGAGATTTTACAGGTTTGCTACCAGTAGCCATTAAAGTGTCTGAAATAGGGACACTTTTTTCAAATGGTCACAAAATCTTGTACACGTCGATTTTTTAGCTAAATATTTTTGTGCATGCCAACAAAAATACAAGGATCACGTCTACCAAGTTTAGGGCTAAAACTCTTTCCGAAAAAATTTTAAAAAATCTCGAACCGTAAAAATTTTTTAAAATCGTGAAAAATAGAAAATGAGTCATCTTGCCATGAAACGTCACGTGACGGCTTTAGGGACCATTGTAGGAATTCACAAGCCATAAAAATGGCATTGGCACGCAGAAATATGAAGATGTGCCTAAACCCACCCACCACCACCTTCTCGATCAACGGCTTGCGCATCCCGTCTCTCTGGTCGGCGTAGTGCCCGCTCGCCCGCCCGCCCGCCCGCTCGTTTCATCGGTTGGCTTAGGCATACGGAGTTCATTACCAGTCTAAGATTGGATTGGATCGAGGGTTACGGTAGTAGGATCGGCAACATGCAGAGGGGGACCCGACTGATCACCGGCTTGCGCTTCCCGCCCCTTTGGCCGGCTGAGCGCCCACACGCCCATTCCGTGGGTTGACTTAGGCATACGGAGTTCATTCCCAGTCTAAGCATGCGGAGTTCATTCCCAGTCTAGATCGGATCGGACAGAGGGTTGTGGCAGCACATGCTGCGTTCAGGCATGTGCTAGTATCGGCATTTCTCTTTGTCAGGGCACCATCGCCGGAGCATCGTCAGAGAACCTAACAGGCGACATTGGGGTTCCGACAATCGGGGGGCCGGGGGGGTGTGCGCACATGATGTGCGATGGGTGCTGGTACTTGGCCCTTATATTGGCCCCCTATCCCTCATCATTCCTCGAAAACTCACACCCCCTTAAAGAGCATTTGAGATTTTATAGGTTTGCTGCCAATAGCCATTAAAGCGTCTAAAATGGGGACACTTTTTTCAAATGGTCACAAAATCTTGTACACTTCGAGTTTTTTGCTAAATTTTTTTTTGCATGCCAACAAAAATACAAGGATCATGACTACCAAGTTTGGGGCCAAAACTCCTTCTGAAAAAATTATAAAAAATCCCAAACCGCAAAAAGTTTTGAAAGTCGTAAGAAAAAGAAAACGAGTCGTCTTGCCATAATACTTCAAGTGAAGGCTTAAGGGGCCGTTGTATGAATTTACAAGCCATAAAAATGGCATTGGCGTGCAAAAATATGAAATGTGCCTAAACCCACCTACCACCCTATCGATCCACGGCTTCCACATCCCGTCTCTTTGGCCGGCGTAGTGCCCGCCCGCCCGCTCGTTTCATCGGTTGGCTTAGGCATACGGAGTTCATTCCCAGTCTAAGATCAGACCGGATCGAGGGTTGCGACAGTTGGATCATTAACACGGAGAGGGGGACCCGATCGATCCTCGGTTTGCGCATCCCGCCCCTCTAGCCGGCTGAGTGCCCGCACGCTCATTTCGTGGGTTGACTTAGGCATACGGAGTTCATTCCCAGTCTAAGCATACGGACTTCATTCCCAGTCTAAGATCGGATCAGACCGAGGGTTGTGGCAGCACATGCTGGGATCGAGCATGTGCTGGTGACGCATTTTTCTTCGTCAGGGCACGATCGTCGGAGCATCGTCAGAGAACCTGACTGGTGGCATTGGGGTTCCGACGATCGGGGGGCCGGGGGTGTGCGCACATGATGTGCGATGGGTGCTGGTACTTGGCCCTTCTATTGGCCCCTATCCCTCATCAAACCTCGAGAACTCACACCCCCTTAAAGAGCATTTGAGATTTTAGACGTTTGCTGCTAGTAGCCATTAAAGTGTCTGAAATGGGGACACTTTTTTCAAATGATCACAAAATCTTGTACACTTCAAGTTTTTAGTTGAATTTTTTTGTGCATGCCAACAAAAATACAAGGATCATGTCTACCAGGTTTGGCGCCAAAACGCCTTCCGAAAAAATTTTAAAAAATCTCAAACTGCAAAAAGGTTCAAAAATCGTGAAAAATAGAGAACGAGTCGTCTTACCATGCAACTTCACGTAAAGGGTTTAGGGCCATTGATGAATTTACAAGTCATTAAAATGTCATTGGCCACGTAGGAATATTTTTGAGGATGTTACACTTAAATTTGTAGCTGAAAGATGTGTTTGTGCAGGCTCAACAAAAAAATGCGGAAAGGAATCACGCCTCTACCAAAACGTTCTGGGGAACAAAACTTTTCCTTTCCGTTAAAATTTTAAAAAAATCCATCGAACAGCAAAAAGAGTATTTAAAAATCATGAAAAATAGGAAAACGAAGTCGTACTTGCACATGAAACTTCACGTGAGGCTTAAGGACTCATTGTATGTATTATTTTTTAGCAAGAAATAAAATGCATGTGGCAAGCAAAAAATATGAAAGATTGTGCCTAAAACCCCCACCTTTACCACCCTATCGATTCGCGGCTTGTGCATCCCTGTCTCTCTGGCCGGCGTAGTGCCCGCCCGCTCGTTTCGTGGGTTGGCTTAGGCATACGGAGTTCATTCCCAGTCTAAGATCAGGCTGGACCGAGGGATGCAGCAGCAAGATTGGTAGCACACAGAGGGGGAACCGACCGATCCCCGACTTGCGCATCCCGCCCCTCTGGCCGGCTGAGCGCCCGCACGCTCATTTCGTGGGTTGATGTAGGCATACGGGGTTCATTCCCAGTGTAAGCATATGGAGTTCATTCCCAGTGTAAGATGGGACTGGATCGAGGGTCGCGACAGCACATGCTGGGCTCGGGCATATGCTGGTGCCGCATTTTTCTTCCCCGGGGCACCATCGCCGGAGCATCACCGGAGAACCTGACCGACGGCATTGGGGTTCCGACGATTGGGGGAGCCAGGGGGTGTGCGCACATGTTGTGCGATGGGTGCTGGTACTTGGCCCATATATTGGCCCCCTATCCCTCATCAAACCTCGAGAACTCACACCCCCTTAAAGAGCATTTGAGATTTTACAGGTTTGCTGCCAGTAGCCATTAAAGTGTCTAAAATGGGGGCACTTTTTTCAAATGGTCACAAAATGTTGTACAGTTCGAGTTTTTAGCTAAATTTTTTTATGCATGCCAACAAAAATACAAGGATCACGTCTACCAAGTTTGATACCAAAACTCCTTCCGAAAAATTTTAAAAAATCTCGAACCGTAAAAAGTTTCAAAAATCCTGAAAAATAGAAAACGAGTCGTCTTGCCATGAAACTTCACGTGAAGGCTTAAGGGACCATTGTATGAATTTACAAGCCATAAAAATTGCATTGGCCATGCAAAAATAAGAAGATGTGCCTAAACCCACCTACCACCCTATCGATCCACGGCTTGCACATCCCATCTCTTTGGCCGACGTAGTGCCCGCCCGCCCGCGCGCTCGTTTCATCGGTTAGCTCAGGCATACGGAGTTATTCCTAGTCTAAGATCGGATCAGACAGAGGGTTGCGGTAGTAGGATCTGTAGCACGCAAAGGGGGACCCAGTCGATCCCTGGCTTGTGCATCCCGCCCCTCTGGCCGACTGAGCGCCCGCACGCTTGTTTTATGGGTTGACTTAGGCATACAGAGTTCATTCCCAGTCTAAGCATACAGAGTTCATTCCCAATCTAAGATTGGACCAGACCGAGGTTGCGGCAGCACATGCTGGGCTCGAGCTGGTGCTGGTGCCGCATTTTTCTTCGTCGGAGAACCTGACCGACGCCATTGGGGTTCCGACAATCGGGGGGGCCGGGGGTGTGTGTGCACATGATGTGCGATGGGTGCTGGTACTTGGCCATTATACTGGCCCACTATCCCTCATCAAACCTGGAGAAGTCACACCCCCTTAAAGAGCATTTGAGATTTTACAGGTTTGCTGCCAATAGCCATTAAAGTGTTTGAAATGGGGACACCTTTTTCAAATGGTCACTAAATCATGTACAGTTTGAGGTTTTAGCTGAATTTTTTTGTGCATGCCAACAAAAATGCAAGGATCATGTCTACCAAGTTTGATGCCAAAACTCCTTCCAAAAAAATGTTAAAAAATCTCGAACTTCAAAAAGTTTTAAAAATCGTGAAAAATAGAAAACGACTCGTCTTGCCATGAAACTTCACGTGAATGCTTAAGGGACCATTGTATGAATTTACAAGGCATAAAAATTGCATTGGCATGTAGAAATATGAAGATGTGCTGAAACCCACCAACCACCCTATCGATCCACGACTTGCGCATCCTGTCTCTCTAGCCGACGTAGTGCCCGCCCGCCAGCCCGTCCGCTCGTTTCGCCAGTTGGCTTAGGCATACGAAGTTCATTCCCAGTCTAAGATCGGCAGCACACAGAGGGGGACCCGATTGATCCCCGGCTTGCGCATCCCGCCCCTCTGGCCGACTGAGCGCCCGTACGCCTGTTTTGTGGGTTGACTTAGTCATACGGAGTTCATTCCCAGTCTAAACATACGGAGTTTATTCCCAGTCTACAATCGGATCAGACCGAGGGATGCGGCAGCACATGCTAGGCTCGGGCATGTGCTGGTGCCGCATTTTTCTTCGTCGGGGCACCATCGCTGGAACTTCGTCGGAGAACCTGACCGACGGCATTGGGGTTCCGACGATCGAGGGGGTCAGGGGGTTGTGCACACATGATGTGCGATGGGTGCAGGTCCTTGGTCCTTATATTGGCCCCTTATCCTTCATGAAACTTCAAGAACTCACACCCCCTTAAAGAGCATTTGAGATTTTACAGGTTTGTTGCCAGTAGCCATTAAAGTGTCTAAACTGGGGACACTTTTTTCAAATGGTCACAAAATCTTGTACACTTCGAGTTTTTAGCTGAATGTTTTTGTGCATGCCAACAAAAATACAAGGATCACGTCGACCAAGTTTGGGGCCAAAACTCCTTCGAAAAAATTTTTAAAAAATCTCGAACCGCGAAAAGTTTTGAAAATCATTAAAAAAAGAAAAGGAGTCGTCTTGCCATGAAACTTCACGTGCAGGCTTAAGGGACCATTGTATGAATTTACAAGCCATAAAAAT
Source organism: Durio zibethinus (assembly GCF_002303985.1). Next base: position 4,816,637 of record NW_019167849.1, on the reverse strand, counting down.
GGCATTGGCACGTAGAAATATGAAGATGTGCCTAAACCCACCTACCACCATATTGATCCACGGCTTACGCATCTCGCCTCTCCAGTCGGGGTAGTTCCCGCCTGCCCGCCCGTCCACTCGTTTCGTCGGTTGACTTAGGCATATGGAGTTCATTCCTAGTCTAAGATTGGACCGGATCGAGGGTTGCGGCAGTAGGATTGGCAGAATGCAAAGGGGGACCCGACCGATCCCCGGCTTGCGCATCCCGCCCCTTTGGCCGGCTGAGCGCCCGCACGCTCGTTTCGTCGGTTGACTTAGGCATACGGTGTTCATTCCTAGTCTAAGCATACGAAGTTCATTCCCAGTCTATGATCAGACCGGACTGAGGGTTGCAGCAGCACATGCTGGGCACGGGCATGTGCTGGTGCCGCATTTTTCTTCGTCGGGGCACCATCGTCGGATCATCACCGGAGAACCTGACCGGCGGTATTGGGGTTCTGGCGATCGGGGGGCCGGGGGGTGTACGCACATGATGTGCGATGGGTGCTGGTACTTGGCCCTTATATTGGCCCCCTATCCCTCGTCAAACCTCGAGAACTCACACCCCCTTAAAGAGCATTGGAGATTTTACAGGTTTGCGGCCAGTAGCAATTAAAGTGTCTCAAATGGGGACACTTTTTTCAAATGGTCACAAAATCTTGTACACTTCGAGTTTTTAGCTGAATTGTTTTGTGCATGCCAACAAAAATACAAGGATTATGTCCACCAAGTCCGAACAGCAAAAAGTTTAAAAAATCATGAAAAATAGAAAACGAGTCGTCTTGCCATGAAACTTCACGTGAAGGCTTAAGGGACCATTGTATGAATTTACAAGCCATAAAAATCGCAATGGCACGCAGAAATATGAAGATGTGCCTAAACCCACCTACCACCCTATCAATCCACAGCTTGCCATCCCGTCTCTCAGCCAGCATAGTGCCCGCCCGCCTGTCCGTCTGCTCGTTTCGTCGGTTGGCGTAGGCATACGGAGTTCATTCCTAGTCTAAGGTTGGACTGGACCAAGGGTTGCGGCAGTAGGATTGGCAGCACGTTGAGGGGGACCCGATTGATCCCCGGCTTACGCATCCCACCCCTCTAGCCGGCTGAGTGCCCACACGCTCGTTTCATGGGTTGACTTAGGCATACAGAGTTCATTCCCAGTCTAAACTTACGGAGATCATTCCCAGTATAAGATCGTACCGGACCAAGGGTTGTGGCAGCACATGCTGGGCTCGGGCATGTGCTGGTGCCGCATTTTTTTCGTCGAGGCACCATTGCCGGAGCATCGCCGGAGAAACTGACCGACGGCATTGGGGTTCAGGCGATCGGGGGGGCCGGGGGGTGCGCACATGATGTGCGATGGGTGCTGGTACTTGGCCCTTATATTGGCCCCCTATCCCTCATCAAACCTCGAGAACTCACACCCCCTTAAAGAGCATTTGAGATTTTATAGGTTTGCTGCCAGTAGCCATTAAAGTGTTTGAAATGGGGACACTTTTTTCAAATGGTCACAAAATCTTGTACACTTTGAGTTTTTAGCTGAATTGTTTTTTGCATGCCAACAAAAATACAAGGATCACGTCTACCAAGTTTGGGGCCAAAACCCCTTCCGAAAAAATTTTCAAAAATCTAGAATAGCAAAAAGTTTCAAAAATCGTGAAAAATAGAAAACGAGTCGTCTTGCCACGAAACTTCACGTGAAGGCTTAAAGGACCATTGTATGAATTTACAAGCCATAAAAATGGCATTGGCATGCAGAAATATGAAGATGTGCCTAAACCCACCTACCACACTCTCGATCCACGGTTTGCGCATCCCGTCTCTCTGGCCGGTGTAGTGCCCGCCCGCCCGCTCACCCCTTCGGTTCGTCGGTTGGCTTTGGCATACGGGGTTCATTCCCAGTCTAAGATCAGACTCGACCGAGCATTGCAGTAGCAGGATCAGCCGCACGAAAAAGGGGGACCCGACCTATCCCCGGCTTGCGCATCCCACCCCTCTGGCAGACTGAGCGCCCGCATGCTTGTTTCGTGGGTTAACTTAGGCATTCAGAGTTCATTCCCAGTCTAAGCATATGGAGTTCATTCCTAGTCTAAGATCAGACTAGACTGAGGGTTGCGGCAGCACATGGAGGGCTCAGGCATGTGCTGGTGCCGCATTTTTCTTTGCCAGGGCACCATTGCCGGAGCATCGCCGGAGAACCTGATCGCGGCATTGGGCTTCCGGCGATCAGGGGGGCCAGCGGGGGGTTGTGCGCACATGATGTGCGATGGGTGTTGGTACTTGGTGCTTAAATTGGCCCCCTATCCCTCATCATACCTCGAGAACTCACACCCCTTAAAGAGCATTTGAGATTTTATAGGTTTGCTGCCAGTAGCCATTAAAGTGTCTGAAATGGGGACACTTTTTTCAAATGGTCACAAAATCTTGTACACTTCAAGTTTTTAGCTGAATTGTTTTGTGCATGCCAACAAAAATACAAGGATCACGTCTACCAAGTTTGGGGCCAAAACTCCTTCTGAAAAAATTTTAAAAAATCCCGAACCGTAAAAAGTTTCAAAAATCATGAAAAATAGAAAACGAGTCGTCTTGCCATGAAACTTCACGTGAAGGCTTTAGGGACCATTGTATGAATTTACAAGCCATAAAAATGGCATTGGCACGTAGAAATATGAAGATGTGCCTAAACCCACCTACCACCCTATCAATCCACGGCCTGCGCATCCCGTTTCTCTGGCCGACGTAGTGCCCGCCCGCCCGCACGTACGCTCATTTCGTGGGTTGACTTAGGCAGACGGAGTTCATTCCCAGTTTAAGATTGGACCGGACTGTGGGTTACGACAGCACATGCTGGGCTCGAAAATGTGCTGGTGTTGCATTTTTCTTCACTGGGGCACCATCGTCAGAGCATCGTCGGAGAACCTGACCAGCAGCATTGGGGTTCCAGCGATCGGGGGTGTGTGCACATGATGTGCATTGGGTGCTGGTACTTTGCCCTTATATTGGCCCCCTATCCCTCATCAAACCTCGAGAACTCACACCCCCTTAAAGAGCATTTGAGATTTTATAGGTTTGCTGCCAGTAGCCATTAAAGTGTTTGAAATGGGGACACTTTTTTCAAATGGTCACAAAATCTTGTACACTTTGAGTTTTTAGCTGAATTGTTTTTTGCATGCCAACAAAAATACAAGGATCACGTCTACCAAGTTTGGGGCCAAAACCCCTTCCGAAAAAATTTTCAAAAATCCCGAATCGTAAAAAGTTTCGAAAATCGTGAAAAATAGAAAACGAGTCGTCTTGCCATGAAACTTCACGTGAAGGTTTAAGGGACCATTGTATGAATTTACAAGCCATAAAAATGGCATTCGCACACAGAAATATGAAGATGTGCCTAAACCCACCTACCACCCTATCGATCCACGACTTGTGGGTCCCGTCGCTCTAGCCGGTGTAGTGCCCGCCTGCCTGCCCACTCGCTCGTTTCGTGGTTGGCTTAGGCATACGGAGTTCATTCCCTTTCTAAGATCAGACTAGACTGAGGGTTGCAGTACCAGGATCGATAGCACACAGAGGGGGACCCGGTCGATCCTCGGCTTGCGCATCCTGTGCCTCTGGCCGGTTGAGCGCCCGCACGCTCGTTTCGTAGGTTGACTTAGGCATACAGAGTTCTTTCCCAGTCTAAGCATGCGGAGTTCATTCCCAGTCTAAGATCGGACCAGACCGAGGGTTGTAGCAGCACATGCTGGGCTCGGGCATGTGCTGGTGCCGCATGTTTCTTCGTCAGGGCACCATCGCTGGTGCATCGCCGGAGAACCTGACCGGTGGCGTTGGGGTTCCGGCGATCGGGGGGCCAAGGGGGGTGCGTACATGATGTGCGATAGGTGCTGGTACTTGGCCCTTATGTTGGCCCCCTATCCCACATCAAGCCTCGGGAACTCACACCCCCTTAAAGAGAATTTGAGATTTTAGAGGTTTGCTGCCAGTAGCCATTAAAGTGTCTGAAATGGGGACACTTTTTTCAAATGGTCACAAAATCTTGTACACTTCGAGTTTTTAGCTGAATTTTTTTGTGAATGCCAACAAAAATACAAGGATCACGTCTACCAAATTTGGGGCCAAAACTCCTTCAAAAAAAATTTAAAAAAATCCAGAACCGTAAAAAGTTTCAAAAATCGTGAAAAATGGAAAACGAGTCGACTTGCCATGAAACTTCACGTGAAGGCTTAAGGGACCATTGTACGAATTTACAAACCATTGGCATGCAGAAATATGAAGATGTGCCTAAACCCACCTACAACCCTATCGATCCACGGCTTGCACATCCCGTCTCTCTAGTCGGCGTAGTGCCTGCCCTTCCGCCTGCCCGTTCGTTTCGGCGTAGTGCCTGCCCTTCCGCCTACCCGATCGATCCCTGACTTGCGCATCCCTCCCCTCTGGTCGGCTGAGCGCCCGCACACTCATTTCATTGCTTACTTAGGCATACAGAGTTCATTCTCAGTCTAAGCATACGAAGTTCATTCTCAGTCTAAGATCAGACTGGATAGAGGGTTGCGGCAGCACATGCTGGGCTCGGGTATGTGCTGGTGTCGTATTTTTCTTTGTCGGGGCACCATCGCCGCAGAACCTAATCGATGGCATTGGGGTTCTGACGATCCAAGGGGGCCGGGGGGGTGCGCACATGATGTGCGATGGGTGCTAGTAGTTGCCCTTATATTGGCCCCCTATCCCTCATCAAACCTTGAGAACTCACACCCCCTTAAAGAGTATTTGAGATTTTACAGGTTTACTGCCAGTAGCCATTAAAGTGTCTGAAATGGGAACACTTTTTTCAAATGGTTACAAAATCTTGTACACTTCGAGTTTTTAGCTGAATTTTTTTGTGCATGCCAACAAAAATACAAGGATTACGTCTACCAAGTTTGGGCCAAAACTCCTTCCAAAAAGATTTGAAAAAATCCTGAACTGCAAAAAGTTTCAAAAATTGTGAAAAATAGAAAATGAGTTGTCTTGCCATGAAACTTCACGTGAAGGCTTAAGGGACCATTGTATGAATTTACGAGCCACCCACCTACCACCCTATCGATCCACGGCTTACGCATTTGGTCTCTCTGGCTGGCATAGTGCCTGCCCGCCCCCCTATCTGCTCGTTTCGTCCGTTGGCTTAGGCATACGAAGTTCATTGCCAGTCTAAGATCCGACCGGATCGAGGGTTGTGGTAGCAGGATCGACAACACGTAAAGGGGGACCCAGCCAATCCCCGGCTTGCGCATCCCACCCCTCTGGCCGACTGAGCGCCCGCACGCTCGTTTCGTGGGTTGACTGAGGAATACGGAGTTCATTCCTAGTCTAAGCATACGGAGTTCACTCCCAGTCTAAGATCAGACCGGACCTAGGGTTACGGGCATGTGCTGGTGCCGTATTTTTCTTCGTCGGGGCACCATCGCCGGAGCATCGCTGGAGCATCACCGGAGAACCTAATCGACGGCATTGGGGTTCCGGTGATCGAGGGGGCCAGGGGGTGTGCGCACATGATGTGCGATGGGTGCTGGTACTTGGCCCTTATATTGGCCCCCTATCCCTCATCAAACCTCGAGAACTCACACCCCCTTAAAGAGCATTTGAGATTTTACAGGTTTGCTGCCAGTAGCCATTAAAGTGTCTGAAATGGGGACACTTTTTTCAAATGGTCGCAAAATCTTGTACACTTCAAGTTTTTTGCTGAATTTTTTTTTGCATGCCTATAAAAAATACGAGGATCACGTCTACCAAGTTTGGGGCCAAAACTCCTTCCGAAAAAATTTTAAAAAATCCCGAACCGCAAAAAGTTATGAAAATTATGAAAAATAGAAAATGAGTCGTCTTGCCATGAAACTTCACGTGAAGGCTTAAGGGACCATTGTATGAATTTACAAGCCATAAAAATGGCATTGGCACGTAAAAATATGAAGATGTGCCTAAACTCACCTACCACCCTATCGATCCACGGCTTACGGATCCCGTCTCTCTGGCCGACTTAGTGCCCGCCTACCCGTTCGTTTCGTCGGTTGGCTTAGGCATACAGAGTTCATTCCCAGTCTAAGATTGGACCAGACTGAGGGTTGTGGCAGCAAGATCGGCAGCACGCAGAAAGGGACCCGATCGATCCCCGACTTGCGCATCCCACCTTACTGGCCAGCTGAGCGCCCGCACGCTCGTTTTGTGGGTTGACTTAGGCATACGGAGTTCATTCCCAGTCTAAGATTGGACCGGACCGAGGGTTCCGATAGCACATGCTGGGCTTGGGCAAGCGCTGGTGTCGTATTTTTCTTCACTGGGGCACCATCGATGGAGAACCTGACCGACGGCATTGGGGTTCCGGCGATCGGGGGGCTGGGGGGTTTGCGTACATGATGCGCGATGGGTGCTGGTACTTGGCCCTTATATTGGCCCCCCATCCCTCATCAAACCTTGTGAACTCACACCCCCTTAAAGAGCATTTGAGATTTTACAGGTTTGCTGCCAGTAGCCATTCAAGTGTCTGAAATGGGGACACTTTGTTCAAATGGTCACAAAATCTTGTACACTTCGAGTTTTTAGCTGAATTTTTTTGTGCATGCCAACAAAAATACAAGGATCACGTCTACTAGGTTTGGGGCCAAAAATCCTTCCAAAAAATTTTTAAAAAATCCCGAACCACAAAAGGTTTGAAATCGTGAAAAATAGAAAACGAGTCATCTTGCCATGAAACTTCACGTGAAGGCTTAAAGGACCATTGTATGAATTTACAAGCCATAAAAATGGCATTGTCATGCAAAAATATGAAGATGTGCCTAAACCCACCTACACCCTATCGATCGACGGCTTGTGCATCTCGTCTCTCTGGCCGGCGTAGTGCCCGCTCGCCCGCCCACCCGCTTATTTCGTCGGTTGGCATAGGCATAAGAGCTCATCCCCAGTCTAAGATTAGACCAGACCGAGGGTTGCAGCAGTAGGATCGACAGCACCCAGAGGGGGACCCGATCGATCCCCGGCTTACGCATCCTGTCCCTCTGGCCGATAGAGCACTCACACGCTTTTTTCGTGGGTTGACTTAGGCATACGAAGTCCATTCCCAGACTAAGCATATGGAGTTCATTCCCAGTCTAAGATCAGACTGATCGAGGGTTACGGTAGCACATGCTGGGCTCGGGCATATGCTGGTGTCGCATTTTTCTTCGTCGGGGCACCATCGTCGGAGCATCGCTGGAGAACCTGACCGACGACATTGGGGTTCCGACGATTGGGGGGCCGGGGGGTGTGCGCACATGATGTGCGAAGGGTGCTGGTACTTGGCCTTTATATTGGCCCCCTATCCCTCATCAAACCTCGGGAACTCACACCCCCTTAAAGAGCATTTGAGATTTTCCAGGTTTGCTGCCAGTTGCCATTAAAGTGTTTAAAATGGGGACACTTTTTTCAAATGGCCACAAAATCTTGTACACTTCGAGTTTTTAGCTGAATTTTTTTGTGCATGCCAAGAAAAATACAAGGATCACGTCTACCAAGTTTGGGACCAAAACTCCTTCTGAAAAAATTTTAAAAAATCTCGAACCGTAAAAAGTTTTGAAAATCGTGAAAAAAAGAAAACGAGCCGTCTTGCCATGAAACTTCACGTGAAGGCTTAAGGGACCATTGTATGAATTTACAAGCCATAAAAATGGCATTGGCATGCAGAAATATGAAGATGTGCCTAAACCCACCTACCACCTATCAATCCACGGCTTGCGTATCCCGTCTCTCTTGCCGGCGTAGTGCCCGCACGCTCGCCCGCCCGCTTGTTTCGTTAGTTGGCTTAGGCATGCAGAATTCATTCCCAATCTAAGATTGGACCGAACCAAGGGTTATGGCTGTAGGATCGATAGCACGCAGAGGGGGACCCAGCCGATCCTCGACTTGCGCATCCCGCCCCTCTGGCCAGCTGAGCGCCCGTACGCTCATTTTGTGGGTTGACTTAGGCATACGGAGTTCATTCCCAGTCTAAGCATATGGAGTTTATTCTCAGTCTAAGATCAGATCAGACCGAGGGTTGCGGCAGCACATGCTGGGCTCGGGCATGTGCTGGTGTTGCATTTTTCTTCGTCGGGGCACCATCACCGGAGCATCACCGGAGAACCTGACCGGCGACATTGGGGTTCCGACGATCGGGGGGGTTGGGGGGTGTGCGCACATGATGTGCGATGGGTGCTGGTACTTGGCCTTTATATTGGCCCCCTATCCCTCATCAAACCTCGAGAACTCACACCCGGTTGTTTCATCGGTTGGCTTAGGCATGCGGAATTCATTCCTAATCTAAGATTGGACCGAACCGATGGTTGTGGCAGCAAGATCGGCTGCATGCAGAGAGGGACCCAATCGATCCCCGACTTGCGCATCCCACCTTCCTGGCCAGTTGAGTGCCCGCACGCTCGTTCCATGGGTTGACTTAGGCATACGGAGTTCATTCCCAGTCTAAGCATACGAAGTTCATTCCCAGTCTAAGATCAGACCAGATCGAGGGTTGCGACAGCACATGCTGGGCTCGGGCATGCGCTGGTGCCGTATTTTTCTTCACTGGGGCACCATCGATGGAGAACCTGACCGGCGGTATTGGGGTTCCGGCGATCGGGGGGGCGGGGGGTTTGCGTACATGATGTGCATTGGGTGCTGGTACTTGGCCCTTATATTGGCCCCCTATCCCTCATCAAACCTCGAGAACTCACACCCCCTTAAAAAGCATTTGAGATTTTACAGGTTTGCTGCCATTAGCCAATAAAGTGTTTAGAATGGGGACACTTTTTTCAAATGGTCACAAAATCTTGTACACTTTGAGTTTTTAGCTGAATTTTTTTGTGCATACCAAAAAAAATACAAGGATCACGTCTACCAAGTTTGGGGCCAAAACTCCTTCTGAAAAAATTTTAAAAAATCCCGAACCGCAAAAAGTTTCCAAAATCGTGAAAAATAGAAAACGAGTCGTCTTGCCATCAAACTTCACGTGAAGGCTTAAGGGACCACTGTATGAATTTACAAGCCATAAAAATGGCATTGGCACATAGAAATATGAAGATGAGCCTAAACCCACCTACCACCCGTTCGATCCACGGCTTACGCATCCCGTCTCTTGGTCGGCATAGTGCTCGACCATCCGCTCGCCCGCCCGCTCGTTTCGTCAGTTGGCTTAGGCATACGGAGTTCATTCCTAGTCTAAGATTGGACCAAACCGAGGGTTGCAACAGCAAGATTGGTAGCATGCGGAGGGTGACCCAACCGATCCCCAGCTTGCACATCCCGCCCCTCTGGTTGCCTAAGCGCCCGCACGCTCGTTTCATGGGTTGACTTAGGCATACGGAGTTCATTCCCAGTCTAAGCATACGGAGTTCATTCCCAACCTAAGATCGGATCGGACCGAGGCTTGTGGCAGCACATGCTAGGCTTGGGCATGTGCTGGTGCTGCATTTTTCTTCGCTGGGACACTATCACCGGAGCATCGTCGGAGAACCTGACCGGCGGCATTGGGGTTCCGGCGATCGGGGGGGCCGGGGGGGTGTGTGCACATGATGTGCAATGGGTGCTGGCACTTGGCCCTTACATTGGCCCCCTATGCCTCATCAAACCTTGAGAACTCACACCCCCTTAAAGAGCATTTGAGATTTTATAGGTTTGCTGTCAGTAGCCATTAAAGTGTTTGAAATGGGACACATTTTTCAAATGGTCACAAAATCTTGTACGCTTCGAGTTTTTAGCTTAATTTTTTTGTGCATGCCAAAAAAAATACGAGGTTCACGTCTACTATGTTTGGGGCCAAAACTCCTTCCGAAAAAATTTTAAAAAACCCCGAACCGTAAAAAGTTTTGAAAATCATGAAAAGTAGAAAACGAGTCGTCTTGCCATGAAACTTCACATGAAGGCTTAAGGGACCAATTGTATGAATTTACAAGCCATAAAAATGGCATTGGCACGTAGAAATATGAAGATGTGCCTAAACCCACCTACCACCCTATCGATCCACGGCTTGCGCATCCCGTCTCTCTGGCCGACGTAGTGCTCGCCTGCCCGCTCGTTTCGTCAACTGGCTTAGGCATACGGAGTTCATTCCTAGTCTAAGATCAGACCAGACCGAGGGTTGCAGTAGCAGGATCGACAGCACGCAGAGGGGGACCCGGTCGATCCTCGGCTTGTGCATCCTGTCCCTCTAGCAGGTTGAGCACCCGCACGCTCATTTCATGAGTTGACTTAGGCATACGGAGTTCATTCCCAGTCTAAGCATACGGAGTTCATTCCCATTCTAAGATCGGACCGGACTGAGGGTTGCGACAGATCATGTTGGGATCGGGCATTTGCAGGTGCCGCATTTTTCTTCGTCGGGGCACCATCGCCAGAGAACTTGACCGACGGCATTGGGGTTCAGGCGATTGGGGGGGCAGGGGGTGCGCACATGATGTACGATGGGTGCTGGTACTTGGCCGTTATATTGGCCCCCTATCCCTTATCAAACCTTGAAAACTCACACCCCTTTAAAGAGCATTTGAGATATTACAGGTTTGCTGCCAGTAGCCATTAAAGTGTCTTAAATGGGGATACTTTTTTCAAATGGTCACAAAATCTTGTACACTTCGAGTTTTTAGTTGAATTTATTTGTGCATGCCAACAAAAATACAAGGATCACGTCTACCAAGTTTGGGGCCAAAAATCCTTCCAAAAAAATTTTAGAAAATCTCAAACCGTAAAAAGTTTCAAAAATCGTGAAAAATAGAAAACGAGTCGTCTTGCCATGAAACTTGACGTGAAGGCTTAAGGGACCATTGTTTGAATTTACAAGCCATAAATACGAAGATGTGCCTAAACCCACCAACCACCCTATCGATCCATGGCTTGCGCATCCCGTCTCTCTCATCGGCGTAGTGCCTGCCCGCCCGCCCGCCCCCTCGTTTCATCGGGTGGCTTAGGCATACGGAGTTCATTCCCAGTCTAAGATTGGACCCGACCAGGTTGCAACAGCAGGATTAGCGGCACGCAGAGGGGGACCCAATCGATCCCGGGCTTGCGCATCCAGCCCCTTTGGCCAGCTGAGCGCCTGCACGCTCATTTCGTGGGTTGACTTAGGCATACGAAGTTCATTCCCAGTCTAAGCATACAGAGTTCATTCCCAGTCTAAGATCAGACCAGACCGAGGGTTGCGACAGCACATGTTGGGCTCGGGCATGTGCTGGTGCCACATTTTTCTTCATAGGGGCACCATCGTCGGAGCATCACCAGAGAACCTGACCGGCGGCATTGGGGTTCGGGCGATCGGGGGGGCTGGTACTTGGCCCTTATATTGGCCCCCTATCCTTCATCAAACCTCGAGAACTCACACCCTTTAAAGAGCATTGAGATTTTACAGGTTTGCTGCCAGTAGCCATTAAAGTGCCTGAAATGGGGACACTTTTTTCATATGGTCACAAAATCTTTTACACTTCAAGTTTTTAGCTGACTTTTTTTCTGCATGCCTATAAAAAAATACAAGGATCACATCTACCAAGTTTGGGGCCAAAACTCCTTCCGAAAAAATTTTAAAAAATCTCGAACCGTAAAAAGTTTCAAAATTTGTGAAAAATAGAAAACGAGTCATCTTGGCATGAAACTTCACGTGAAGGCTTAAGGGACCGTTGTATGAATTTACAAACCATAAAAATGGCATTGGCACACAGAAATATGAAGATGTGCCTAAACCCACCTACCACCCTATCGATCCACGACTTGCGCATCCCGTCTCTCTGGCCGGCGTAGTGCCCGCCCGCCCGTCCGCTCATTTCGTCTGTTGGCTTAGGCATACAGAGTTCATTCCCAGTCTAAGATCGAACCAGATCGAGAGTTGTGGCAGCAGGATCGGCAACACGTAAAGGGGGACCCGGCCGATCCCAGACTTGCACATCCTACCCCTCTGGCCGGCGAAGCTCCCATACGCTCGTTTTGTGGGTTGAGTTAGGCATACGGAGTTCATTCGCAGTCTAAGCATACGGAGTTCATTCCTAGTCTAAGATCGGACCGTACTGAGGGTTACACAGCACATGCTGGGCTCGAGCATGTGCTGGTGCCGCATTTTTCTTCACCGGGCACCATCACCGGTGCATCGCCGGAGAACCTGACCGACGGCATTGGGGTTCCGTCGATCAGGGGGCGGGGGGGGAGTGTGCGCACATGGTGTGCGATGGGTGCTGGTACTTGGCCCTTATATTGGCCCCCTATCCCTCATCAAACCTCAAGAACTCACACCCCCTTAAAGAGCATTTGAGATTTTACAGGTTTGCTGCCAGTAGCCATTAAAGTGTCTGAAATGGGGACACTTTTTTCAAATGGTCACAAAATCTTATACACTTCGAGTTTTTAGCTGAATTTTTTTGTGCATGCCAAAAAAGATAGAAGGATCGCGTCTACCAGGTTTGGGGCCAAAACCCCTTCCGAAAAAATTTTAAAAAATCTCGAACCGTAAAAAGTTTCAAAAATCGTGAAAAATAGAAAATGATTCGTCTTGCCATGAAACTTCACGTGAAGGCTTAAGGGACCATTGTATGAATTTACAAGCCATAAAAATGGCATTGGTATTCAGAAATGTGAAATGTGCCTAAACAACCTACCACCCTATCGATCCACGGCTTGCGCAACCGTCTCTTTGGCGACATAGTGCCGCCCGCTGCCCGCCTGCTCGTTTCGTCGGTTGGCTTTAGGCAATGAGTTCATTCCCAGTCTAAGATGAGGACGATGGTTGCAGCAGGATCAGCAGCATGTAGAGGGGACCCGACGATCCTGCAGCTTGCGCATCCTGCCCCTCTGGCCGACTGAGCACCCGCACCTATTTCGTGGGTTGACTTAGGCGATCGGAGTTCATTCCCAGTCAAGCTAAGATTCCAACTCAGAAGCAGACGAGGTTCGCAGCACATGCTTGGCTCGGGCATGTGCTGGTGCTGCATTTTTCTTTTCGGGGGCACCATCGCGGCAGCACGTGAGAACCTGACCGACGGTATTGGGGTTTCGACGTCGGGGGGCCGGGGGGTTGAGCCCACAAGATGTGCGATGGGTGCTGGTACTTGGCCCTTATATTGACCCCCTATCCCTCATCAAACCTTGAGAAATCACACCCCCTTAAAGAGCATTTGAGATTTTACAGGTTTGCTGCTAGTAGCCATTAAAGTGTCTAAAATGGGGACACTTTTTTCAAATGGTCACAAAATCTTGTACACTTCGAGTTTTTAGCTGAATTTTTTTGTGCATGCCAATAAAAATACAAGAATCATGTCTAAAAAGTTTGGGTACAAAACTCAATTCGAAAAAATTTTAAAAAATCTCGAACCGCAAAATGTTTCAAAAATCGTGAAAAATAGAAAACGAGTCGTCTTGCCATGAAACTTCACGTGAAGGCTTAACGGACCATTGTATGAATTTACAAGCCATAAAAATAGCATTGGCATGCAGAAATATGAAGATGTGGCTAAACCCACCTACCACCCTATCGATCCACGTCTTGCGCATCCCGTCTCTCTGGCCGACGTAGTGCCTGCCCGCCCGTCCGCTCGTTTCATCGGTTGGCTTAGGCATACGGAGTTCATTCCCAGTCTAAGATCAGATAGACCAGACTGAAGGTTACGGTAGCAAGATCGGCACCACATAGAGGGTGACCCGACTGATCCGTGGCTTGCACATCCCGCCCCTCTGGCCGGCTGAGGGCCTGCACGCTCATTTCATGGGTTGACTTAGGCATATGGAGTTCATTCCCAGTCTAAGCATACGAAGTTCATTCCCAGTCTAAAATCAGACCAGATCAAGGGTTACGACAGCACATGCTGGGCTCGAGCATATGCTAGTGTCACATTTTTCTTCGTCGGGGCACCATCGCTGGAGCATCATCGGAGAACCTGACCGACGGCATTGGGGTTCCGACGATCGAGGGGGCCGGGGGGGGCGTGCGCACAAGATGTGCGATGGGTGCTGGTACTTGGCCCTTATATTGGCCCCCTATCCCTCATCAAACCTCGAGAACTCACACCCCTTTCAAAAGCATTTGAGATTTTACAGGTTTGCTGCCAGTAGCCATTAAAGTGTCTGAAATGGGTACATTTTTTTCAAATGGTCACAAAATCTTGTACACTTCGAGTTTTTAGCTGAAATTTTTTGTACATGCCAACAAAAATACAAGGATCACGTCTACCAAGTTTGGGGACAAAACTCCCTCCAAAAAAATTTTAAAAAATCCTAAACCACAAAAAGTTTCAAAAATCATGAAACCTCACGTGAAGGATTAAAGGACCATTGTATGAATTTACAACCCATAAAAATGGCATTGGCATGCAGAAATATGAAGATGTGGCTAAACACACCTACCACCCTATCGATCCACAGCTTGCGCATCCTGTCTCTCTGGCCGACGTCGTGCCCAGCCGCCCACCCGCCCGCTCGTTTCGTCGGTTGGCTTAGGCATACGGAGTTCATTCCCAGTCTTAGATCAAACCGAACTGAGGGTTGCAGTAGCAGGATTGGCAGCACGCAGAGGGGGAACCGGCCGACCGTCGACTTCTGCATCCCGCCCCATTGGCCGGCTGAGCGCCCGCATGCTCATTTCGTGGGTTGACTTAGGCATACGGAGTTCATTCCCAGTTTAAGCATACGGAGTTCATTCCCACTATAAGATCGGACCGGACCGAGGGTTGCAGCAGCACATGCTGGGCTCGAGCATCTGCTGGTGCCACATTTTTCTTCGCCAGGGCACCATCGCTGGAGCATCGTTGGAGAACCGGACCAACGGCATTGTGGTTCCGGCGATCGGGGGGGCCAGGGGGTGTGCGCACATGATGTGCGATGGGTGCTGGTACTTGGCCCTTATATTGGCCCCCTATCCCTCATCAAACCTCGACAACTCACACCCCCTTAAAGAGCATTTGAGATTTTACAGGTTTGCTGCCCGTAGCCATTAAAGTGTCTGAAATAGGGACACTTTTTTCAAATCGTCACAAAATCTTGTACACTTCGAGTTTTTAGCTAAATTTTTTTGTACACGCCAACAAAAATACAAAGATCACGTTTACCAAGTTTGGGGCCAAAACTCCATCCGAAAAAATTTTAAAAAATCTCGAACCGTAAAAAGTTTTGAAAATCCTGAAAAATAGAAAATGAGTCGTCTTGCCATGAAACTTCACGTGACGGCTTGAGGGACCATTGTATGAATTTACAAGCCATAAAAATGGCATTGGCATGTAGAGATATGAAGATGTGCCTAAACCCACTTACCACCCTATCGATCCACGGCTTACGCATCCCGTCTCTCTGGCCGGCGTAGTGCTCGCCCGTCCGCCCGCCTGCTCGTTTCGTCGGTTAGCGTAGGCATATAGAGTTCATTCCCAGTCTAAGATTAGACTGGACCAAGGGTTGCAGCAGCAGGATCGGCAGCACGCAGAAGGGGACCCGACCGATCCCCAGCTTGCGCATCCCGCCCCTCTGGTCGGTTGAGTGCCCGCACGCTCGTTTCGTGGGTTGACTTAGGCATACGGAGTTCATTCCTAGTCTAAGATCGGATGGACCGAGGGTTGCAGCAGCACATGCTGGGCTTGGGTATGTGCTGGTGCTGCATTTTTCTTCATCAGGGCACCATCTTTGGAGCATCGTCAGAGAACCTGATCGGCGGTATTGGGGTTCCGACGATCGGGGGGCCGGGGGGTGTGCGCCCATGATGTGCGATGGGTGCTGGTACTTGGCCCTTATATTGGCCCCCTATCCCTCATCAAACCTTGAGAACTCACACCCTCTTAAAGAGCATTTGAGATTTTACAACTTTGCTGCCAGTAGCCATTAAAGTGCCCGAAATGGGCACACTTTTTTCAAATGGTCACAAAATCTTGTACACTTTGAGTTTTAAGCTGAAATTTTTTGCGCATGCCAATAAAAATACAAGGATCATGTCTACCAAGTTTGGGGCCAAAACTCCTTTCAAAAAAATTTAAAAAAATCTGAAACAACAAAAAGTTTTGAAAATCGTGAAAAATAGAAAACGAGTCATCTTGCCATGAAACTTCACTTCAAGGCTTAAGGGACCATTGTATGAATTTATAAGGCATAAAAATGGCATTGGCAAGCAGAAATATGAAGATGTGCCTAAACCCACCTACCCCCTATCGATCCACGGCTTGCGCATCACGTCTCTCTGGCCGGCGTAGTGCCCGCCCGCCCGTCCGCCCGCTTGTTTCGTCGGTTGGCTTAGGGATATGGAGTTCATTCCCAGTCTAAGATCTGACCGGACCAAGGGTTACGGTAGTAGGATTGGCAGCAGGTAGAGGGGGACCCGGCCGATCCTCGGCTTGCGCATCCCCCCCCTCTGGCCGACTGAGCGCCCGCACGCTCATTTTATGAGTTGACTTAGGCATACAGACTTCATTCCCAGTCCAGGCATACAGAGTTCATTCCCAGTCTAAGATCAGACCGGACCAAAGGTTAAGGCAGCACATGCTGGGCTCGAGCATGTGCTGGTGCCACATTTTTCTTTGTCAGGGCACCATCACCAGAGCATCACCGGAGAACCTGATCGGCGGCATTGGGGTTCTGACGTTCGGGGGGGCCGGAGGGGGTGTGCGCACATGATGTACGATGGGTCCTGGTACTTGGCCCTTATATTGGCCCCCTACCCCTCATCCAAACTCGAGAACTCACACCCCCTTAAAGAGCATTTGAGATTTTACAGGTTTGCTGCCAGTAGCAATTAAAGTGTCTGAAATGGGGACACTTTTTTCAAATGGTCACAAAATCTTGTACACTTCGAGTTTTTAGCTGAATTTTTTTATGCATGCCAACAAAAATACAAGGATCACGACTACCAAGTTTGGGGCCAAAACCCCTTCCGAAAAAATTTTAAAAAATCCCAAACAGTAAAAAGTTTCAAAAATCATGAAAAATAGAAAACGAGTCATCTTGCTATGGAACTTCACGTGAAGGCCTAAGGGACCATTGTATGAATTTGCAAGCCATAAAAATGGCATTGGCATGCAGAAATATGAAGATGTACCTAAACCCACCTGCCACCCTATCGATACATGGCTTGCGCATCCCGTCTCTCTGGCTAGCATAGTGCCCGCCCGCCTGCCCGCTCGTTTCGTCGGTTGGCTTAGGCATACGGAGTTCATTCCCAGTCTAAGATCAGATCAGATCAAGGGTTGCGGCAGCAAGATTGACAGCACATAGAGGGGGACCCGACCGATCCTCGGCTTGCGCATCCCACCCTTCTGGCCGGCTGAGCGCTTGCATGCTCGTTTCATGGGTTGACTTAGGCATACGGAGTTAATTCCTAGTCTAAGCATATGGAGTTCATTTCCAGTCTAAGATCGGACTGGATCAAAGGTTGCGGCAGCACATGCTTGGCTCGGGCATGTGCTGGTGCCACATTTTTCTTCGTCGGGGCAGCATCGCCGGAGAACCTGACCGGTGACATTGGGTTTCCGATGATCGGGGGGGCCGGGGGGGGTGTGCGCACATAATGTGCGATGGGTGCTGGTACTTGGCGCTTATATTGGCCCCCTAACCCTCATCAAACCTTAAGAACTTACACCCCCTAAAGAGCATTTGAGATTTTATAGGTTTGCTGCCAATAGCCATTAAAGTGTCTGAAATGGGGACACTTTTTAAAATGGTCACAAAATCTTGTACACTTCGATTTTTTAGCTGAATTTTTTTGTGCATGCCAAAAAAAATACAAGGATCACGTCTACCAAGTTTGGGGCTAAAACTCCTTCAAAAAAATTTTGAAAAATCCCGAACCGAAAAAAGTTTTGAAAATCGTGAAAAAAAGAAAACGAGTTGTCTTGCCATGAAACTTCACCTAAAGGCTTAAGGGACCATTGTATGAATTTATAAGGCATAAAAATGGCATTGGCATGCAGAAATATGAAGATGAGCCCAAACCCACCTACCCCCTTATCGATCCATGGCTTGCGCATCCCGTTTCTCTGGCTGGCGTAGTGCCCGGCCGCTCGCTCGTTTCGTTGGTTGGCTTAGGTTTATGGAGTTCATTCCCAGTCTAAGATCAGACCGGATTGAGGGTTACGACACCAGGATCGGTAGCACATAGAGGGGGACTCGGTCGATCCCCGGCTTGTGCATCCCGCCCCTCTGGCCGACTGAGTGCCCGCACGCTCGTTTTGTGGGTTGACTTAGGCATACAGAGTTCATTCCCAGTCTAAGCATATGGAGTGCATTCCCAGTCTAAGATCAGACCGGACCGAGGGTTGTGGCAGCACATGCTGGGCATGGGCATGTGCTGGTGCTGCATTTTTCTTTGCCGGGGCACCATCACCGAAGCACCGCCGGAGAACCTGACCGACGGCATTGGGGTTCCGGTGATTGGGGGGGCCGGGGTGGGTGTGCGCACTTTATGTGCGATGGGTTCTGGTACTTGGCCCTTATATTGGCCCCCTATCCCTCATCAAACCTCGAGAACTCACACCCCTTTAAAGAGCATTTGAGATTTTACAGGTTTGCTGCCAGTAGCCATTAAAGTGTCTGAAATGGGGAGACTTTTTTCAAATGGTCACAAAATCTTTTACACTTTGAGTTTTTAGCTGAATTTTTTTGTGCATGCCAACAAAAATACAAGGATCACGTCTACCAAGTTTGGGGCCAAAACTCCTTTCGAAAAAACTTTAAAAAATCTCGAGCCGTAAAAAGTTTTAAAAATCATGAAAAATAGAAAACGAGTCGTCTTGCCATGAAACTTCACGTGAAGGCTTAAGGGACCATAGTATGAATTTATAAGCCATAAAAATGGAATTGGCATGCAGAAATATAAAGATGTGGCTAAACCGACCTATCACCCTATCGATCCACAGCTTGCGCATCCCGTCTCTCTGGCGGACGTAGTGCCCACCCGTCCGCTCGTTTCGTCGGTTGGCTTAGGCATATGGAGTTCATTCCAGTCTAAGATTGGACCAGACCGAGGTATGCAGCAGTAGGGTCAGCAGCACGCAGAGGGGGACCCAGTCGATCCCCAGCTTGCACATCCTGCCCTTCTGGCCTGCTGAGCACCCGCACGTTCGTTTCATGGGTTGACTTAGGCGTACGGAGTTCATTCCCAGTCTAAGCGTACGGGGTTCATTCCCAGTCTAAGATCAGACCAGACCGAGGGTTGCAGCAGCACATGCTGGGCTCGGGCATGTGCTGGTGCTGCATTTTTCTTTGCCGGGGCACCATCGTCGGAGCATCGTCTGAGAACCTGACCGACGGTATTGGGGTTTCGACGATCGGGGGGCCAGGGGGTGTGCGCACATGATGTGCGATGGGTGCTGGTAATTGGCCCTTATATTGGCCCCCTATCCCTCATCAAACCTTGAGAACTCACACCCCCTTAAAGAGCATTTGAGATTTTACAGGTTTGCTGCCAGTAGCCACTAAAGTATCTGAATTGGGGACACTTTTTTCAAATGGTCACAAAATCTTGTACACTTCGATTTTTTAGCTGAATTTTTTTGTGCATGCCAACAAAAATACACGGAGCACGTCTACCAAGTTTGGGGTCAAAACTCCTTCCGAAAAAATTTTAAAAAATCTTGAACCACAAAAAGTTTCAAAAATCATGAAAAATAGAAAACGAGTTGTCTTGCCATGAAACTTCATGTGAAGGCTTAAGGGACCATTGTATGAATTTACAAGCCATAAAAATGGCATTGGCACCCAAAAATATGAAGATGTGCCTAAACCGACCTACCACCCTATCGATCCACGGCTTGCGCATCCCGTCTCTCTGGCCTGCGTAGTTCCCGCCCGCCCGCTCATTTCGTCGGTTGGCTTAGGCATACGGAGTTCATTCCCAGTCTAAGATCAGACCAGACTGAGGGTTGCGGTAGCAAGATCGGAAGCACGCAGAGGGGGACCCGACCGATCCCCGGCTTGCGTATCCCGCCTCTCTGGCTGGCTGAGCGCCTGCATGATCATTTCGTGGGTTGACTTAGGCATACGGAAATTCATTCACAGTCTAAGATTAGATCAGACGGAGGGTTGTGGCAGTAGGATCGGTAGCACGCAGAGGGGGACCCGGTCGATCCCCGGCTTGTGCATCCTGCCCCTCTTGTCGGCTGAGTGCCCGTATGCTCGTTTCATGGGTTGACTTAGGCATATGGAGTTCATTCCCAGTCTAAGCATACGAAGTTCATTCCCAGTCTAAGATCGAACCGGACCGAGGGTTACGGCAGCACATGCTTGGCTCGGGCATGTGCTGGTGCCGTATTTTTCTTCGTCGGGGCACCATCGTCGGAGCATCGTCGGAGAACCTGACCGACGGCATTGGGGTTCTGACGATCGGGGGGGCTGGGGGTGTGCGCACATAATGTGCGATGGGTGCTGGTACTTGGCCCTTATATTGGCCCCCTAACCCTCATCAAACCTCGAGAAGTCAGACCCCCGTAAAGAGCATTCGAGATTTTATAGGTTTGCTGCCAATAGCCATTAAAGTGTCTTAAATGGGGACACTTTTTTCAAATGGTCACAAAATCTTGTACACTTCGAGTTTTTAGCTGAATTTTTTTGTGCATGCCACTAAAAATGCAAGGATCACGTCTACCAAGTTTGGGGCCAAAAATCCTTCTGAAAAAATTTTGAAAAATCCGAAACCACAAAATGTTTTGAAAATCGTGAAAAATAGAAAATGAGTCGTCTTGCCATGAAACTTCACTTGAAGGCTTAAGGGACCATTGTATGAATTTATAAGCCATAAAAATGGCATTGGCATGCAGAAATATGAAGATGTGCCTAAACCCACCTACCACCCTATCTATCCACGGCTTGCGCATCCCGTCTCTTTGGTCGGCGTAGTGCCCGCCCCGCCCGCCCGCTCGTTTCGTCGGTTGGCTTAGGCATACGGAGTTCATTCCCAGTCTACGATCAGACCAGACCAAGAGGTTTCTAGTAGCAAGATCGGAGCACGCAGAGGGGGACCCAGCCAAACCCCGGCTTACGCATCTCGCCCCTCTGGCTGGCTGAGCGCCCGCACTCTTGTTTTGTGGGTTGACTTCGGGATATGGAGTTCATTCCCAGTCTAAGCATACGGACTTTATTCTCAGTCTTAGATCGGATCAGACCGAGGGTTGCAACAGCACATGCTGGGCTCGAGCATGTGCTGGTGCCGCATTTTTCTTCATCGGGGCACCATCGTCGAAGAACCTGACCGGCGGCATTGGGGTTCGACGATCGGGGGGCCGAGGGGTGAGCACACATGATGTGTGATGGGTGCTGGTACTTGGGCCTTATATTGGCCCCGTATCCCTCATCAAACCTCGAGAACTCACACCCCTTAAAGAGCATTTGAGATTTTACAGGTTTGCTCCCAGTAGCCATTAAAGTGTCTGAAATGGGGACACTTTTTTCAAATGGTCACAAAATGTTGCACACATCGATTTTTTAGCTGATTTTTTTTGTGCATGCCAACAAAACTACAAGGATCACATCTACCAAGTTTGGGGCCAAAAATCATCCCGAAAAAATTTTAAAAAATCCCAAACGGAAAAAAGTTTCAAAAATCCTAAAAAATAGAAAACGAGTCGTCTTGCCATGAAACTTCACGTGAAGGCTTAAGGGACCATTGTATGAATTTACAAGCCATAAAAATGGCATTGGCAGACAAAAATATGAAGATGTGCCTAAATCCACCTACCACCCTATCGATTCACGGCTTGCGCATCCCGTCTCTCTGGCCGGTGTAGTGCCCGCCTGCCCGCTCGCCCTCCCGTTTCATCGGTTGGCTTATGCATATGGAGTGCATTCCCAGTCCAAGATCAGATCAGAATGAGGGTTGCAGTAGTAGGATCGACACCATGCAGAGGGGGACCCGACCGATCCCAGGCTTGCGCATCCCGCCCCTCTGGCCGGTTGAGTGCCCGCACGCTCGTTTCGTGGGTTGACATAGGCATATGGAGTTCATTCCCAATCTAAGCATACGGAGTTCATTCCCAGTCTAAGATTGGACCGGACTGAGGGTTGGAGCAGCACATGCTGGGCTCGAGCATGTGCTAGTGCCGTATTTTTCTTCGTCGGGGCAACATCGCCAGAGCATCGTCGGAGAACTTGACTGGCGGCATTGGGGTTTCCGACGATCGGGGGGGCCGGGGGGTGTGTGCACATGATGTGCGATGGGTGCTGGTACTTGGCCCTTATATTGGCCCCCTATCCCTCATCAAACCTTGAGAACTCACACCCCCTTAAAGAGCATTTGAGATTTTACAGGTTTCCTGCTAGTAGCCATTAAAGTGTTTGAAATGGGGACACTTTTTTCAAATGGTCACAAAATCTTGTACACTTCGAGTTTTTAGCTGAATTTTTTTGTGCATGCCAACAAAAATACAAGGATCACATGTACCAAGTTTTGGGCCAAAAATCCTTCCGAAAAAATTTTAAAAAATCCCAAACCGCAAAAGTTTCAAAAATCATGAAAAATAGAAAACGAGTCGTCTTGCCATGAAACTTCATGTGAAGGCTTAAGGGACCATTGTATGAACTTACAAGACATAAAAAATGGCATTGGCACACAGAAATATGAAGATGTGCCTAAACCCACCTACCACCCTATCATCGACGGCTTGCGCATCTTGCCTCTCTGGCCAGCGTAGTGCCCGCCCGCCCGCCCGCTCGCTCGTTTCATCGGTTAGCTTAGGCATACGTAGTTCATTCCCAGTCTAAGATCAGACCGGATTGAGGGTTGCGGCAACAGGATCGGCACCACGTAGAGGTGGACCCGATCGATCCCCGGCTTGCGCATCCCGCCCCTTTGGCCGGCTAAGTGCCCGCACGCTCATTTCGTGGGTTGACTTAGGCATACGGAGTTCATTCCCAGTCTAAGCCTACAGAGTTCATTCCCAATCTACGATCCGACCGGACCGAGGGTTGTGGTAGCACATGCTGGGCTCGGGCAAGTGCTGGTGCCACATTTTTCTTCGTCGGGGCACCATCGCCGGAGCATCGTCGGAGAACCTGACCGACAGCATTAGGGTTCTGACGATCGGGGGGCCGAGGGGGGTGTGCGCACATGATGTGTGATGGGTGCTGGTACTTGGCCCTTATATTGGCTCCATATCCCTCATCAAACCTCAAAAACTCACACCCCCTTAAAGAGCATCTGAGATTTTACAGGTTTGCTACCAGTAGCCATTAAAGTGTCTAAAATGGGGACATTTTTTTCAAATGGTCACAAAATCTTGCACACTTCGAGTTTTTAGCTGATTTTTTTTGTGCATGCCAAAAAAAATACAAGGATCACGTCTACAAAGTTTGGGGCCAAAAATGCTTCCGAAAAAATTTTAAAAAATCTCGAACCGTAAAAAGTTTCAAAAATCATGAAAAATAGAAAACGAGTCGTCTTGCCCTGAAACTTCACGTGAAGGCTTAAGGGACCATTGTATGAATCCACAAGCCATAAAAATGGCATTGGCACACAGAAATATGAAGATATGCCTAAACCCACATACCACCCTATCGATCCACGGCTTGCGCATCCCGTCTCTCTGGTCGGCGTAGTGCCCGCTCACCCGCTCGTTTCATCGATTGGCTTAGGCATACGGAGTTCATTCCCAATCTAAGATCAGACCAGACCGAGGGTTGTGGCAGTAGGATTGGCAGCACGCAGAGGGGGACCCGACTGATCCCTGGCTTGCGCATCTCACCCCTCTCGCCGGCTGAGCGCCCACACGCTCGTTTCGTGGGTTGACTTAGGCATACGGAGTTCATTCCCAGTCTAAGATCAGACTGGACCTAGGGTTGCGACAACACATGCTGGGCTCGGGCATGTGCTGGTACCGTATTTGTCTTTGTCGAGGCACCATCGCCGGAGCATCGTCGGAGAACCTGACCGGCGGCATTGCGGTTCCGGCGATCGGCGGCCCCGGGGGGTGTGCGCACATGATATGCGATGGGTGCTGGTACTTGGCCCTTATATTGGCCCCCTATCCCTCTTCAAACCTAGAGAACTCACACCCCCTTAAAGAGCATTTGAGATTTTACAGGTTTGCTGCAAGTAGCCATTAAAGTGTCTGAAATGGGGACACTTTTTTCAAATGGTCACAAAATCTTGCACACTTCGAATTTTTAGCTGATTTTTTTTTTGTGCATGCCAAAAAAAATACAAGGATCATGTCTACCAAGTTTGGGGCCAAAAATCTTTCTGAAAAAATTTTAAAAAATCCCGAACGGAAAAAAGTTTCAAAAATCGTGAAAAATAAAAAACGAGTCATCTTGCCATGAAACTTCACTTGAAGGCTTAAGGGACCAATGTATGAATTTACAAGCCATAAAAATGGCATTGGCACATAGAAATATGAAGATGTGCCTAAGCCCACCTACCACCCTATTGATCCACGGCTTGTGCATCCCGTCTCTCTGGCCGGCGTAGTGCCCGCCAGCCCGCCCGCCGCTTGTTTCGTCGGTTGGCTTAGGCATACGGAGTTCATTCCTAGTCTAAGATCGAACCGGACTGAGGGTTGCAGCAGTAGGATCGGTAGCACATAGAGGGGGACCCGGTCAATCCCCGACTTACTCATCCCGCCCCTTTCATTGGCTGAGTGCCCGTATGCTCGGTTCGTGGGTTGACTTGGCATGTGGAGTTCATTCCCAATCTAAGCATACGGAATTCATTCCCAGTCTCAGATCGACTGGACTGAGGGTTGCAGCAGCACATACTAGGCTCGGGCATGTGCTGGTGCCGCATTTTTCTTCACCGGGGCACCATCACCGGAGCATTGTCGGAGAACCTGACCGTCGGCATTGGGGTTCCGACGATCGAGGGGGCCGGGGGGTGTACGCACATGATGTACGATGGGTGCTGGTACTTGGCCCATATATTGGCCCCCTATCCCTCATCAAACCTCGAGAACTCACACCCCCTTAAAAAGCATTTGAGATTTTATAGGTTAGCTGCCAGTAGCCATTAAAGTGTCTGAAATGGGGACACTTTTTTCAAATGGTCACAAAATCTTGTACACTTTGAGTTTTTAGCTGAATTTTTTTGTGCATGCCAACAAAAATACAAGGATCATGTCTACAAAGATTGGGCCCAAATCCTTCCGAAAAAATTTTAAAAAATCTTGAGCTGTAAAAAGTTTCAAAAATCATGAAAAATAGAAAATGAGTCGTCTTGCCATGAAACTTCACGTGAAGGCTTAAGGGACCATTGTATGAATTTACAAACCATAAAAATGGCATTGGCATGTAGAAATATGAAGATGTTCCTAAACCAACCTACCACCCTATCGATCCACGGCTTGCGCATCCTGTCTCTCTGGCCGGCGTAGTGCCTGACCCCCCGCCCGCCCGTTCGTTTTGTCGGTTGGCTTATGCATACAGAGTTCATTCCCAGTCTAAGACCAGACCAGATTGAGGGTTGGGGCAGTAGGATCGGTAGCACCCAGAGGGGGACCCCGCTGATCCTCGGCTTGCACATCCCGCCCCTGTGGCCAGTTGAGCACCCGCACACTCATTTCGTGGGTTGACTTAGGCATACGGAGTTCATTCCCAGTCTAAGCATACGGAGTTCATTCCTAGTCTAAGATTAGACCGGACCATGGGTTACGGCAGCACATGCTGGGATCGAGCATGTGGTGGTGCCGTATTTTTCTTCACCGGGGCACCATCGCCAGAGCATCGTCGGAGAACCTAACCGACGTCATTGGGGTTCCGGCGATCGGGGGGCCGGGGTGGGTGTTCGCACATGATGTGCAATGGGTGCTGGTACTTGGCCCCTATATTGGCCCCCTATCCCTCATCAAACCTATAGAACTCACACCCCCTTAAAGAGCATTTGAGATTTTACAGGTTTGCTGCCAGTAGTCATTAAAGTGTCTGAAATAAGGACACTTTTTTCAAATGTTCACAAAATCTTGTACACTTCGAGTTTTTAGCTGAATTTTTTTGTGCATGCCAACAAAGTACAAGGATCATGGCTACCAAGTTTGGGGCCAAAAATCCTTCCAAAAAAATTTTAAAAAATCCCAAATCGCAAAAAGTTTCAAAAATTGTGAAAAATAGAAAACGAGTCATCTTGCCATGAAACTTCACGTGAAGGCTTAAATGACCATTGTATGAATTTACAAGCCATAAAAATGGTATTGGCATGCAGAAATATTAAGATGTGCCTAAACCCACCTACCACCCTATCGATCCACGGCTTTCGGATCTCGTCTCTTTGGTCGGCGTAGTGCCCGCCTGCCCACTCGTTTCATCGGTTGGCTTAGGCATACGGAGTTCATTCCCAGTCTAAGATCAGACCGGACCGAGGGTTACGGTAGCAGGATCGCCAAGCACGCAGAGGGGGACCCGACCGATCCCCGAGTTGCGCATCCCTCCCCTCTGGCCGACTGAGCGCCTGCACGCTCATTCCGTCGATTGGCTTAGGCATACGGAGTTCATTCCCAGTCTAAGATCAGACCAGACCAAGGGTTACGGTAGCAGGATCACCAAGCACACAGAGGGGGACCCGACCGATCCCCGATTTACGTATCCCTCCCTCTGGCTGACTGAGTGCCTGCACGCTCGTTCCGTGGTTGACTTAGGCATACGGAATTCATTCCCAGTCTAAGATCAAACCGGATCGAGGGTTACGACAGCACATGCTGGGCTTGGGCATGTGCTGGTGCCGCATTTTTCTTCGTCGGGGTACCATCGTCGGAGCATCGTCGGAGAACCTCACCGGCGGCATTGGAGTTCCCGCGATCGGGGGTGTCGAGGGGGTGTCCGCACATGATGTACGATGGGTGCTGGTACTTGGCCCTTATATTGGCCCCCTATCCCTCATCAAACCTTGAGAACTCACACCCCCTTCAAGGGCATTTGAGATTTTACAGGTTTGTTGCCAGTAGCCATTAAAGAGTCTAAAATGGGGACACTTTTTTCAAATGGTCACAAAATTTTGCACACTTCGAGTTTTTAGCTGAATTTTTGTGCATGCCAACAAAAATACAAGGATCATGTCTACAAAGTTTGGGCTCAAAACCCCTTCCGAAAAAATTTTAAAATATCCTGAACCGTAAAAAGTTTCAAAAATCGTGAAAAATAGAAAACGAGTCGTCTTGCCATTAAACTTCACGTGAAGGCTTAAGGGACCATTGTATGAATTTACAAACCATAAAAATGGCATTGGCATGCAGAAATATGAAGATGTGCCAAAACCCACCTACCACCCTATCGATCCACGGCTTGCGCATCCCGTCTCTTTGGCCGACGTAGTGCCCAACCCCGCCCGCCCGCTCGTTTTATCGGTTGGCTTAGGCATACGGAGTTCATTCCTAGTCTAAGATCTGACCGAATTAAGGGTTGGTGCAGCAGGATCGGCAGCACCCAGAGGGGGACCCGATCGATCCCTGGCTTGCGCATCCCGCCCCTCTGGCCAGCTGAGCGCCCACAAGCTCGTTTCGTGGGTTGACTTAGGCATACGGAGTTCATTCCCAGTCTAAGCATACGAAGTTCATTCCCAGTCTAAGATCGGACCGGACCGAGGGTTAGGACAGCACATGCTGGGCTCGGGCATGTGCTGGTGCCGCATTTTTCTTCGTCGGGGCACCATCGTCGGAGCATCGCCGGAGAACTTGACCGGCGGCATTGGGGTTCCGACGATCAGGGGGGCCGGGGGTGTGCGCACATGATGTGCGATGGGTGCAGGTACTTGGCCCTTATATTGGCCCCCTATCCCTCATCAAACCTCTAGAACTCACACCCCCTTAAAGAGCATTTGAGATTTTACAGGTTTGCTGCCAGTAGTCATTAAAGTGTCTGAAATAGGGACACTTTTTTCAAATGGTCACAAAATCTTGTACACTTCGAGTTTTTAGCTGAATTTTTTTGTGAATGCCAAAAAAGTACAAAGATCACGTCTACCAAGTTTGGGGCCAAAAATCCTTCCAAAAAAATTTTAAAAAATCCCAAATCGTAAAAAGGTTTGAAAATCGTGAAAAATAGAAAACGAGTCATCTTGCCATGAAACTTCACGTGAAGGCTTAAGGGACCATTGTATGAATTTACAAGCCATAAAAATGGCATTGGCATGTAGAAATATGAAGATGTGCCTAAACCCACCTACCGCCCTATCGATCCACGGCTTGCGCATCTCTTCTCTCTGGTCGGCGTAGTGCCCACCCGCCCGCTCGTTTCATGGGTTGACTTAGGCATATGGAATTCATTCCCAGTCTAAGCATACGGAGTTCATTCCTAGTTTATGATTGGACCGGATCGAGGGTTACGGCTGCACATGCTGGGCTCGGGCATGTGCTGGTGCCGCATTTTTCTTCGTCGGAGCATTGTCGGAGAACCTAACCGGCGGCTTTGGGGTTCCGACGATCGGGGTGGCCGGGGGGGCTGTTCGCACATGATGTGCAATGGGTGCTAGTACTTGGCCCTTATATTGGCCCCCTATCCCTCATCAAACCTCGAGAACTCACACCCCCTTAAAGAGCATTTGAGATTTTACAGGTTTGCTGCCAGTAGCCATTAAAGTGTCTGAAATGGGGACTCTTTTTTCAAATGGCCACAAAATCTTGTACACTTCAAGTTTTTAGCTGAATTTTTTTGTGCATGCCAACAAAAAAACAAGGATCATGTCCACCAAGTTTGGGACCAAAACACCTTCTAGAAAAATTTTAAAAAAATCCCAAACCTCAAAAAGTTTTGAAAATCATGAAAAATAAAAAATGAGTCGTCTTGCCATGAAACTTCACGTGAAGGCTCAAGGGACCATTGTATGAATTTACAAGCCATAAAAATGACATTCGCATCCAGAAATATGAAGATGTGCCTAAACCCACCTACTACCCAATCGATCTAAAGCTTGCGCATCCCGTCTCTCTGCCCGACGTAGTGCCTACCCGCCCGTCCGCCCGCCCGCTTGTTTCATCGGTTGGCTTAGGCATATGGAGTTCATTCCCAGTCTAAGATCGGACCAGTCTGAGGGTTACGACAGCAGGATTGACAGCACACAGAAGGGGACCCGACTGATCCCTGGTTTGCGCATCCTGCCCCTCTGGCCGGCTGAGCACCTGTACGCTCGTTTCGTGGGTTGACTTAGGCATATGGAGTTCATTCCCAGTCTAAGCATACAAAGTTCATTCCCAGTCTATGATCAGACTGAACCGAGGGTTGCGGCAGCACATGCTGGGCTCGAGCATGTTTTGGTGCCGTATTTTTCTTCGCCGGGGCACCATCGTCGGAGCATCACCGGAGAACCTGACCGGCGGCATTTGGGTTCCGGTGATCGGGGGGGCCGGGGGGTGTGCGCACATGATGTGTGATGGGTGCTGGTACTTGGCCCTTATATTGGCCCCCTATCCCTCATCAAACCTCGAGAACTCACACCCCCTTAAAGGGCATTTGAGATTTTACAGGTTTGCTGCCAGTAGCCATTAAAGTGTCTGAAATGGGGACACTTTTTTCAAATGGTCCCAAAATCTTGTACACTTCGAGTTTTTAGCTGAATTTTTTGTGCATGCCAACAAAAATACAAGGATGACGTCTACCATGTTTGGGGCCAAAACTCCTTTCGAAAAAATTTTAAAAAATCTCGAACCGTAAGTTTTCAAAATCATGAAAAATAGAAAACGAGTCGTCTTGCCATGAAACTTCACGTGAAGGCTTAAGAGACCATTGCATGAATTTAAAAGCCGTAAAAATTGCATTGGCGAGTAGAAATATTAAGATGTGCCTAAACCCACCTACCACCCTATCGATCCACAGCTTGCGCATCCCGTCTCTCTGGCCGGCATAGTGCTCACCCGCTCGCCCGCCCGCTCATTTCATCGATTGGCTCAGGCATACGGAGTTCATTCCCAGTATAAGATCAGACTGGACTGAAGGTTACTGTAGTAGGATTGGCAGCACGCAGAGGGGGACCCGATCGATTCCTACCTAGCGTATCTCGCCCTTCTGGCCGGCTGAGCACACGCACGCTCGTTTCGTGGGCCGACTTAGGCATTCGGAGTTCATTCCTAGTCTAAGCATACGGAGTTCATTCCCAGTCTAAGATCGGACCGGACCGAGGGTTGCGGCAGCACATACTGGGCTCGGGCATGTGCTGGTGCCACATTTTTCTTCCTCGGGGCACCATCGCCAGAGCATCACCGGAGAACCTGACCGACGGCATTAGGGTTCCGACGATCGGGGGGGCCGAGGGGGGTGTGCGTACATGATGTGTGATGGGTGCTGGTACTTGGCCCTTATATTTGCCCCCTATCCCTCATCAAACCTCGAGAACTCACACCCCCTTAGAGAGCATTTGAGATTTTACAGGTTTGCTGCCAGTAGCCTTTAAAGTGTCTGAAATGGGGACACTTTTTTCAAATGGTCACAAAATCTTTGTACACTTTGAGTTTTTAGCTGAATTTGTTTGTGCATGCCAACAAAAATACAAGGATCACGTCTACAAAGTTTGAGGCCAAAACCCCTTCTGAAAAAATTTTAAAAATCTCGAACCTGAAAAAGTTTCAAAAATCCTAAAAAATAGAAAACGAATCGTCTTGCCATGAAACTTCATGTGAAGGCTTAAGGGACCATTGTACGAATTTACAACCCATAAAAATGGCATTGGCACGTAGAAATATGAAGATGTGCCTAAACCCACCTACCACCCTATTGATCCACGGCTTGCGCGTCCTGTCTCTCTAGCCGACGTAGTGCCCGCCAGCCCGCTCATTTTGTCAGTTGGCTTAGGCATACGGAGTTCATTCCTAGTGTAAGATCGGATCGGACCGAGGGTTGTGGCAGTAGGATCAGCAGCACGTAGAGGGTTGTGGCATGCTGAGCTCGGGCATGTGCTGGTGCCGCATTTTTCTTCGTCGGGGCACCATCGTCGGAGCATCGTCGGAAAACCTGACCGGTGGCATTGGGGTTACGGTGATCGGGGGGCCGAGTAGGGGGTGTGCGCACATTATGTGCGTTGGGTGCTGGTACTTGGCCCTTATATTGGCCCCCTATCCCTCATCAAACCTCAAGAACTCACACCCCCTTAAAATAGAAAACAAGTCATCTTGCCATGAAATTTCACGTGAAGGCTTAAGGGACCATTGTATGAATTTACAAGCCATGAAAATGGCATTGGCATGTAGAAATATGAAGATGTACCTATACCCACCTACCGCCCTATCGATCCACGGCTTGCTTATCCCGTCTCTCTGGCCGCTATAGTGCCCGCCCGCCCACCTGCCAGCTTGTTTCGTCGGTTGGCTTAGGCATACGGAGTTCATTCCCAATCTAAGATCAGACCGGACCATGGGTTGCGGCAACACATGCTGGGCTCGGGCATGTGCTGGTGCCGTAATTTTCTTCATCGGGGCACCATCGTCGGAGCATCGTCAGAGAACCTGATCGGCGGCATTGGTTTTTCGAGGATCGGGTGGGTCGGGGGGGTGTGCGCACATGATGTGCGATGGGTGCTGGTACCTGGCCTTTATATTGGCCCCATATCCCTCATCAAACCTCGAGAACTCATACCCCCTTAAAGAGCATTTGATATTTTACAGGTTTGCTGCCAGTAGCCATTAAAGTGTCTGAAATGGGAAAACTTTTTTCAAATGTTCACAAAATCTTGTAGAGTTTGAGTTTTTAGCTGAATGTTTTTGTGCATGCCAACAAAAATACAAGGATCACGTCTACCAAGTTTGGGGCCAAAACTCCTTACAAAAAAGTTTTAAAAAATCCTTAATCGTAAAAAGTTTTGAAAATTGTGAAAAATAGAAAACGAGTCGTCTTGCCATGAAACTTCACGTGAAGGCTTAAAGGACCATTGTAAGAATTTACAAGCCATAAAAATGGCATTGGCATGCATAAATATGAAGATGTGCTTAAACCCACCTACCACCCTATCGATCCACCACTTGTGCTTCCCGTCTCTTTGGCCAATGTAGTGCCTGCCTGCCCGTCCGCTCATTTCATCGGTTGGCTTAGGCATACAGACTTCATTCCCAGTCTAAGATCAGACCGGATCAAAGGTTACGGCAGCAGGATCGACAGCATGCAGAGGGGGACCTGGTCGATCCCCGGCTTGCGCATCCCACCCCTTTGGCCGACTGAGTGCCCGCATGCTCGTTTCGTGGGTTGACTTAGGCATACGGAGTTCATTCCCAGTCTAAGCATACGGAGTTCATTCCAATCTAAGATCGGACCGGACTGAGGGTTACGGTAGCACATGCTGGGCTCGGGCATGTGCTGGTGCCACATTTTTCTTCGTCGGGGCACCATCACCGGAGCATCGTCGGAGAACCTGACCGGTGGCATTGAGGTTCCGACGATCGAGGGGGTCGGGGGGTGTGCGCACATGATGTGCGATGGGTGCTGGTACTTGGCCCCTATATTGGCCCCCTATCCCTCATCAAACCTCGAGAACTCACACCCCCTTAAAGAGCATTTGAGATTTTACAGGTTTGCTGCCAGTAGCAATTAAAGTGTCTGGAATGGGGACACTTTTTTCAAATGGTCACAAAATCTTGTACATTTCGGGTTTTTAGCTGATTTTTTTTATGCATGCCAACAAAAATACAAGGATCACGTCTACCAAGTTTGGGGCCAAAACTCCTTCCGAAAAAATTTTGAAAAATCTCGAACCGCAAAAAGTTTTGAAAATCGTGAAAAATAGAAAACGAGTCGTCTTGCCATGAAGCTTCACGTGAAGGCTTAAGGGACCATTGTATGAATTTACAAGCCATAAAAATGGCATTGGCATGCAGAAATATGAAGATGTGCCTAAACCCTCCTACCACCCTATCGATCCACGGCTTGCACATCCCGTCTCTCTGGCCAGCGTAGTGCCGGCCTGCCCGCCCGCTCGTTTCATCGGTTGGCTTAGACATATGGAGTTAATTCCCAGTCTAAGATTGAATTGGACCGAGGTTATGGCAGTAGGATCGGTAGCACGCAGAGGGGGACCCAGTCGATCCCTGGCTTGCGCATCCCGTCCCTCTGGCCGACTGAGCGCCCACAAGCTTGTTTCGTGGGTTGACTTAGGCATACGGAGTTCATTCTCGGTCTAAGATCAGACCAAATCGAGGGTTGCGGCAGCACATGCTGGGCTCGGGCATGTGCTGGTGCCGTATTTTTCTTCGTCGGGGCACCATCGTCGGAGCATCGTCAGAGAACCTGACCGTCGGCATTGGGGTTTCGACGATCGGGTGGCCGGGGGGGTGTGTGCACATGATGTGCGATGGGTGCTGGTACTTGGCCCTTATATTGGCCCCCTATCCCTCATCAAACCTTCAGAACTCACACCCCCTTAGAGCACATTTAAGATTTTACAGGTTTGCTACCAGTAGCCATTAAAGTGTCTGAAATGGGGACACTTTTTTCAAATGCTCAAAAAATCTTGTACACTTCGCATTTTTAGCTGAATTTTTTTATGCATGCCAACAAAAATACAAGGATCACATCTACCAAGTTTGGGGCCAAAACTCCTTTCGAAAAAATTTTAAAAAATCCCAAACCTCAGAAAGCTTTGAAAATCTTGAAAAATAGAAAACGAGTCGTCTTGCCATGAAACTTCACGTTAAGGCTTAAGGGACCATTGTATGAGTTTACAAGCCATAAAAATGGCATTGGCACATAGAAATATGAAGATGTGCCTAAACGCACCTACCACCCTATCGATCCATGGCTTGCGCATCCCGTCTCTCTGGCCAGAGTAGTGCCTGCCCGCCCACCCGCCCGCTCGTTTCGTCGGTTGGGTTAGGCATACGGAGTTCATTCCCAGTCTAAGATCAGATCAGATCGAGGGTTACGGCAGCACATGCTGGGCTCAAGCCTGTGCTGGTGCCGCATTTTACTTCGTCGGGGCACCATCGTCGGACCGTCGCCAGAGAACCGGACCGGCGGCATTGGGGTTCCGACGATCGGGGGGCCGGGGGGTGTGCGCACATGATGTGTGATGGGTGCTGGTACTTGGCCCTTATATTGGCCCCCTATCCCTCATCAAACCTTCAGAGCTCACACCCCCTTAGAGCACATTTAAGATTTTACAGGTTTGCTACCAGTAGCCATTAAAGTGTCTGAAATGGGGACACTTTTTTCAAATGCTCAAAAAATCTTGTACACTTCGCATTTTTAGCTGAATTTTTTTATGCATGCCAAAAAAAATAAAAGGATCACATCTACCAAGTTTGGGGCGAAAACTCCTTTCGAAAAAATTTTAAAAAATCCCAAATCTCAAAAAGCTTTGAAAATCTTGAAAAATAGAAAACGAGTCGTCTTGCCATGAAACTTCACGTTAAGGCTTAAGGGACCATTGTATGAGTTTACAAGCCATAAAAATGGCATTGGCACATAGAAATATGAAGATGTACCTAAACCCACCTACCACCCTATCGATTCACGGCTTGCGCATCCCGTCTCTCTAGCCTGCGTAGTGCCCGCCAGCCCTCTCGTATCGTCGGTTGGATTAGGCATACGAAGTTCATACCCAGTCTAAGATTGGACCGAATCGAGGGTGACGGCAGTAAGATCGATAGCACACAGAGGGAGACACGACCAATCCCCGGCTTGCGCATCCCGCCCCTCTGGCCGGCTGAGCGCCCGCATGCTTGTTTCATGGGTTGACTTAGGCATACGGAGTTCATTCCCAATCTAAGCATACGGAGTTCATTCCCAGTCTAAGATCAGACCGAACCGAGGGTTACGGTAGCACATGCTGGGCTCGGGCATGTGTTGGCACCGTATTTTTCTTCGTCAGGGTGCCATCACCGGAGCATCGCCGGAGAACCTGACCGACGGCATTGGGATTCCGATGATCGGGGGTGCCAGGGGGTGTGCGCACATGATGTGTTATGGGTGCTGGTACTTGGCCCTTATATTGGCCCCCTATCCCTCATCAAACATCGAGAACTCACACCCCCTAAAAGAGCATTTGAGATTTTACAGGTTTGCTGCCAGTAGCAATTAAAGTGTCTGAAATGGGGACACTTTTTTCAAATGGTCACAAAATCTTGTACACTTCGAGTTTTTAGCTGAATTGTTTTCTGCATGGGAACAAAAATACAAGGATCATGTCTACCAAGTTTGGGGTGAAAACTCCTTCTGAAAAAATTTTAAAAAATCTCGAATCGTAAAAAGTTTCAAAAATTGTGAAAAATAGAAAACGAGTCATCTTGCCATGAAACTTCACGTGAAGGCTTAAGGGACCAGTGTATGAATTTACACACCATAAAAATGGCATTGGCATGCAGAAATATGAAGATATGCCTAAACCCACCTACCACCCTATCCATCCATAGCTTAGGCATACGGAGTTCATTCCCAGTCTAAGATTGGACCGGACCGAGGGTTGTGGTAGAAGGATCGGCAGCACGCAGAAGGGGAGCCGATCGATCCTCGGCTTGTGCATCTCGCCCCTCTAGCCGGCTGAGCGCCCGTACGGTCATTTCGTGTGTTGAATTAGCCATATGGAGTTCATTCCCAGTCTAAGCACACGAAGCTCATTCCCAGTCTAAGATCGGACCGGACCGAGAGTTGCGACAGCACATACTGGGCTCGAGCATGTGCTGGTGCCATATTTTTCTTCGTCGGGGCACCATCACTGGAGCATCACCAGAGAACCTGACCGGCGACATTGGGGTTCCGGCGTCGGGGGGTGTGCGTAAATGATGTGCGATGGGTGTTGGTACATGGCCCGTATATTGGCCCCCTATTCCTCATCAAACCTCAAGAACTCACACCCCCTTAAAGAGCATTTGAGATTTTTCAGGTTTCCTGCCAGTAGCCATTAAAGTGTCTGAAATGGGGACACTTTTTTCAATTGGTCACAAAATCTTGTACACTTCGAGTTTTTAGCTGAATTTTTTTGTGCATGCCAACAAAAATACAAGGATCACGACTACCAAGTTTGGGGCCAAAACTTCTTCTAAAATAATTTTACAAAATCCCGAACAGCAAAAAGTTTCAAAAATTATGAAAAATAGAAAACGAGTTATCTTGCCATGAAACTTCACGTGAAGGCTTAAAGGACCATTGTATGAATTTACAAGCCATAAAAATGGCATTGGCATGCAGAAATATGAAGATGTGCCTAAACCCACCTACCACCCTATCGATCCACGGCTTGCGCATCCTGTCTCTCTGGCCGACGTAGTGCTCGCCCGCCCACCCGTCGGCTCGTTTCGTCGGTTGGCTTAGGCATACGGAGTTCATTCCCAGTCCAAGATCGACCGGACCAAGGGTTGCGGTAGCACATGCTGGGCTCGGGCATGTGCTGGTGCCACTTTTTTCTTCGTCGAGGCACCATCGTCGGAGCATCGTCGGAGAACCTGACCGACGGCATTGGGGTTCCGGCGATCGGGGGGGCCGGGGGGTGTGCGCACATGATGTGCGATGGGTGATGGTACTTGGCCCTTATGTTGGCCCCCTATCCCTCATCAAACCTCGAGAACTCACACCCCCTTAAAGAGCATTTGACATTTTACAGTCTTGCTGCCTGTAGCCATTAAAGTGTCTGAAATTGGGACACTTTTTTCAAATGGTCACAAAATCATGTACACTACGAGTTTTTAGCTGAATTGTTTTGTGCATGCCAACAAAAATACAAGGATCATGCCTACCACGTTAAGGGCCAAAACTCCTTCCGAAACAATTTTAAAAAATCCCGAACCATAAAAAGTTTCAAAAATCGTGAAAAATAGAAAATGAGTCGTCTTGCCATGAAACTTCATGTGAAGGCTTAAGGGAGCATTGTATGAATTTACAAGCCATAAAAATGGCATTGGCACGCAGAAATATGAAGATGTGCCTAAACCCACCTACCACCCTATCGATCCACGGCTTGCGCATCCCATCTCTCTGGTCGACGTAGTGCCTGCCCGCCCGCTCGTTTCGTCGATTGGCTTAGGCATACAGAGTTCATTCCCAGTCTAAGATCGAATCAGATCGAGGGTTGCAGTAGTAGGATTGGCAGCATATGAGGGGGACCCAGCCGATCCTTGATTTACGCATCCTACCCCTCTGGCCGACTGAGCGCCCGCACGCTCGTTTCGTGGGTTGACTTAGGCATACGGAGTTCATTCCCAGTCTAAGCATACGGAGTTCATTCCCAGTCTAAGATCAGGCTAGGCCGAGGGTTGTTGCAGCACATGCTGGGCTCGGGCATGTGCTGGTGCTGTATATTTCTTCGTCGGAGCATCACCGGAGAACCTGACCGACGGCATTGTGGTTCCAACGATCGGGGGCCGGGCGGGTGTGCGCACATGATGTGCGATGGGTGCTGGTACTTGGCCCTTATATTGGCCTCCTATCCCTCATCAAACCTTGAGAACTCACACCCCCTTAAAGAGCATTTGAGATTTTACAGGTTTGCTGCAGTAGCCATTAAAAGTGTCTGAAATTGGGACACTTTTTTCAAATGGTCACAAAATCTTGTACACTTTGAGTTTTTAGCTGAATTTTTTTGTGCATGCCAAAAAAAATACAAGGATCACATCTACCAACTTTGGGGCCAAAACTCTTTCCAAAACAATTTAAAAAAAAACCCGAACTGCAAAAAGTTTCAAAAATCCGTGAAAATAAAAACGAGTCATCTTACCATGAAACTTCACGTGAAGGCTTAAGGAGAC
>NW_019167849.1:4736383-4778072 GCF_002303985.1 Durio zibethinus | reverse complement strand
GTTGTGCGCACATGATGTCTGATTGGTGCTGGTACTTGGCCCTTATATTTGCCCCCTATCCCTCATCAAACCTCGAGAACTCACACCCACTTAAAGAGCATTTGAGATTTTACAGGTTTACTGCCAGTAGCCATTAAAGTGTCTGAAATGGGGACACTTTTTTCAAATGGTCACAACATCTTGTACGCTTCGAGTTTTTAGCTGAATTTTTTTGGGCATGCCAACAAAAATACAAGGATCATGCCTTCTAAGTTTGGGGCCAAAAAGCCTTCCAAAAAAATTTTAAAAAATGCCGAACCACAAAAAGTTTCAAAAATCGTGAAAAATTGAAAACGATTCGTCTTGCCATGAAACTTCACATGAAGGTGTTCCTAAACCCAGCTACCACCCTATCGATCCACGGCTTGCGCATCCCGTCTCTTGGCCGACGTAGTGCCCGCTCGCCCGCCTACTCGTTTCGTCTGTTGGCTCAAGCATACGGAGTTCATTCCCAGTCTAAGATCAGATCGGACCAAGGGTTACGACAACAGGATCGACAGCACGTATAGGGGGACCCAACCGATCCCCGGCTTGAGCGTCTCACCCCTCTGGCTGGTTGAACGCCCGCATGCTCGTTTCGTGGGTTGACTTAGGCATACGGAGTTCATTCTCAGTCTAAGCATACAAAGTTCATTCCCAGTCTAAGATCAGATCAGATCGAGGGTTGTAGCAGTACATGCTGGGCTCAGGCATGTGCTGGTGTCGGATTTTTCTTCGTCGCGGCACCATCGTCGGAACATCACCGGAGAACCTGACCAACGGCAATTGGGTGCTGGTGCTTGGGGGGGCCGGGGGGTGTGCGCAAATGATGTGCGGTGGGTGCTGGTGCTTGGCCTTTATATTGGCCCCCTATCCCTCATCAAACCTCGAGAACTCACACCCCCTTAAAGAGCATTTGAGATTTTACAGGTTTGGTACTAGTAGCCATTAAAGTGTCTAAAATGGGGACACTTTTTTCAAATGGTCACAAAATCTTGTACACTACGATTTTTTGGCTGAATGTTTTTATGCATGCCAAAAAAAATACAAGGATCACGTTTACCAAGTTTGGGGCCAAAACTCCTTCCGAAAAAATTTTAAAAAATCTCGAATTGTAAAAAGTTTCAAAAATCGTTAAAAATAGAAAACGAGTCATCTTGTCATGAAACTTCACGTGAAGTCTTAAGGACCATTTTATGAATTTACAAGTGATAAAAATGGCATTGGCATGTAGAAATATGAAGATGTGCCTAAACCCACCTACCGCCCTATCGATCCATGGCTTGCGCATCTCGTCTCTCTGGCCGACATAGTGCCTGCCCGCCTGCTCGTTTCATCGGTTGGCTTAGGCATACAGAGTTCATTCCCAATGTAAGATTGGACCGGACTGAGGGTTACAGCAATAGGATCGGCAGCACGCAGAGGGGGACTCGGTCGATCCTCGGCTTGTGCATCCCGCCCCTTTGGCTAGCTAAGCGCTCGCACGGTCATTTTGTGGGTTGACTTAGGCATACGAAGTTCATTCATAGTCAAGCATACGGAGTTCATTCCCAGTCTAAGATCGGACCAGACCGAGCAGGATCAGCAGTACGCAGAGGGGGACCCGGCCGATCCCCGGGTTGCGCATCCCACCGCTCTGGCCGGTTGAGCGCTCGCATGGTCATTTCGTGGGTTGACTTAGGCATACGGATTTCATTCCCAGTGTAAGATCGAACCAGACCGAGGGTTGCGGTAGCACATGCTGGGCTCGGGCATGTGCTGGTGCCGTATTTTTCTTCGTCGGGGCACCATCGTCGGAGCATCGCCGGGAAACCTGACCGGTGCCATTGGGTTCCGGCGATCGGGGGGTTTGAGGGGGTGTGCTCACATGATGTGCAATGGGTGCTGGTACTTGGCCCATATATTTGCCCCCTATCCCTCATCAAACCTCGAGAACTCACACCCCTTAAAGAGCATTTGAGATTTTACAGGTTTGCTGCCAGTAGCCATTAAAGTGTTTGAAATGGGGACACTTTTTTCAAATGGTCACAAAATCTTGTACACTTCGAGTTTTTAGCTGAATTTTTTTGTGCATGCCAACAAAAATGCAAGGATCACGTCTACCAATTTTGGGGCCAAAACGATTTCTGGAAAAATTTTAAAAAATCCCGAACCACAAAAAGTTTCAAAAATCGTGAAAAATAGAAAACGGGTTGTGTCGCCATGAAACTTCACGTGAAGGCTTAAGGGACCGTTGTATGAATTTACAAGCCATAAAAAATCACATTGGCATGCAGAAATATGAAGATGTGCCTAAACCCACCTACCACCCTATCAATCCACGGCTTGCGCATCCCGTCTCTCCGGCCAACGTAGTGCCCGCCCACCCGCCCGCTCGTTTCATCGGTTGGCTTAGGCATACGGAGTTCATTCCAAGTCTAAGATCAGAACCAGACCAAGGGTTGTGGCAGCAGGATCGGCATCACATAGAGGGGGACCCGACCGATCCCCGGCTTGCGCATCCCACCCCTCTAGCCGACTGAGCGCACGCACGCTCGTTTCGTGGGTTGACTTAGGCATACGGATTTTATTTCAGTCTAAGATCGGATCGACCGAGGGTTCTGGCAGCACATGCTACGCTCGGGCATGTGCTGGTGCCGCATTTTTCTTCACCAGGGGCACCATTGCCGGACCATCGTCGGAGCATCACCGAAGAACCTGACCGACGGCATTGGGGTTCTGACGATCGGGGGGGCTGGGTGGGTGTGCGCACATGATGTATGATTGGTGCTGGTACTTGGCGCCTTATATTGGCCCCTATCCCTCATCAAACCTTGAGAACTCACACCCTTAAAGAGCATTTTGAGATTTTTAGGTTTGGCTGGCCTGTAGCCATTAAAGTGTCTGAAATGACGACACTTTTTTCAAATGGTCACAAAATCTTGTACACTTCGAGTTTTTAGCTGAATTTTTTTGTGCATGCCAACAAAAATACAAGGATCACATCTACCAAGTTTGGGGCCAAAAATCCTTTCGAAAAAATTTTAAAAAATCCCGAACTGTAAAAAGTTTTGAAAGTCATGAAAAATAGAAAACGAGTGGTCTTGCCATGAAACTTCACGTGAAGGCTTAAGGGACCATTGTATGAATTTACATGCCATAAAAATGGCATTGGCACTAAAAAATATGAAGATGTGCCTAAACCCACCTACCACCCTATCGATCCACGGCTTATGCATCCCGTCTCTCTGATCGATGTAGTGCCCGCCCGCCCGTCTGCCCGCTTGTTTCGTCGGTTGGCTTAGGCATTCAAAGATCATTCCCAATCTAAGATCGAATCGGACTGAGGGTTGCGGCAGCAGGATCGGTAGCACGCAGAGGGGCACCCGATGGATCCCCTATCCCTTTACGTCGAGTTTTTAGCTGATTTTTTTTGTGCATGCCAACAAAAATACAAGGATCACGTCTACCAAGTTTGGGGCCAAAACTCCTTCTGAAAAAATTTTAAAACATCCCGAACGGCAAAAAGTTTCAAAAATCGTGAAAAATAGAAAACGAGTTGTCTTGCCATGAAACATCACGTGAAGGCTTAAGGGACCATTGTATGAATTTACAAGCCATAAAAATGGCATTGGCATGCAAAAATATGAAGATGTGCCTAAACCCACCTACCACCCTATCGATCCACGGCTTGCGCATCCCGTCTCTCTGGCCGACGTAGTGCCCGCCTGCCCGCCCGCTTGTTTCATCGGTTGGCTTTGGCATACGGAGTTCATTCCTAGTCTAAGATCAGACTAGATCGAGGGTTGCGGTAGCAGGATCAGCAGCAAGCAAAGGGGGACCCGATCGATTCTCGGCTTGCGCATCTCGCCCCTCTGGCCGACTGAGCGCTCGCACGCTCGTTTCGTGGGTTGACTTAGGCATACGAAGTTCATTCCCAGTCTAAGCATATGGAGTTCATTCCCAGTCTAAGATCAGACCTGACGGAGGGTTGCGGCAGCACATGCTGGGCTCGGGCATGTGCTGGTGTCCCATTTTTCTTCACAGGGGCACCATCGTCGGAGCATCACCGGAGAACCTGACCAGTGGCTTTGGGGTTCCGGCGATCGGGGGGGCCAGGGGGTGTGCACACATGATGTGCGATGGGTGCTGGTACTTGGCCCTAATATTGGCCCCCTATCCCTCATCAAACCTTGAGAACTCACACCCCCTTAAAGAGCATTTGAGATTTTACAAGTGTGCTGCCAGTAGCCATTAAAGTGTCTGAAATGGGGACATTTTTTTCAAATGGTCACAAAATCTTGTACACTTTGACTTTTTAGCTGAATTTTTTTGTGCATGCCAATGAAAATACAAGGATCATGTCTACCAAGTTTGGGGTCATAAATCCTTCCGAAAAAATTTTAAAAAATCCCGAACCGCAAAAAGTTTAAAAAATCATGAAAAATAGAAAACGAGTCGTCTTGCCATGAAACTTCACGTGAAGACTTAAGGGACCATTGTATGAATTTACAAGCCATAAAAATCGCATTGGCACGTAGAAATATTAAGATGTGCCTAAACCCGCCTACCACCCTATCGATCCACGGCTTACGCATCCCGTCTCTCTGGCCGACGTAGTGCCCACCCGTCCATTCGTTTCATCGGTTGGCTTAGGCATACGGAGTTCACTCCCAGTTTAAGATCAGACCGGACCGAGGGTTACGGTAGTAGGATAGATAGCACGTAGAGGGGGACCCGGTCGATCCCCGGCTTGCGCATCCTGCCCCTCTGGCCGATTGAGCCCCTACACGCTCATTTCGTGGGTTGACTTAGGCATATGGAGTTCATTCCCAGTCTAAGCATACGGAGTTCATTCCCAGTCTAAGATCGGACCGGACCGAGGGTTGGGGCAGCACATGCTGGGCTCGGGCATGTCCTGGTGCCACATTTTTCTTCGTCGGGGCACCATCGCCGAGCATCGCCGGAGAACCTGACCGACGGCATTGGGGTATCAGCGATCAGGGGGGCCGGGG
The DNA here is from genome assembly GCF_002303985.1 of Durio zibethinus. The sequence goes on along the minus strand of NW_019167849.1, from coordinate 4,773,060 downwards.
AGGTGTGCGCACATGATGTGCGATGGGTGCTGGTACTTGGCCCTTATATTGGCCCCCTATCCCTCATCAAACCTCAAGAACTCACACCCCCTTAAAGAGCATTTGAGATTTTACAGGTTTTCTGCCAGTAGCCATTAAAGTGTCTGAAATGGGGACACTTTTTTCAAATGGTCACAAAATCTTGTACACTTCGAGTTTTTAGTTGAATTTTTTTGTGCATGCCAACAAAACTACAAGGATCACATCTACCAAGTGCGGCCAAAACTCCTACCGAAAAAATTTTAAAAAATCTCGAACCGCAAAAAGTTTCAAAAATCGTGAAAAATAGAAAACGAGTCGTATTGCCATGAAACTTCACGTGAAGGCTTAAGGGACCATTGTATGAATTTACAAGCCATAAAAATGGCATTGGCATGTAGAAATATGAAGATGTGCCTAAACCCACCTACCACCCTATCGATCCACGGCTTGCGCATCCCGTCTCTCAGGCCGGCGTAGTGCCCGCCTGCCCGTCCGCCCGGCCGCTCGTTTCGTCGGGTGGCTTAGGCATACGGAGTTCATTCCCAGTCTAAGATTGGACCAGACCGAGGGTTGTGGCAGCACATGTAGGGTTCGAGCATGTGCTGGTGCTGCATTTTTCTTCGCCGGGGCACCATCGCCGGAGCATCGTCGGAGAATTTGACCAGCGGCATTGGGGTTCCGAAAATCGGGGGGGCCGGGGGGTGTGCGCACATGATGTGTGATGGGTGCTGGTACTTGGCCCTTATATTGGCCCCCTATCCCTCATCAAACCTCAAAAACTCACACCCCCTTAAAAAGCATTTGAGATTTTATAGGTTTGCTGCCAGTAGCCATTAAAGTGTCTGAAATGGGGACACTTTTTTCAAATGGTCACAAAATCTTGTACACTTCGATTTTTTAGCTGAATTGTTTTGTGGATGCCAACAAAAATACAAGGATCACGTCTACCAAGTTTGGGGCAAAAACTCTTTCTGAAAAAATTTTAAAGAATCCCGAACCTTAAAAAGTTTTAAAAATCGTGAAAAATAGAAAAGGAGTCATCTTGCCATGAAACTTCACGTTAAGGCTTAGGGGACCATTGTATGAATTTACAAGCCATAAAAATGGCATTGCCACATAGAAATATGAAGATGTGCCTATACCCACCAACCACCCTATCGATCCACGGCTTACGCATCCCGTCTCTCTGGTCGACGTAGTGCCCGCCCGCCCGCTCGTTTCATCGGTTGGCTTAGGCATACGGAGTTCACTCCCAGTTTAAGATCGGACCGGACTGAGGGTTGCGGCAGCAGGATCGAAAGCACGCAGAGGGGGACTTGGTCGGTACTCGGCTTACGCATCCTGCCCCTCTGGCCAGCTGAGCGCCAGCACACTCATTTCGTGGGTTGACTTAGGCATACGGAGTTCATTCCCAGTCTAAGCATACGGAGTTCATTCCCAGTCTAAGATCGGACCAGACTGAGGGTTGCGGTAGCACATGTTAGGCTCAGGCATGTGCTGGTGCCGCATTTTTCTTCGTCGAGGTACCATCACCGGGGAACCTGACCGGCAACATTGGGGTTTCGACGATCGGGGGGCCGGGGGGTATCCGCACATGATGTGCGATGGGTGCTGGTACTTGGCACTTATATTGGCCCTCTATCCCTCATCAAACCTCGAGAACTCACACCCCCTTAAAGAGCATTTGAGATTTTACAGGTTTGCTGCCAGTAGCCCTTAAACTGTTTGAAATGGGGACACTTTTTTCAAATGGTCACAAAATCTTGTCACTTCGAGTTTTTAGCTGAATTTTTTTGTGCATGCCAACAAAAATACAAGGATCACGTCTACCAAGTTTGGGGCCAAAAGTCCTTCCGAAAAAATTTTAAAAAATCCTGAACCGTAAAAAGTTTTGAAAATTGTGAAAAATAGAAAATGAGTCGTGCTGCCATGAAACTTCACGTGATGGCTTAAGGGACCATTGTATGAATTTACAAGCCACAAAAATGGTATTGGCATGCAGAAATATGAAGATGTGCCTAAACCAACCTACCACCCTATCGATCCCCGACTTACGCATCCCGCCCCTCTGGCCGGTTGAGCGCCCGCACGCTCGTTTCGTGGTTGACTTAGGCATACGGAGTTCATTCCCAGTCTAAGCATACGGAGTTCATTCCCAGTCTAAGATCGGATCGGATAGAGGGTTACGACAGCACATGCTGGGCTCGGGCATGTGCTGGTGCCGCATTTTTCTTCGTCGGGGCACCATCGTCGGGGAACCTGATCGGCAACATTGGGGTTCCGACGATCGGGGGGCCGGGGGGTGTGCGCACATGATGTGCGATGGGTGCTGGTACTTGGCCCTTATATTGGCCCCCTATCCCTCATCAAACCTCGAGAACTCACACCCCCTTAAAGAGCATTTGAGATTTTACAGGTTTGCTGCCAGTAGCCCTTAAAGTGTCTGAAATGGGGACACTTTTTTCAAATGGTCACAAAATCTTGTACACTTCGAGTTTGTAGCTGAATTTTTTTGTGCATGCCAACAAAAATACAAGGATCATGTCTACCAAGTTTGGGCCAAATCTCCTTTCAAAAAAATTTTAAAAAATCCTAAACCGTAAAAAGTTTCAAAAATCATGAAAAATAGAAAACGAGTTGTCTTGCCATGAAACTTCACGTGAAGGCTTAAGGGGCCATTGTATGAATTTACAAGCCACAAAAATGGCATTGGCATGCAGAAATATGAAGATGTGCCTAAACCAACCTACCACCCTATCGATTTATGGCTTGCGCATCCCGCCTCTCTGGCCGGCATAGTGCCCGCTTGCCCGCCCGCCCGCTCATTTCATCGGTTGGCTTAGGCATACGAAATTTTTCCCAGTCTAAGATCAGACCAGACCGATGGTTGGGGTAGTAGGATCAACAGCACGAATAGGGGGACCCGACCGATCCCCGGCTTACGTATCCCGCCCCTCTGGCTGGCTGAGCGCCCACACGCTCGTTTCGTGGGTTGAGTTAGGCATACGGAGTTCATTCCCAGTCTAAGATCAGACCGGACCGAGGGTTACGGCAGCACATGCTTGGCTCGGGTATGTGCTGGTGCCACATTCTTCTTCGTCGGGGCACCATCGTCGGGGCATCGTCGGAGAACCTGACCGGCGGCATTGGGGTTTCGACGATCGGGGGGGCCGGGGGGGTGTCGCACATGATGTGCGAGGGGTGCTGGCACTTGGCCCTTATATTGGCCCCCTATCCCTCATCAAACCTCAAGAACTCACACCCCCTTAAAGAGCATTTGAGATTTTACAGGTTTGCTGCCAGTAGCAATTAAAGACTCTGAAATGGGGACACTTTTTTCAAATGGTCACAAAATCTTGTACACTTCGAGTTTTGAGCTCAATTTTTTTGTGCATGCCAAAAAAAATACAAGGATCATGTCTACCAAGTTTGGGGCCAAAACGCCTTCCGAAAAAAAATCTCGAACCGTAAAAAGGTTTGAAAATTGTGAAAAATAGAAAACGAGTCGTCTTGCCATGAAACTACACGTGAAGGCTTAAGGGACCATTGTATGAATTTACAAGCCATAAAATGGCATTGGCATGCAGAAATATGAAGATGTGCATAAACCCACCTACCACCCTATCGATACACGGCTTGTGCATCCCGTCTGTCTGGTCGGCGTAGTGCCCGCCTGCCTGCCTGCCCGCCCGCCCGTTCGTTTCGTCGGTTGGCTTAGGCATACGGAGTTCATTCCCAGTCTAAGCATACGAAGTTCATTCCCAGTCTAAGATCGGATCAGACCGAGGGTTACGGCAGCACATGCTGGGCTCGGGCACGTGTTGGTGCCATATTTTTCTTCGTCGGGGCACCATCGCTAGAGCATCACCGGAGAACCTGACCGGCGGCATTGGGGATCCGACGATCGGGGGGGCCGGGGGGGTGTGCGCACATGATGTGCGATGGGTGCTGGTACTTGGCCCTTATATTGGCCCCTATCGCTCATCAAACCTCGAGAACTCACACCCCCTTAAGAGCATTTGAGATTTTACAGGTTTGCTGCCAGTAGCCATTAAAGTGTCTGAAATGGGGACACTTTTTTCAAATGGTCACAAAATCTTGTACACTTCGAGCTTTTAGCTGAATTTTTTTGTGCATGCCTACAAAATTACAAGGATCACGTCTACCAAGTTTGGGTCCAAAACTCCTTTCAAAAAAATTTTAAAAATCTCGAACCATAAAAAGTTTTGAAAATCGTGAAAAATAAAAAACGAGTGGTCTTGCCATGAAACTTAACGTGAAGGCTTAAGGGAGAATTGTATGAATTTAAAAGCCAGAAATGGCATTGGCACACAAAAATATGAAGATTTGCCAAACCCACCTACCACCCTATCGATCCACGGCTTGCACATCCCGTCTCTTTGTCCAGCGTAGTGCTCGCCCGCCCGCTCACTCGTTTCATCGGTTGGCTTAGGCATACGGAGTTCATTCCCAGTCTAAGATGAGATCGGATCGAGGGTTGCGGCAGCAGGATCGACAGTACGCAGAAGGTGACCCGGCTGATCCCCTGCTTACGCATCCCGCCCCTCTGGCCGGTAGAGCACCCGTACGCTCATTTCATGGGTAGACTTCGGCATACAGAGTTCATTCCCAGTCTAAGCATACGGAGTTCATTCCCAGTCTAAGATCGGACCGAATCGAGGGTTATGGTAGCACATGCTGGGCTCGGGCATGAGTTGGTGCCGCATTTTTCTTCGTCGGGGCACCATCATCGGAGCAGTGTCGGAGAACCTGACCGGTGGCATTGGGGTTCCGACGATCAGGGGGTTCGAGGGGGGGTGTTTGCACATGATGTGCGATAGGTGCTGGTACTTGGCCCTTATATTGGCCCCCTATCCCTCATCAAATCTCTAGAACTCACACCCCCTTAAAGAGCATTTGAGATTTTACAGGTTTGCTGCCAGCAGCCATTAAAGTGTCTCAAATGGGGACACTTTTTTCAAATGGTCACAAAATCTTGTTCACTTTGAGTTTTTGGCAGAATTTTTTTGTGCATGCCAAAAAAAATACAAGGATCACGTCTACCAAGTTTGGGGCCAAAATCCTTCCGAAAATATTTTAAAAAATCTCAAACCGTAAAACGTTTTGAAAATCGTGAAAAATCGAAAATGAGTCGTCTTGCCATAAAACTTCACGTGAAGGCTTAAGGGACCATTGTATGAATTTACAAGCAATAAAAATGGCATTGGCACACAGAAATATGAAGATCTACCTAAACCCACCTACCACCCTATCGATCCACGGCTTGCGTATCCCGTCTCTCTTGCCAGCATAGTGCCCGCCCGCCCACTCGTTTCATCGGTTGGCTTAGGCATACATAGTTCATTCTCAGTCTAAGATCAGACCAGACCGAGGGTTGCAGTAGCAGGATCAGCAGCACATAGAGAGGGACATGGCTGATCCCCGGCTTGCGCATCCCGCCCCTCTGGCCGACTGAGCACCCGCATGCTCGTTTCGTGCGTTGACTTAGGCATACGGAGTTCATTCCCAGTCTAAGCATATGGAGCTCATTCCTAGTCTAAGATCTGACTGGACCGAGGGTTGCGGCAGCACATGCTGGGCTCGGGCATGTGTTGGTGCCACATTTTTCTTCGCCGAGGCACCATCGCTAGAGCATTGTTGGAGAACCTGACTGGAGGCTTTGGGGTTCCGATGATCGGGGGGTCGGGGGGGTGTGCGCACATGATTTGTGATGGGTGCTGGTACTTGGCCCTTATATTGGCCCCCAATCCCTCATCAAACCTCGAGAACTCACACCCCCTTAAAGATCATTTGAGATTTTACAGGTTTGCTGCCAGTAGCCATTAAAGTGTCTGAAATGGGGACAGTTTTTTCAAATGGTCACAAAATCTTGTACAGTTTGAGTTTTTCGCTGAATTTTTTTATGCATTGTAACAAAAATATGAGGATCAGTCTACCAGGTTTGGGGCCAAATCTCCTTCCAAAAAAATTTTAAAAAATCTCGAACCGTAAAAAGTTTCAAAAATCATGAAAAATAGAAAACGAGTCATCTTGCCATGAAACTTCACGTTAGGGCTTAAGGGACCATTGTATGAATTTACAAGCCATAAAAATGGCATTGGCACGCAGAAATATGAAGATGTGCCTAAACCCACCCACCAACCTATCGATCCACAGCTTGCGCATCTCGTATCTCTGGCCGGCATAGCGCCTGCCCGCCCGCCTGCTTGCTCGTTTCGTCGGTTGGCTTAGGCACACGGAGTTCATTCCCAGTCTAATATTAGATCGGACCTAGGGTTGTAGTAGCAGGATCGGTAGCATGCAGAGGGGGACCCGACCGATCCTCGGCTTGCGCATCTCGCCCCTCTGGCCGGTTGAGCACCCGTACGCTCGTTTTGTGGGTTGACTTTGGCATACGGAGTTCATTCCCAGTCTAAGCATACGGAGTTCATTCTCAGTCTAAGATCGGACCGGACCCAGGTTTGCGACAGCACATGCTGGGCTCGAGCATGTGTTGGTGCCACATTTTTCTTCGTCGGGGCACCATCATCGAAGCATCGCCGGAGAACCTGATCGACGGTATTGGGGTTCCAACGATCGGGGGGGCCAGGGTGGTGTGCGCACATGATGTGCGATGGGTGCTGGTACTTGGCCCTTATATTGGCCCCTTGTCCCTCATCAAACCTCGAGAGGTCACACCCTCTTAAAGAGCTTTTGAGATTTTACAGGATTGCCGCCAGTAGCCATTAAAGTGTCTAAAATGAGGACACGTTTTTCAAATGGTCACAAAATCTTGTACAGTTTGAGTTTTTAGCTGAATTTTTTTGTGCATGGCAACAAAAATACAAGGATCACGTCTACCAAGTTTGGGGCCAAAACTGCTTTCAAAAAATTTTTAAAAAATCTCGAACAGTAAAAAGTTTTAAAAATTATGAAAAATAGAAAACGAGTCGTCTTGCCATGAAACTTCACGTGAAGGCTTAAGGGAGCATTGTATGAATTTTCAAGCAATAAAAATGGCATTGGCACACAGAAATATGAAGCTATGCCTAAACCCACCTACCACCCTATTGATCCACGGCTTGCGCATCCCGTCTCTCTAGCCGGCATAGTACCTGCCCACCCGCTCGCCCGCTCGCCCGCTCGTTTCATCGGTTGGTTTAGGCAAACAAAGTTCATTCCTAATCTAAGATCAGACCAAACCGAGGGTTGCGGTAGTAGGATCGGTAGCACGTAGAGGGGGACCCGGCTGATCCTCGACTTATGCATCCCGCCCTTCTGGCCGGTTGAGCACCCGCGTGCTCGTTTCGTGGGTTGACTTAAGCATACGGAGTTCATTCCCAGTCTAAGATCGGACTGGATCGAGGGTTGCGGTAGCACATGCTAGGCTCGGGCATGTGTTGGTGCCGTATTTTTCTTCGCCGGAGCATCGCCGAGAACCTGACCGACGACATTGGGGTTCTGGCGATCGGGGGTGCCGGGGGGGTGTGCTCACATGATGTGCGATGGGTGTTGGTACTTGGCCCTTATATTGGCCCCCTATCCCTCATCAAACCTTGAGAACTCACAGCCCCTTAAAGAGCATTTGAGATTTTACAGGTTTGCTGCCAGTAGCCATTAAAGTGTCTGAAATAGGGACACTTTTTTCAAATGGTCACAAAATCTTGTACACTTTGAGTTTTTAACTGAAGTTTTTTCTCCACGCCAACAAAAATACAAGGATCATGTCTACCAAGTCTGGGGCCAAAACTCCTTCCAAAAATATTTTAAAAAATTATGAACCGTAAAAAGTTTCAAAAACCGTGAAAAAAAGAAAACGAGTCGTCTTGCCATGAAACTTCATGTGAAGGCTTAAGGGACCATTGTATGAATTTACAAGCCATAAAAATGGCATTGGCACATAGAAATATGAAGATGTTCCTAAACCTTCCTACCACCCTATCGATCCACAGCTTACTCATCCCGTCTTTCTGGCTGGCGTAGTGCTCGTCCGCCCGACCGCTCGTTTTTATGGAGTTCATTCCCAGTCTAAGATTGGATCGGACTGAGGGTTGCGGCAGCAGGATCGACAGTATGCACAGGAGGACCCAGTCGATCCTCGGCTTGCGCATCCTGCCCCTCTGGCTGACTGAGCACCCGCACGCTCGTTTCGTGCGTTGACTTAGGCATACGGAGTTCATTCCCAGTCTATGCATACGGAGTTTATTCCCTCATCAAACCTCGAGAACTCACACCCCCTTAAAGAGCATTTGAGATTTTACAGGTTTGCTGCCAGTAGCCATTAAAGTGTTTGAAATGGGGACACTTTTTTCAAATGGTCACAAAATCTTGTACACTTCGAGTTTTTTGATGAATTTTTTTGTGAATGCCAACAAAAATACAGGGATCATGTCTACAAATTTTGGGGCCAAACCTCCTTCTGAAAAAATTTTAAAAAATCCCCGAACCCTAAAAAGTTTCAAAAATCATGAAAAATAGAAAACGAGTCGTCTTGCCATTAAACTTCACGTGAAGGCTTAAGGGACCATTGTATGAATTTACAAGCCATAAAAATGGCATTGTTAGGCAGAAATATGAAGATGTACCTAAACCCACCTACCACCCTATCGATCCACGGCTTACGCATCCCGTCTCTCTGGCCGGCGTAGTGCCCGCCCGCCCGCTCGTTTCGTCGGTTGGCTTAGGCATACGGAGTTCATTCCCAGTCTAAGATTGGACCAAATTGAGGGTTGTGGCAGCAGGATCGACAGCACGTAGAGGGGGACCTGACCAATCCCTGCCTTGCGCATCCCGCCCCACTGGCCGGCTGAGCACCCGCACACGCATTTCGTGGGATGACTTAGGCATACGGAGTTCATTCCCAGTCTAAGCATACGAAATTCATTCTTAGTCTAAGATCAGACCGGACCGAGGGTTGCGATAGCACATGCTGGGCTCGGGCATGTGTTGGTGCCGCATTTTTCTTCGCCGAGGCACCATCATCGGAAAACCTGACCGGCAACATTGGGGTTCCGGTGACCGGGGGGGTCGAGGGGGGGTGTGGACACATGATGTGCGATGGGTGCTGGCACTTGGCCCTTATATTGGTCCCCTATCCCTCATCAAACCTTGAGAACTCACACCCCCTTAAAGAGCATTTGAGATTTTACAGGTTTGCTGCCAGTAGCCATTAAAGTGTCTAAAATGGGGACACTTTTTTTATATGCTCACAAAATCTTGTACACTTCGAGTTTTTAGCTGAATATTTTTGTGCATGCCAACAAAAATACAAGGATCATGTCTACCAAGTTTGGGGCCAAAAATCCTTCCAAAAAAATTAAAGAAAATCCCGAACCGTAAAAAGTTTTGAAAATCATGAAAAATAGAAAACGAGTCGTCTTGCCATGAAACTTCACGTGAAGGCTTAAGGGGCCATGTATGAAATTTACAAGCCATAAAAATGGCATTGGCAGGTAGAAATATGAAGATGTGCCTAAACCACCTACACCTATCGATCCACGGCTTGCGCATCCGTCTCTACTGGTCGGCGTAGTGGCCCACTGCCGCCTGCCCGCCTCGCTCGTTTCGTCGGTTGGCTAGGCATACGGAGTTCATTCCAGTCTAAGATCGGCCAATGAGATTGGGGTAGCAGGATCGGAGCACGTGAGGGGACCGATGATCCCCGCTTAGCATCCCGCCCTCGGGCGGAGGCAGAGCGGCTGACGCTCGTTCGATGGGTTGACTTAGGCATACGAGTTCATTCCTAGTCTAGGCTAATTATCATTCTCAGTCAATCAGGGACGCGGCAGCACATGGGCTCGGACATGTGTTGGTGCCGCATTTTTTCTTCGTGCGGGCACATCACGGAGCATTGGAGATGACCGCGACATTGAAGTTCCGACAATCGGGGAGCCGGGGGGTGTGTGCACATGATGTACGATGGGAGCTGGTACTTGGCCCTTATATTGGCCCCCTATCCCTCATCAAACCTCAAGAGCTCACACCCCTTTAAAGAGCATTTGAGATTTTACAGGTTTGCTACCAGTAGCCGTTAAAGTGTCTGTAATGGGGACACTTTTATCAAATGGTCACAAAATCTTATACACTTCGAGTTTTTAGCTGAATTCTTTTGTGCATGCCAACAAAAATACAAGGACAACGTTTACCATCTTTGGGGCCAAAACTCCTTCTGAAAAATTTTAAAAAATCTGGAACCGCAAAATGTTTCAAAAGTCGTGAAAAATAGAAAATGAGTCATCTTGCCATGAAACTTCACGTGAAGGCTTAAGGGACCATTGTATGAATTTACAAGCCATAAAAATGGCATTGGCACATAGAAATATGAAGATGTGCCTAAACCCACCTACCACCCTATCGATCCACGGCTTGCGCATCACGTCTCTCTGGTCGGTGTAGTTCCCGCCCGCCCGCCTGCCCGCCCTCTCGTTTCGTCGGTTGGCTTAGGCATACGGAGTTCATTCCTAGTCTAAGATCAGACCGGACCGAAGGTTACAGTAGCAGGATCGGTAGCACGCAGAGCGGGACCCGGTCGATGCCCGGCTTGCGCATCCTGCCCCTCTGGCCGACTGAGCGTCCGCACGTTCGTTTCGTGGTTTGACTTAGGCATACGGAATTCATTCCCAGTCTAAGATCGGACCGGACCAAGGGTTGCGGCAGCACATGCTAGGCTCGAGCATGTGCTGGTGCTGCATCGCCGGAGCATCGTCGGAGAACCTGACCGGGGACATTAGGGTTCCGGCAATCGGGGGGGTCGAGGGGATGTGCGCACAAGATGTGCGATGGGTGCTGGTACTTGGCCCTTATATTGGTCCCCTATCCCTCATCAAACCTTGAGAACTCACACCCCCTTAAAGAGTATTTGAGATTTTATAGGTTTGCTTCCAGTAGCCATTAAAGTGTCCGAAATGGGGACACTTTTTTCAAATGGTCACAAAATCTTGTACACTTCAAGTTTTTAGCTGAATTCTTTTGTGCATGCCAACAAAAATACAAGGATCACGTCTACCAAGTTTGGATTCAAAAATCCTACCGAAAAAATTTTAAAAGATCCCAAACCGTAAAAAGTTTTGAAAATCGTGAAAAATAGAAAACGAGTCGTCTTGCCATGAAACTTCACGTAAAGGCTTAAGGGACCGTTGTATGAATTTACAAGCCATAAAAATGGCATTTTCATGCAGAAATATGAAGATGTGCCTAAACCCACCTACCACACTATCGATCCCTTGCGCATCCCATCTCTCTAGCCGATGTAGTGCGCGGCCGCCCTCCCGCCCGCCCGCTCGTTTCGTCGGTTGGCTTAGGCATATGGAGTTCATTCCCAGTCTATGATCAGACCGGATTGAGGGTTGCAGTAGTAGGATCGGCAGCACGCATAGGGGGACCCGACCGATCCCCGACTTGCGCATCTCTCCCCTCTGGCTGGCTGAGCGCCTGCACGCTCGTTTCGTGGGTTGACTTATGCATACGGAGTTCATTCCCAGTCTAAGCATACAGACTTCATTCCCAGTCTAAGATCAGACTGGACTGAGGGTTGCAGTGGCACATGCTGGGTCGGGCATGTGCTGGTGCCACATTTTTCTTCGTCGGGGCACTGTCGTCGGACCATCACCGGAGAACCTGACCGGTGGCATTGGGGTTCCGGTGATCGGGGGGCCGGGGGTGTGCGCACATGATGTGCGATGGGTACTGGTAAGTGGCCCTTATATTGGCCCCCTATCCCTCATCAAACCTCGAGAACTCACACCCCCTTAAAGAGCATTTGAGATTTTACAGGTTTGCTTCCAGTAGCCATTAAAGTGTCTGAAATGGGGACACTTTTATCAAATGGTCACAAAATCTTGTACACTTCGAGTTTTTAGCTGAATTTTTTTATGCATGGCAACAAAAATACAAGGATCACGTCTACCAAGTTTGGGGCCAAAACGCCTTTTGAAAAAATTTTAAAAAATCCAAAACCGTAAAAAGTTTCAAAAATTATGAAAAATAGAAAATGAGTCATCTTGCCATGAAACTTCACGTGAAGGCTTAAGGGACGATTGTATGAATTTACAAGCCATAAAAATGGCATTGGTGCACAGAAATATGAAGATGTGCCTAAACCCACCTACCACCCTATCGATCCATGGGTTGCACTTCCCGTCTCTCTAGCCGACGTAGTGCCCGCCCGCTCGTTTCGTCGGTTGGCTTAGGCATACGGAGTTTATTACCAGTCTAAGATCGGATCGGATCGAAGGTTGTAGCAGCAGGATCAGCAGCACGTAGTGGGGGACTTGGCCGATCCTCAACTTGTCGATCCCGACCCTCTGGCTGGTTGAGCACCAGCACGCTCATTTCATGGGTTGACTTAGGCATACAGAGTTCATTCCTAGTCTAAGCATACGGAGTTCATTCCCAGTCTAAGATCGGACCGAATCGAGGGTTATGGTAGCACATGCTAGGCTCGGGCATGAGTTGGTGCCGCATTTTTCTTCGTCGGGGCACCATCGTCGGAGCAGCGTCGGAGAACCTGACCGGTGGCATTGGGGTTCCGATGATCGGGGAGGCCGGGGGGTTGTGCGCACATGATGTGTGATGGTATCTGGAACTTGGCCCCTATATTTTCCCCCTATCCGTCATCAAACCTCGAGAACTCACACCCCCTTAAAGAGCATTTGAGATTTTACAGGTTTGCTGTCAGTAGCCATTAAAGTGTCTGAAATGGGGACACTTTTTTCAATTGGTCAGAAAATCTTGTACACTTCGATTTTTTAGTTGAATTTTTTTGTGCATACCAAAAAAATTACAGGGATCAGGTCTACCAAGTTTGGGGCCAAAAATCCTTTCGAAAAAATTTTAAAAAATCCTGGACCGTAAAAAGTTTCAAAAATCATGAAAAATAGAAAACGAGTCGTCTTGCCATGAAACTTCACGTGAAGGCTTAAGGGACCATTGTATGAATTTACAAGCCATAAAAATGGCATTGGCATGCAGAAATATGAAGATGTGCCTAAACCCACCTACCACCCTATCCATCCATGGCTTGCGCATCCCGTCTCTCTAGCCGACATAGTGCCTGCCCGCCCGCCCGCCTGCTCGTTTCGTTGGTTGGCCTTGGCAAACAGAGTTCATTCCCAGTCTAAGATCGGACTGGACCGCAGGTTACAGCAGCAGGATCGACAGCACACAGAGGGGGACCTGGCCGAACCCCGACTTGCGCATCCCGCCCCTCTGGCCGGCTGAGCGCCCGCACGCTCGTTTCGTGGGTTGGCTTAGGCATACGGAGTTCATTCTAAGATCGGACCAGACTGAGGGTTGTGGTAGCACATGCTGGGCTAGGGCATGTGCTGGTGCCGCATTTTTCTTTGCTGGGACACCATCGTCGGAGAACCTGACCGACAGCATTGGGGTTTTGGCGATCGGGGGGGCCAGGGTTGTGCGCACATGATGTGCGATGGGTGCTGGTACTTGGCCCTTATATTGGCCCCCTTTACCTCATCAAACCTCGAGAACTCACACCCCCTTAAAGAGCATTTGAGATTTTACAGGTTTGCTGCCAATAGGCATTAAAGTATTTGAAATGGGGACACTTTTTTCAAATGGTCACAAAACCTTGTACACTTCGAGTTTGTAGCTGAATTTTTTTGTGCATGCCAACAAAAATACAAGGACCAAGTCTACCAAGTTTGGGGCCAAAAATCCTTCCGAAAAAATTCTCGAATCGTAAAAAGTTTCAGAAATCATGAAAAATAGAAAACGAGTCATCTTGCCATGAAACTTCACGTGAAGGCTTAAGTTACCACTGTATGAATTTACAAGCCATAAAAATGGCATTAGCATGCAGACATATGAAGATGTGCCTAAACCCACCTACCACCGTATCGATCCACGACTTCCGCATCCTGTCTCTCTGGCCGGCATAGTGCCCCCCTGCCCGCCCGCCCGCTCGTTTCAGTGGTTGGCTTAGGCATACAGAGTTCATTCCCAATCTAAGATCAGACCAGACCGAGGGTTACAGTAGTAGGATCGGCAGCACATAGAGGGGGACCCGACCGATCCCTGGCTTGCGCATCTCACCCCTCTAGCCGGTTGAGCGCCCGCACACTCATTTCGTGGGTTGACTTGGGCATACGGAGTTCATTCCCAGTCTAAGATCAGACCGGATCGAGGGTTGCAACAGCATAAGCTGGGGTCGGGCATGTGCTGGTGCCGCATTTTTTTTCACCGAGGCACCATCACCGGAGCATCGTAGGAGAACTTGACCGACGGCATTGGGGTTTCGGCGATCGGGGGGGCCGGGGGGTGGTGTGCGCACATGATGTGCGATGGGTGCTGGTACTGTGCCCTTATATTGGCCCCCTATCCCACATCAAACCTCGAGAACTCACACGCCCTTAAAGATCATTTGAGATTTTACAGGTTTGCTACCAGTAGCCATTAAAGTGTCTGAAATGGGGACACTTTTTTCAAATGGTCACAAAATCTTGTACACTTCCAGTTTTTAGCTGAATTTTTTGTGCATTCCAAAAAAAATACAAGGATCATGTATACCAATTTGGGGCCATAACTCCTTCCAAAAAAATTTTAAAAAATCCCGAACCCCAAAAAGTTTCGAAAATCATGAAAAATAGAAAACGAGTTGTCTTGCCATGAAACTTCGCGTGAAGGCTTAAGGGACCATTGTATGAATTTACAAGCCATAAAAATGGCATTGGCATGCAGAACTATGAAGATGTGTTTAAACCCACCTACCACCCTATCGATCAACGGCTTGCGCATCTCGTCTTTCTGGCCCACGTAGTGCTCGCCTGTCCGCCCACCCGCTCGTTTCGTCGGTTGGCTTAGGCATACGGAGCTCAATCCAGTCTAAGATCGGACCAGACCGAGGGTTGCGGCAGTAGGATCGGCAGCACATAGAGGGGGACCTGGCCGATCCCTAGCTTGTGCATCCCGCTCTTCTGGCCGGCTGAGCACCCGCACGCTCGTTTCGTGGGTTGACTTAGGCATACGGAGTTCATTCCTAGTCTAAGCATACGGAGTTCATTCCCAGTGTAAGATCAGACCGGACCGAGGGTTGCAGCAGCACATGCTAGGATCAGGCATGTGTTGGTGCTACATTTTTCTTCACCGGGGCACCATCGCTGGACTCGTCGGTGAACCTGATCGGCGGCATTGGGGTTTCGACGATCGGGGGCGCCGGGGGGGTGTGCGCACATGATGTGCGATGGGTGCTGGTACTTGGCCCTTATATTGGCCCCCTATCCCTCATCAAACCTCGAGAACTCACACCCCCTTAAAGAGCATTTGAGATTTTACAGGTTTGCTGCCAGTAGCCATTAAAGTGTCTGAAATGGGGACACTTTTTTCAAATGGCCACAAAATCTTGTACACATCGAGTTTTTAGCTGAATTTTTTTGTGCATGCCAACAAAAATACAAGGATCACGTATACCAAGTTTGGGCCCAAAATACCTTCCAAAAAAATTTTAAAAAATCCTGGAACATAAAAAGTTTTGAAAATCATGAAAAATATAAAACGAGTTGTCTTGCCATGAAACTTCACGTGAAGGCTTAAGGGACCATTGTATGAATTTACAAGCCATAAAAATGGCATTGGCATGCAGAAATATGAAGTTGTGCCTAAACCCACCTACAACCCTATCTATCCACGGCTTGCACATCCCGTCTCTCTGGCCGACGTAGTGCCCGCCCGCCTGCCCGCCCATTCGTTTCGTCGGTTGGCTTAGGCATATGGGGTTCATTACCAGTCTAAGATCAAACGAAACTGAGGGTTGCAGCAGTAGGATCGGTAGCACACAAAGGGGACCCGATCGATCCCCGGCTTGTGCATCCTGCCCCTTTGGCCAGCTAAGCACCCGCAAGCTCGTTTCATGGGTTAACTTAGGCATACAGAGTTCATTCCCAGTCTAAGCATATGGAGTTCTTTCTCAGTTTAAGATTAGATCGAACCGAGGGTTGCGGTAGCATATGCTGGGCTCAAGCATTTGTTGGTGCCACATTTTTCTTCGTCGGGGCACTATCGTCGGAGCATCGCCGGAGAACCTAACCGGAGGCATTGGGGTCCTGCGATCGAGGGGCCGAGGGGTGTGCGCCCATGATGAGCGATGGGTGCAGGTACTTATCCCTTATATTGCCCCCCTATCCCTCATCAAACCTCAAGAACTCACCCCCCCTTAAAGAGCATTTGAGATTTTACAGGTTTGCTGCCAGTAGCTATTAAAGTGTCTAAAATGGGGACACTTTTTTCAAATGGTCACAAAATCTAGTACACTTCGAGTTTTGAGCTGAATTTTTTTGTGCATGCCAACAAAAATACAAGGATCACATATACCAAGTTTGGGGCCAAAACTCCTTCCGAAAAAATTTTAAAAATCCCGAACCATAAAAGTTTCGAAAATCATGAAAAATAGAAAACAAGTCGCCTTGCCACGAAACTTCACGTGAAGGCTTAACGGACCATTGTATGAATTTGCAAGCCATAAAAATGGCATTGGCATGCAGAAATGTTAAGATGTGCCTAAACCCACCTACCACCTTATTGATCCACGGCTTGCGCATCCCATCTCTCTGGCCGGCGTAGTGCCCGCCCACCCGCCTGCCCGCTCGTTTCGTCAGTTGGCTTAGGCATACGGAGTTGTTTCCCAGTCTAAGATCGGACCAGACCGAGCGTTGTGGCAGTAGGATCAGCAGCACACAGAGGGGGACCTGACCGATCCCTGGCTTGCGCATCCTGCCCCTCTGCCCAGCTAAGCACCCGCACGCTCCTTTCGTGGGTTGACTTAGGCATACGGAGTTCATTCCCAGTCTAAGCATATGGAGTTCATTACCAGTCTAAGATCAGACCAGATCGAGGGTTACAGCAGCACATGCTGGGCTCGAGCATATGTTGGTGCCACATTTTTCTTCACCGGGGCACCATCGTCGGAGAACCTGACCGACGGCATTGGGGTTCCGGCGATAGGAGGGGCCGAGGGGGGTGTGCGCACATGATGTGCGATGAGTGCTGGTAGTTGGCCCTTATATTGGCCCCCTATCCCTCATCAAACCTTGAGAACTCACACCCCCTTAAAGAGCATTTGAGATTTTATAGGTTTGCTGCCAGTAGCCATTAAAGTGTCTGAAATGGGGACACTTTTTTCAAATGGTCACAAAATCTTGTACACTTCGAGTTTTTAGCTGAGTTTTTTTGTGCATGCCAAAAAAAATACAAGGATCAAGTCTACCAAGTTTGGGGCCAAAAATCCTTTCAAAAAAATTTAAAAAAATCTCGAACCGCAAAAAGTTTCAAAAATCGTGAAAAATAGAAAACGAGTCATCTTGCCATGAAACTTAACGTGAAGGCTTAATGGACCATTGTATGAATTTACAAGCCATAAAAATGTCATTGGCACGTAGAAATATGAAGATGTGCCTAAACCCACCTACCACCCTATCGATCCACGGCTTGCGCATCCCATTTCTCTGGCCGGCGTAGTGCCCGCCCGCCTGCCAGCCCGCTCATTTCGTCGGTTGGCTTAGGCGTACAGAGTTAATTCCAGTCTAAGATCGAACCAGACCGAGGGTTACGGTAGCAGGATCGCACACAGAGGGGGACCCGACCGATCCCCGACTTGCGCATCCCTCCCTTCTGGCCGGCTGAGCACCCGCACGCTTGTTTCGTGGGTTGACTTAGGCATACGGAGTTCATTCCCAATCTAAGCATACGAAGTTTATTCCCAATCTAAGCACGCTCGTTCCGTGGGTTGAGTTAGGCGTACGGAGTTCATTCCCAGTCTAAGACCAGATCGGACCGAGGGTTGTGGTAGTACATGCTGGGCTCGGGCATGTGTTGGTGCCGTATTTTTCTAAGCCGAGGCACCATTGTCGAAGCATCGTCGGAGAACCTGACCGACGGCATTGGGGTTTCGACGATTGGGGGGTCGGGGGGGTGTGCGCATATGATGTGCGATGGGTGCTGGTACTTGGCCCTTATATTGGCCCCTTATCCCTCATCAAACCTCGAGAACTCAGACCCCCTTAAAGATCATTTGAGATATTACAGGTTTGCTGCCAGTAGCCATTAAAGTGTCTGAAATGGGGATACTTTTTTCAAATGTTCACAAAATCTTGTACACTTTGAGTTTTTAGCTGAATTTTATTGTGCATACCAACAAAAATACAAGGATCACTTCTACCAAGTTTGGGGCCAAAACTCCTTTCGAAAAAATTTTAAAAAAATCTCGAACTGCAAAAAGTTTTGAAAATCGTGAAAAATAAAAAACGAGTCATCTTGCCATGAAACATCACATGAAGGCTTAAGGGACCATTGTATGAATTTACAAGCCATAAAAATGGCATTGGCACACAGAAATATGAAGACGTGCCTAAACCCACCTACCACCCTATCGTCCACGGCTTGCACATCTTGTTTTTCTGGCGGGCGTAGTGCCCGCCCGTCCGCTCGTTTCATCCGTTGGTTGAGGCATACGGAGTTCATTCCTAGTCTAAGATCAGATCAGATCGAGGGTTGCAGTAGCAGGATCGGCATCACGTAGAGGGGGACCCGACTGATCCCTGGCTTACGCATCCCACCCCTCTGGCTGACTGAGCACCCGCACGCTCGTTTCATGGGTTGACTTAGGCATACAGAGTTCATTCCCAGTCTAAGCATATGAAGTTCATTCCTAGTCTAAGATCAGACCAGACCGAGGGTTGCGGTAGCAAATGCTGGGCTCGGGCATGTGTTGGTGTCGCATTTTTCTTCGTCGGGGCACCATCACCGGAGCATCACCGGAGATCCTGAGTGATGGCATTGGGGTTCCGACAATCGGGGGGGCCCGGGGGTGTGCGCACATGATGTGCGATGGGTGCTGGTACTTGGCCCTTATATTGGCCCCCTATCTCGCATCAAACCTCGAGAACTCACACCCCCTTAAAGAGCATTTGAGATTTTACAGGTTTGCTGCCAGTAGCCATTAAAGTGTCTGAAATGGGGACACTTTTTTCAAATGGTCACAAAATCTTGTACACTTCGAGTTTTTAGCTGAGTTTTTTTGTGCATGCCAAAAAAAATACAAGGATCAAGTCTTCCAGGTTTGGGGCCAAAAATCCTTTCAAAAAAATTTAAAAAAATCTCGAACCGCAAAAAGTTTCAAAAATCGTGAAAAATAGAAAACGAGTCATCTTGCCATGAAACTTAACGTGAAGGCTTAATGGACCATTGTATGAATTTACAAGCCATAAAAATGTCATTGGCACGTAGAAATATGAAGATGTGCCTAAACCCACCTACCACCCTATCGATCCACGGCTTGCGCAACCCGTCTCTCTGGTCGACGTAGTGCCCGGCCGCCTGCCCGCCTGCTCGTTTCGTCGGTTGGCTTAGGCATACGAAGTTCATTTCCCTGTCTAAGATTCGATCGGACCAAGGGTTGCTGCAGTAGGATCAGTAGCACGCAGATGGGTACCCAACCGATCCCCTCTGGCCGGCTGAGCACCCACACGCTCGTTTCGTAGTTGACTTAGGCACACGGAGTTCATTCCAAGTCTAAGCATACGGAGTTCATTCCCAGTCTAAGATCGAACCAGACCGAGGGTTGCGGTAGCACATGCTGGGCTCGGGCATGTGTTGGTGCCGTATTTTTCTTCGTCAGGGCACCATCGTCGGAGAACCTGACAGGTGGCATTGGGGTTCCGGCGATCGGGGGGGCCGGGGGTTGTGTGCGCACATGATGTGCGATGGGTGCTGGTACTTGGCCCTTATATTGGCCCCGTATACCTCATTAAACCTCAAGAACTCACACCCCCTTAAAGAGCATTTGAGATTGTATAGGTTTGCTGCCAGTAGCAATTAATTGTTTTTAGCTGAATTGTTTTGTGCATAAAATCTTGTACACTTTGAGTTTTTAGCTGAATTGTTTTGTGCATGCCAACAAAAATACAAGGATCATGTCTACCAAGTTTAGGGCCAAAAATCCTTTCGAAAAAATTTTAAAAAATCCCGAACAGTAAAAAGTTTAAATAATTATGAAAAATAGAAAACGAGTCGTCTTGCCATGAAACTTCACGTGAAGGCTTAAAGGAGCATTGTATGAATTTACAAGCCCATAAAAATGGTATTGGCATGCAGACATATGAAGATGTGCCTAAACCCACCTACCACCCTACTGATCCAACGGCTTGCTTATCCCGTCTCTCTGGCCGACGTAGTGCCCGCCCGCCCGCCCGCTCGTTTCATCGGTTGGCTTTAGGCATACGGAGTTCATTCCCAGTCTAAGATCGGACCAGATTGAGAGTTGTGGCAGCTGGATCGACAAGCGTGCAGAGGGGGGACCCGGCTGATCCCGGCTTGTGCTCCCGCCCCTCTGACCGACTGAGCACCAGTACGCTCATTTCGTGGTTGACTTAGGCATATGGAGTTCATTTCCGTCAGTCTAAGCATACAGAGTTCATTCCCAGTCTAAGATGGGTATTGGACCGAGGGGTTTCGGCAACAATGCTAGGCTCGGGCATGTGTTGGATGGCTGCAATTTTTCTTTGTCGGGGCACCATCGTTGGAGATCACCGAGAATCCTTGACCGGCCAACATTGGGGTTCCGGTGACTGCGCGCGGGGCGGGGGGTGTACGCACATGATGTGTGGATGGGTGCTGGTACTTGGCCCTTATAATTGGCCCCTCTAATCCCGTACATCAAACCTCGGAGAACATCACACCCCTTTAAAGAGAATTTGAGATTTTACAGGTTTTGCCGCCAGTAGCCATTAAAGTGGTCTAAAATGGGGACACTTTTTTCAAACGGTCACAAAATCTTGTACACTTCGAGTTTTTAGTTGAATTTTTTTTGCATGCCAATAAAAATACAAGGATCATGTCTACCAAGTTTGGGACCAAAACTCCTTCCGAAAAAATTTTAAAAAATCTCGAACCGTAAAAAGTTTCAAAAATCATGAAAAATAAAAAACGAGTCATCTTGCCATGAAACTTAACGTGAAGGCTTAAGGGACCATTGTATGAATTTAGAAGCCATAAAAATGGCATTGGCATGTAGAAATATGAAGATGTGCCTAAACCCACCTACCACCCTATCGATCAACGGCTTGCGCATCCCGTCTCTCTGGCCGGCGTAGTGCCCGCTCGCCTGCCCGCCTGCTTGTTTCATCGGTTGGCTTACGCATACGGAGTTCATTCCCAATCTAAGATCAGACCAAAGTGAGGGTTGTGATAGTAGGATCGGTAGCATGCAGAGGGGGACCCGATCGATCCCCAACTTGCGCATCCCGCCCCTCTGGCCGACTGAGCACCCGCACGCTTGTTTCGTGGGTTGACTTAGGCATATGAAGTTCATTCCCAGTCTAAGCATACGTAGTTCATTCCCAGTCTAAGATCGGACCAGACTGAGGGTTGCGACAGCACATGCTGGGCTCGGGCATGTGTTGGTGCCGCATTTTTCTTCGTCGGGGCACCATCGTCGGAGCATCACCAGAGAACCTGACCGACGGCATTGAGGTGCACATGATGTGCGATGGGTGCTGGTACTTGGCCCTTATATTGGCCCCCTATCCTTCATCAAACCTTGAGAACTCACACCCCCTTAAAGCGCATTTGAGATGTTACAGGTTTGCTGCCAGAAGCCATTAAAGTGTCTGAAATGGGGGCACTTTTTTCAAATGGTCACAAAATCTTGTACACTTCGAGTTTTTAGCTGAATTTTTTTTTGCATGCCAACAAAAATACAAGGATGACGTCTACCAAGTTTGGGGCCAAAACTCATTCCGAAAAAATTTTAAAAAATCCCGAACCATAAAAAGTTTTGAAAATCGTTAAAAATAGAAAACGAGTCGTCTTGCCATGAAACTTCACGTGAAGGCTTAAGGGACCACTGTATGAATTTACAAGCAATAAAAATGGCATTGGCACGTAGAAATATGAAGGTGTGCCTAAACCCACCTACCACCCTATCGATCAACGGCTTGCGCATCCCGTCTCTCTGGCCGACGTAGTGCCCGCCTGCCCGCCCACCTGCTTGTTTCGTCGGTTGGCTTAGGCATACGGAGTTCATTCCCAGTCTAAGATCAGACCGAAGTGAGGGTTATGGTAGTAGGATTGGTAGCACGCAGAGGGGGACCCGACCGATCCCCGACTTGCGCATCCCGCCCCTCTGGCCAACTGAGCACCCGCACGCTTGTTTCGTGGGTTGACTTAGGCATACGGAGTTCATTCCTAGTCTAAGCATTCGAAATTCATTCCCAGTCTAAGATCGGACCGGACCGAGGGTTACGACAGCACATGCTAGGCTCGGGCATGTGTTGGTGCTGTATTTTTCTTTGTCGGGGCACCATCGTCGGAGCATCGTCGGAGAACCTGACCGGCGGCATTGTGGGTTTCGGTGATCGAGGGGGCCGGGGGGTGTACGCACATGATGTGTGATGGGTGCTGGTACTTGGCCCTTATATTGGCCCCCTATCCCTCATCAAACCTCGAGAACTCACACCCCCTTAAAGAGAATTTGAGATTTTACAGGTTTGCTGCCAGTAGCCATTAAAGTGTCTAAAATGGGGACACTTTTTTCGAATGGTCACAAAATCTTGTACACTTCGATTTTTTAGCTGAATGTTTTTGTGCATGCCAACAAAAATACAAGGATCACGTATACCAAGTTTGGGGCCAAAACTTCTTTCAAAAAAATTTTAAAGAATCCCGAACCATAAAAAGTTTCAAAAATCGTGAAAAATAGAAAACGAGTCGTCTTGCCATGAAACTTCACGTGATGGCTTAAGGGACCATTGTATGAATTTACAGGCCATAAAAATGGCATTGGCACGTAGAAATATGAAGATGTGCCTAAACCCACCTACCACCCAATCGATCCACGGCTTGCGCATCCCGTCTCTCGGGTCGGCGTAGTGCCTGCCCGCTCGCCCGCCCTTCTGCTCGTTTCGTCGGTTGGCTTAGGCATACGAAGTTCAATCCAGTCTATGATCAGACCGGACTAAGGGTTGCGGCAGTAGGATCGGCAGCACGCAGAAGGGGACCCAACCGATCCCCGGTTTGCGTATCCCGCCCCTCTGGCCAGCTGAGCACCCGCACGTTCGTTTCGTGGGTTGACTTAGGCATACGGAGTTCATTCCCAGTCTAAGCATACGGAGTTCATTCCCAGTCTAAGATCGGATCGGACCAAGGGTTGCAGCAGCACATGCTGGGCTCGGGCATGTGTTGGTGCCACATTTTTCTTCTCCGGGCCACCAACGTCGGAGCATCGTCGGAGAACCTGACCAGCGGAATTGGGATTCCGCGATCGGGGGGGTCGGGTGGGGTGTGCGCATATGATGTGTGATGGGTGTTGGTACTTGGCCCTTATATTGGCCCCCTATCCCTAATCAAACCTCAAGAACTCACACCCCCTTAAAGAGCATTTGAGATTTTACAGGTTTGCTGCCAGAAGCCATTAAAGTGTCTGAAATGGGGACACTTTTTTCAAATGGTCACAAAATCTTGTACACTTTGAGTTTTTAGCTGAATTTTTTTTGTGCATGCCAACAAAAATACAAGGATGACGTCTACCAAGTTTGGGGCCAAAACCCCTTTCAAAAAAATTTTAAAAAATCCTGAACCGTAAAAAGTTTCAAAAATCATGAAAAATAGAAAACGAGTTGTCTTGCCATGAAACGTCACGTGAAGGCTTAAGGGACCATTGTATGAATTTAAAAGCCATAAAAATGGCATTGGCAAGCAAAAATATGAAGATGTGCCTAAACCAACCAACCACCCTATCAATCCACGGCTTGCGCATCCCGTCTCTCTGGCCGGCGTAGTGCCCACCTGCCCGCCCGCTCGTTTCGTCAGTTGGCTTAGGCATACGGAGTTCATTTCCAGTGTAAGATAGGACCAGACTGAGGGTTGTGGCAGCCGGATCGGTAGCACGTAAGGGGGTCCTGGTCGATCCCCGGCTTGCGCATCCCGCCCCTCTGGTCGGCTGAGCACCCGCACACTTGTTTCGTGGGTTGACTTAGGCATATGGAGTTCATTCCCAGTCTAAGCATACGGAGTTCATTCCTAGTCTAGGATCGGACCGGATCGAGGGTTGTGGCAGCACATGCTGGGCTCGGGCATGTGTTGGTGTCGCATTTTTCTTCGTCGGAGCATCGCCGGAGAACCTGACCAGCGACATTGGGTTTCCGGTGATCGGGGGGGCTAGGGGGTGTGCGCACATGATGTGCGATGGGTGCTGGTACTTGGCCCTTATATTGGCCCCCTATCCCTCATCAAACCTCGAGAACTCACACTCCCTTAAAGAGCATTTGAGATTTTACAGGTTTGCTGCCAGTAGCCATTAAAGTGTCTGAAATGGGGACACTTTTTTCAAATGGTCACAAAATATTGAACACTTCGAATTTTTAGCTGAATTTTTTTGTGCATGCCAAAAAAAATACAAGGATGCCGTCTACCAAGTTTGGGGCCAAAACTCATTCCGAAAAAATTTTAAAAAATCCCGAACCATAAAAAGTTTTGAAAATCGTTAAAAATAGAAAATGAGTCGTCTTGCCATGAAACTTCACGTGAAGGCTTAAGGGACCACTGTATGAATTTACAAGCCATAAAAATGGCATTGGTATGCAGAAATATCAAGATGTGCCTAAACCCACCAACACCCTATCGATCCACGGCTTGCGTATCCCGTCTCTCTGGCCGATGTAGTGCCCGCCCGCCCGTCCGCCCGCTCGTTTCGTCGGTTGGCTTAGGCATACGGAGTTCATTCCTAGTGTAAGATTAGACTAGACTGAGGGTTGTGGTAGCAAGATCGACTGCTTGCAAAGGGGGACCCGGCCGATCCCCGGCTAGCGCATCCCACCCCTCTGGCCGACTGAGCACCCGCACGCTCATTTCGTGGGTTGACTTAGGCATACAGAGTTCATTTCTAGTCTAAGCATACGGAGTTCATTCCAAGTCTAAGATCGGACTGAACCGAGGGTTGCGACAGCACATGGTGCGCTCGGGCATGTGTTGGTGCCGCATTTTTCTTCGCTGGGGCACATCGTCGGAGCATCCACCAGAGAACCTGACCGGCGGCATTGGGTTCCAGTGATCGGGGGCCGGGGGGGTGTGCACACATGATGTGTGATGGGTGCTGGTACTGGCCCCTTATATTGGCCCCCTATCCTCAATCAAACCTCAAGAAACTCACACCCTCTTAAAAAGGCATTTAAGATTTTACAGGTTTGCTACCAGTGGCCATTAAAGTGTCTTAAAATGGGGACACTGTTTTCAAATGGTCACAAAATCTTGTACACTTCGAGTTTTAGCTGAATTGTTTTGTGCATTGCCAACAAAAATACAAGGATCATGCCTAACCAAGTTTGGGGCCAAAACTCCTTCCGAAAAAATTTTAAAAAATCTCGAACCGTAAAAGTTTTGAAAATCATGAAAAATAGAAAACGAGTCGTCTTGCATGAAACTTCACGTGAAGGCTTAAGGTGAATTGTTATGAATTTGCAAGCCATTAAAAAATGGATTTGGACCATTAGAATATGAAGATGTTCCTAAACCAACCTAGCACCTATCGATCCACGGTTTGCGCATCCCGTTCTCTGGCCGACGTAGTGCCCGCTGCCGCGCGCCAACACCACCCGCCGGTCGTTTCGTGGCTGGCTTATGGCATACGGAGTTCATTCCCAAGACTAAGATTGGACCAGATGAGGGTTGCGGCACAGGATCGGCAGCACGTAAGAGGGGACCCGGTGGATCCCCGGCTTGTGCATCCCGTCCTCTGGCCGGTTGAGCATTCCGCAGACAGCTCATATTCGTGGGTTGACTTAGGCATACGGAGTTCATTCCCAATCTAAGCATACAGAGTTCATTCCCAGTCTAAGATCAGACTGGTCCGAGGGTTACGGCAGCACATGCTAGGCTCGGGCATGGGCTGGTGCTGCATTTTTCTTTATCGGGGCAGCATCGTCAGAGCATCGTCGGAGAATCTGACCGACGACATTGGGGTTTCGACGGTCGGGAGGGCTAGGGGGGGTGTGCGCACATGATGTGCGATGGGTGCTGGTACTTGGCCCTTATATTGGCCCCCTTTCCCTCATCAAACCTCAAGAACTCATACCCCCTGAAAGAGCATTTGAGATTTTACAGGTTTATGGCCAGTAGCCATTAAAGTGTCTGAAATGGGGACACTTTTTTCAAATTGTCACAAAATCTTGTACACTTCGAGTTTTTCACTGAATTTTTTTGTGCATGCCAATAAAAATACAAGGATCACGTCTACCAAGTTTGGGTCCAAAACTCCTTTCAAAAAAATTTAAAAATATCCTGAACCGTAAAAAGTTTCAAAAGTCATGAAAAATAAAAAACGAGTCGTCTTGCCATGAAACTTCACGTGAAAGCTGAATGGACAATTGTATGAATTGACAAGCCATAAAAATGGCATTGGCACACAGAAATATGAAGATGTGCCTAAACCCACCTACCACTTTATCGATCCACGACTTGCTCATCCCGTCTCTCTGGCCGACGTAGTACCTGCCCGCCCGCCCGCCTGCTCGTTTTGTCATTTGGCTTAGGCATACGGAGTTCATTCCCAGTCTAAGATTGGACCTGATCGAGGGTTGCGGCAGTAGGATCGATAGCACCCAGAGGGGGACCCGATCGATCCCCGACTTGCGCATCCCGCCCCTCTGGCCAGCTGAGTGCCCGCACGCTCGTTTAATGGGTTGACTTAGGCATACGAAGTTCATTCCCAGTCTAAGCATATGGAGTTCATTCCCAGTCTAAGATCGGACTGGACCGAGGGTTGCGATAGCACATGCTGGGCTCGGGCATGTGCTGGTGCCACATTTTTCTTCACTGAGGCACCATCGCCAGAGCATCGCCAGAGAACCTGACCGACGGCACTGGGGTTACGACGATTGGGGGGGTCCGGGGGGGTGCGCTCATGATGTGCGATGGGTGCTGGTACTTGGCCCTTATATTGGCCCTCTATCCCTCATCAAACGTCGAGAACTCACACCCCCTTAAAGAGCATTTGAGATTTTACAGGTTTACTGCCAGTAGCCATTAAAGTGTTTGAAATGGGGACACTTTTTTCAAATGGTCACAAAATCTTGTACACTTCGAGTTTTTAGCTGAATTGTTTTGTGCATGCCGACAAAAATACAAGGATCATGTCTACCAAGTTTGGGGCCAAAAATCCCTCTGAAAAAATTTTGGACCATTGTGTTAATTTAGAAGCCATAAAAATGGCATTCGCACGTAGAAATATGAAGATGTGCCTATCGATCCACGGCTTGCGCATCCAGTCTTTCTAGCCAGCGTAGTGCCCGCCCGCCCGCCCGCCCGCTCATTTCGTCGATTGGCTTAGGCATACGGAGTTCGTTCCCAGTCTAAGATTGGACCAGATCGAGGGTTGCGGTAGCAGGATCGGCAGCACGTAGAGGGGGACCCGATCGAACCTCGGCTTACGCATCCCGCCCCTCTGGCCGACTGAGCACCCGCACGCTCATTTTGTGGGTTGACTTAGGAATATGGAGTTCATTCCCATTCTAAGCATACAAAGTTCATTCCCAGTCTAAGATCGGACCGGATCGAGGGTTGCAGCAGCATATGCTAGGCTCAGGCATGTGTTGGTGTCGCATTTTTCTTCGTCGGAGCACCATCATCGGAGCAACACCTAAGAACCTGACCGGCGATATTGGGGTTCCAGCGATCCGGGGGGCCGGGGGGTGTGTGCGATGATGATGTGCGATGAGTGCTATTTCTTGGCCCTTATATTGGTCCCCTATCCCTCATCAAGCCTCAAGAACTCACACCCCCTTAAAGAGCATTTGAGATTTTACAGGTTTGTTGTCCGTAGCCATGAAAAATAGAAAACGAGTCGCCTTGCCATGAAACTTCACGTGAAGGCTTAAGGGACCATTGTATGAATTTACAAGCCATAAAAATGGCATTGGCACACAAAAATATGAAGATGTGCCTAAACCCACCTACCACCCTATCGATCCACGGCTTGCGCATCCCGTCTCTCTGGTCGGCATAGTGCCCGCCCGCCCGCCCACCCGCTCGTTCATTTCGTCGGTTGGCTTAGGCATACGAAGTTCATTCCCAGTCTAAGATCGGACCAGACCGAGGGTTTTTGGGCTCGGGCATGTGTTGGTGCCGCATTTTTCTTCGTCGGGGCACCATTGCTTGGGCATCGTCGGAGAACCTGACCGGTGGCAGTGGCGCTCCGGCGATTGAGGGGGCCGGGGGGGGTGTGCGCACATGATGTGCGATGGGTGCTTGTACTTAGCCCTTATATTGGCTCCCCATCCCTCATCAAACCTCGAGAACTCACACCCCCTTAAAGAGCATTTGAGATTTTACAGGTTTGCTGCCAGTCGCCACTAAAGTGCCTGAAATGGGGACACTTTTTTCAAATGGTCACAAAATCTTGTACACTTCGAGTTTTTGGCTGAATTTTTTTGTGCTTGCCAACAAAAATACAAGGATCACGTCTACCAAGTTTGGGGCCCAAACTCTTCCAAAAAAATTTTAAAAAATCCCGAACCGCAAAAAGTTTTGAAAATCGTGAAAAATAGAAAACGAGTCGTCTTGCCATGAAACTTCACGTGAAGGCTTCAGGGACCATTGTATGAATTTACAAGCCATAAAAATGGCATTGGCATGCAGAAATATGAAGATGTGCCTAAACCCACCTACCACCCTATCGATCCACGGCTGGCGCATCCCGTCTCTCTGACCGGTGTAGTGCCTGCCCGCCTGCCCGCTCATTTCATTGGTTGGATTAGGCATACGGAGTTCATTCCCAGTCTAAGATTGGACCAGACCGAGGGTGGCGGCAGCAGGATTGCCAGCACACAGAGGGGGACCCTACCGATCCCCGACTTGCACATCCCGCCCTTCTGGCCGGCTGAGCACCCGCACGCTCGTTTCTTGGGTTGACTTAGGCATACAGAGTTCATTCCCAATTGAAGCATATGGAGTTCATTCCCTGTCTAGGATCAGACCGGACCAAGGGTTGCGACAGCACATGCTGGGCTCGAGCATGTGTTGGTGCCGCATTTTTCTTCGTCGTCGAGCATCGCCGGAGAACTTGACCGGCGACATTGGGGTTCCAACGAACGGGGGGGTCGGGGGTGTGCGCACATGATGTGCGATGGGTGCTGGTACTTGGACCTTATATTGGCCCCCTATCCCTCATCAAACCTCGAGAACTCACACACCCTTAAAGAGCATTTGAGATTTTACAGGTTTGCTGCCAGTAGCCATTAAAGTGTCTGAAATGAGAACACTTTTTTCAAATGGTCACAAAATCTTGTACACTTCGAGTTTTTAGCTGAATTTTTTTGTGCATGCCAACAAAAATACAAGGATCACGTCTACCAAGTTTGGGGCCAAAAATCTTTTCGAAAAAATTTTAAAAAATCCCGAACCGTAAAAGGTTTCAAAAATCATGAAAAATAGAAAACGAGTCGTCTTGCCGTGAAACTTCACATGAAGGCTTAAGGGACCATTGTATGAATTTACAAGCCATAAAAATGGCATTGGCACGCAGAAATATGAAGATGTGCCTAAACCCACCTACCACCCTATCGATCCACGGCTTGCGCATGCCGTCTCTCTGGTCGGCGTAGTGCCCGCCCGCCCGCCCGCCCGCTCATTTCGTCAGTTGGCTTAGGCATACGGAGTTCATTCCTAGTCTAACATCGAATCGGACCGAGGGTTGTGGCAGCAGGATCAACAGCACGTAGAGGGAGACCTAACCGATTTCCTGCTGTCCATCCCGCCCCTTTGGCCGATTGAGCACCCGCATGCTCGTTTCGTGGGTTGACTTAGAAATACGGAGTTCATTCCCAGTCTAAGCATACGGAGTTCATTCCTAGTCTAAGATCGGGCTAGACCGAGGGTTGCGGTAGCACATTCTGGGCTCGGGCATGTGTTGGTGCCACATTTTTCTTCATCGGGGCACCATCGTCGGAGCATCGTCGAAGAACCTGACCGACGGCATTGGGGTTCCGGCGATCGGGGGGGTTGGCGGGGTGTGCGCACATGATGTGTGATGTGTGATGGGTGCTGGTGCTTGGCCATTATATTGGCCCCCTATCCCTCATCAAACCTCGAGAACTCACACCCCTTAAAGAGCATTTGAGATTTTACAGGTTTGCAGCCAGTAGCCATTAAAGTGTCTAAAATGGGGACACTTTTTTCAAATGGTCGGAAAATCCTGTACACTTGGAGTTTTTAGCTAAATTTTTTTTTGCATGCCAAGAAAAATACAAGGATCACGTCTACCAAGTCTGCCAAAACACCTTCTAAAAAAATTTTAAAAAATCGCAAACCGTAAAAAGTTTCAAAAATCGTGAAAAATAGAAAACAAGTCATCTTGCCATGAAACTTCACGTGAAGGCTTAAGGGACCATTGCATGAATTTACAAGCCATAAAAATGGCATTGGCACGCAGAAATATGAAGATGTGCCTAAACCCACCTACCACCCTATCGATCCACGGCTTGCGCATCCCGTATCTCTGGTCGACATAGTGCCCGCCCGTCCGTTCGCTCGTTTCGTCGGTTGGCTTAGGCATACGGAGTTCATTTCCAGTCTAAGATTGGACCAGACTGAGGGTTGAGGTAGGAGGATCGGCAGCACGTAGAGGTGGACCCGGCCGATCCCCGGCTTGTGCATCCTGCCCCTTTAGTCGGTTGAGCACCTGCAAGTTCATTTTGTGGGTTGACTTAGGCATACGGAGTTCATTCCCAGTCTAAGATCATATCAGACCAAGGGTTGCGGTAGCACATGCTGGGCTCGAGCATGTGTTGGTGCCACATTTTTCTTTGCCCGGGCACCATCGTCGGAGCATCGCTAGAGAATCTGACCGGCGACATTGGGGTTCTGACGATCGGGGGGCCGGGGGCGGTTTGCGCACATGATGTGCGATGCGTGCTGGTACTTGGCCCTTATATTGGCCCCCTATCCCTCATCAAACCTCGAGAACTCGCACCCCTTTAAAGAGCATTTGAAATTTTACAGGTTTGCGGCCGGTAGCCATTAAAGTGTTCGAAATGAGGACACTTTTTTTAAACGGTCACAAAATCTTGTACACTTCGAATTTTTAGCTGAATTTTTTTATGCATGCCAATAAAAATACAAGGATCACATCTACCAAGTTTGGGACCAAAACTCCCTCTGAAAAAATTTTAAAAAATCCCAAACCGCAAAAAGTTTCAAAAATCGTGAAAAATAGAAAACGAGTTGTCTTGCCATGAAACTTCACGTGAAGGCTTAAGGGACCATTGTATGAATTTACAAGCCATAAAAATGGCATTGGCACATAGAAATATGAAGATGTGCCTAAACCCACCTACCACCCTATCGATCCACGGCTTGCGCATCCCGTCTCTCTGGCCGGCGTAGTGCCCGCCCTCCCGTCCGCTCGTTTTGTCGGTTGGTCTAGGCATACGGAGTTCATTCCCAGTCTAAGATCAGACCAGACTGAAGTTACGATAGCAGGATCGGTAGCACGTAGAGGGGGACCCGACCGATCCCCGACTTGCTATCCCGCCCCTCTGGCCGGCTGAGGACCACCACGCTCGTTTCGTGGGTTGACGTAGGCATACGGAGTTCATTCCCAATCGAAGCATACGGAGTTCATTCCCAGTCTAAGATCGGACCAGACCGAGGGTTACGGCAGCACATGTTGGGCTCGGGCATGTGTTGGTGTCGTATTTTTCTTCGTCGGGGCACCATCACCGGAGCAGCGCCGGAGAACCTGATCGACGACATTGGGGTTCTGACGATCGGGGGAGCCGGGGGCGGTTTGCGCACATGATGTGTGATGGGTGCTGGTACTTGGCCCTTATATTGGCCCCCTATCCCTCATCAAACCTCGAGAACTCACACCCCCTTAAAGAGCATTTCAGATTTTACAGGTTTTCTGCCAGTAGCCATTAAAGTGTTTGAAATGGGGACACTTTTTTCAAATGGTCACAAAATCTTGTACACTTCGAGTTTTTAGCTGAATTTTTTATGCATGCCAACAAAAATACAAGGATCACGTCTACCAAGCTTGGGACCAAAAATCTGTCTGACAAAATTTTTAAAAATCCCGACCCGTAAATAGTTTCAAAAATCATGAAAAAAAGAAAACGAGTCGTCTTGCCATGAAACTTCACGTGAAGGCTTAAGGGACCATTGTATGAATTTACAAGCCATAAAAATGGCATTGGCACATAGAAATATGAAGATGTGCCTAAACCCACCTACCACCCTATCGATCCACGGCTTGCGCATCCCGTATCTCTGGTCGACATAGTGCCCGCCCGTCCGTTCGCTCGTTTCGTCGGTTGGCTTAGGCATACGGAGTTCATTTCCAGTCTAAGATTGGACCAGACTGAGGGTTGAGGTAGGAGGATCGGCAGCACGTAGAGGTGGACCCGGCCGATCCCCGGCTTGTGCATCCTGCCCCTTTAGTCGGTTGAGCACCTGCAAGTTCATTTTGTGGGTTGACTTAGGCATACGGAGTTCATTCCCAGTCTAAGATCATATCAGACCAAGGGTTGCGGTAGCACATGCTGGGCTCGAGCATGTGTTGGTGCCACATTTTTCTTTGCCCGGGCACCATCGTCGGAGCATCGCTAGAGAATCTGACCGGCGACATTGGGGTTCTGACGATCGGGGGGCCGGGGGCGGTTTGCGCACATGATGTGCGATGCGTGCTGGTACTTGGCCCTTATATTGGCCCCCTATCCCTCATCAAACCTCGAGAACTCGCACCCCTTTAAAGAGCATTTGAAATTTTACAGGTTTGCGGCCGGTAGCCATTAAAGTGTTCGAAATGAGGACACTTTTTTTAAACGGTCACAAAATCTTGTACACTTCGAATTTTTAGCTGAATTTTTTTATGCATGCCAATAAAAATACAAGGATCACATCTACCAAGTTTGGGACCAAAAATCCCTCTGAAAAAATTTTAAAAAATGCCAAACCGCAAAAAGTTTCAAAAATCGTGAAAAATAGAAAACGAGTTGTCTTGCCATGAAACTTCACGTGAAGGCTTAAGGGACCATTGTATGAATTTACAACCCATAAAAATGGCATTGGCACACAAAAATATGAAGATGTGCCTAAACCCACCTACCACCCTATCAATCCACGGCTTGCACATCCCGTCTCTCTGGCCGGCGTAGTGCCCGCCCGCTCGTTTCGTCGGTTGGCTTAGGCATACGGAGTTCATTCCCAATCTAAGATCAGACTGGACTGAGAGTTTCGACAGCTGGATCGATAGCGCGCAGGGGGGGACTCGACTGATCCCTAGCTTGCATATCCCGCCCCTCTGGCCGGTTGAGCACCCGCATGTTCGTTTCATGGGTTGACTTAGGCATACGGAGTTCATTCCAGTCTAAGCATATGGAGTTCATTCCCAGTCTAAGATCAGACCGGACCGAGGGTTGCTACAGCACATGCTAGGCTCGGGCATGTGTTGGTGTCGTATTTTTCTTTGTCGGGGCACCATCGTCGGAGAACCTGACCGATGGCATTGGGGTTTTAGAGATCGGGGGGTCGGGGGGTGTGCGCGCACATGATGTGCGATGGGTGCTGGTACTTGGCCCTTATATTGGCCCCCTATCCCTCATCAAACCTCGAGAACTCACACCCCCTTAAAGCGCATTTGAGATTTTACAAGTTTGCTGCTAGTAGCCATTAAAGTGTCTGAAATGGGGACACTTTTTTCAAATGGTCACAAAATATTGTACACTTCTAGGCATTAAAGTTTTTAGCTAAATTTTTTTGTGCATGCCAACAAATATACAAGGATCATGTCTACCAAGTTTGGGGCCAAAAATCGTTCCGAAAAAATTTTAAAAAATCTCGAACTGTAAAAAGTTTCAAAAATCGTGAAAAATAGAAAACGAGTCGTCTCGCCATGAAACTTCACGTGAAGGCTTAAGGACCATTGTATGAATTTACAAGCCATAAAATGGCATTGGCACACAGAAACATGAAGATGTGCCTAACCACCTACCACCCCTATCGATCCATGGCTTATGCATCCCATCTCTCCGGCCGACGTAGTGCCCGCCGCCCGCCCACTCGTTTCATCGGTTGGCTTAGGCATACGAAGTTCATTCCTAGTCTAAGATCAGACTGGACCGAGGGTTGCAGTAGCAGGATCGGCAGCACACAGAGGGGGACCCGGTCAATCCCCGGCTTGCCCATCCTGCCCCTTTGGCCGGCTGAGCACCTGTACGCTCATTTCGTTGGATTGACTTAGGCATACGGAGTTGATTCCCATCTAAGTATACGGAGTTGATTCCCCAGTCTAAAGATCGACCGGACCCGAGGTTACGGCAACACATGCTGGCTCGGGCATGTGTTGGTACCGTATTTTTCCTCGTCAGGGCACCATTATCGCAGCATCGTCGTAGAACCTGATCGGCGGCATAGGGTTCAACGATCGGGGGGACCATGGGGGTCCGCGCACGATAATGTGTGATGGGTGCTGGTACTTGGCCCTTATATTGGTCCCCCTATCCCTCATCAAACCTCGAGAACTCACACCCCCCTTAAAGAGCATTTGATATTTTACAAGTTTTGCTACAGTAGCTATTAAAAGTGTCTGAAATAGGGACATTTTTTTCCACAAGGGTCACAAAGTTCGCATCCCAGTCTAAGATCGGAACTAGACCGAGGGTTACGGTAGCACATGCTGGGCTCGGGGCATGTGTTGGTCCCGTCATTTTTCTTCGTCGGGCACCATCGTCGGAGCATCGCCAGAGAACCTCACGGCGGCATTGGGGTTCCGACGATCGGGGGGGCCAGTGGGGTGTGTGCACATGATGTACAATGGGTGCTGGTACTTGGCCCTTATTGGCCCCTATCCCTCATCAACTTGAGAACTCACACCCCCTTAAAGAGCATTTGAGATTTTACAGGTTTGCTGCCAGTAGCCCATTAAAGAGTCTGAAATGGGGACACTTTTTCAAATGGTCACAAAATCTTGTACACATGATTTGCGATGGGTGCTGGTACTTGGCCCTTATATTGGCCCCCCTATCCTCATCAAACCTCGAGAACTCACACCCCCTTTAAAGAGCAATTTGAGATTTTATAGGTTTGCTGCCAGTAGCCATTAAAGAGTCTGAAATGGGGACACTTTTTTCAAAATGGTCGACAAAATCTTTTTACACATGATTTACGATGGGTGGCTGGTTACTTGGCCCTTATCATTGGCCCCCTACCCTCAATCAAACCTCTAGAACACACCCCTTAAAGAGCATTTGAGATTTGTTACAGGTTTGATGCCAGTAGCCATTAAAGTGTCTGAAATGGGGTAACTTTTTTCTAATGATCACAATTCTTGTACACTACGAGTTTTTAGTGAAATTTTTTTGCGCATCCCAACAAAAATACAGGATCACGTCTACCAAGCTTTGGGTCCAAAATCCCTTCCAAAAAAATTTTAAAAAATCCCGAACCATAAAAAGTTTTAAAATTGTGAAAAATAGAAAACGAGTCCGTCTTGCATGAAACTTCACGTGAAGGCTTAAAGGGACATTGTAATGATTTTACAAGCCATAAAAATCGCATTGGCACGTAGAAATCTGAAGATGTGCCTAAACCACCTACCACCCTATGATCCATGGCTTGCGCATCCCGTCTCTCTGGCGGGCGTAGTGCCCGCGCCGCACTCCGCGCTCGTTTCGTCGGTTGGCTTAGGTATACGGAAGTTCATTCCCAATCTAAGATCAGACCGACTGAGGGTTGCGGCAGCAAGATCGGCAGCACGCAGAAAGGGGACCAGCCGATCCCCAGCTTGCACATCCTGCCCTCTGGTCGGCTGAGCACCCGCACACTCGTTTCATGGGTTGACTTAGGCATACGGAGTTTATTACTAGTCTAAGCATACGGAGTTAGTTCCCAGTCTAAGATCGGACCAGACCGAGGGTTGCCGTAGCACATGTTGGGCTCGGGCATGTGTTGGTGCCACTTTTTCTTCGTCGAGGCACCATCGCCGGAGCATCATCGGAGAACCTGACCGGCGGCATTGGGGTTCCGATGATCGGGGGGGCCGGGAGGTGTGCGCACATGATGTGCGATGGGTGCTGGTACTTGGCCCTTATATTGGCCCCCTATCCCTCATCAAACTTCGAGAACTCACACCCCTTAAAGAGCATTTGAGATTTTACAGGTTTGCTGCTAGTAGCCATTAAAGAGTCTGAAATGGGGACACTTTTTTCAAATGGTCACAAAATCTTGTACACATGATTTGCGATGGGTGCTGGTACTTGGCCCTTATATTGGCCCCCTACCCTCATCAAACCTCTGGAACACACACCTCCTTAAAGAGCATTTGAGATTTTACAGGTTTGCTGCCAGTAGCCATTAAAGTGTCTGAAACGGGGTCACTTTTTTCTAATGATCACAAAATCTTGTACACTTCGAGTTTTTAGTGAAATTTTTTTGTGCATGCCAACAAAAATACAAGGATTACGTCTACCAAGTTTGGGTCCAAAACTCCTTCCAAAAAAATCTTAAAAAATCCCGAACCGTAAAATGTTTTAAAAATCATGAAAAATAGAAAACGAGTCGTCTTGCCATGAAACTTCACGTGAAGGCTTAAGGGACCATTGTATGAATTTACAAGCCATAAAAATTGCATTGGCACATAGAAATCTGAAGATTTGCCT
>NW_019167849.1:4602769-4735383 GCF_002303985.1 Durio zibethinus | reverse complement strand
TGTACTTGGCCCTTATATTGGCCCCCTATCCCTAATCAAACCTCAAGAACTCACACCCCCTTAAAGAGCATTTGAGATTTTACAGGTTTGCTGCCAGAAGCCATTAAAGTGTCTGAAATGGGGACACTTTTTTCAAATGGTCACAAAATCTTGTACACTTTGAGTTTTTAGCTGAATTTTTTTTTGCATGCCAACAAAAATACAAGGATGACGTCTACCAAGTTTGGGGGCAAAACCCCTTTCAAAAAAATTTTAAAAAATCCTGAACCGTAAAAAGTTTCAAAAATCAATGAAAAATAGAAAACGAGTTGTCTTGGCCATGAAACTCACGTGAAGGCTTAAGGGACCATTGTATGAATTTAAAAGCCATAAAAATGGCATTGGCAAGCAAAAATATGAAGATGTGCCTAAACCAACCAACCACCCTATCAATCCACGGCTTGCGCATCCCGTCTCTCTGGCCGGCGTAGTGCCCACCTGCCCGCCCGCTCATTTCGTCAGTTGGCTTAGGCATACGGAGTTCATTTCCAGTGTAAGATAGGACCAGACTGAGGGTTGTGGCAGCAGGATCGGTAGCACGTAAGGGGGACCTGGTCGATCCCCGGCTTGCGCATCTCGCCCCTCTGGTCGGCTGAGCACCCGCACGCTTGTTTCGTGGGTTGACTTAGGCATATGGAGTTCATTCCCAGTCTAAGCATACGGAGTTCATTCCTAGTCTAGGATCAGACCGGACCGAGGGTTGCGGCAGCACATGCTGGGCTCGGGCATGTGTTGGTGTCGCATTTTTCTTCGCCGAAGCATCGCCGGAGAACCTGACCAGCGACATT
Source organism: Durio zibethinus (assembly GCF_002303985.1). Next base: position 4,734,556 of record NW_019167849.1, on the reverse strand, counting down.
GGGTTTCCGGTGATCGGGGGGGCTGGGGGGTGTGCGCACATGATGTGCGATGGGTGCTGGTACTTGGCCCTTATATTGGCCCCCTATCCCTCATCAAACCTCGAGAACTCACACTCCCTTAAAGAGCATTTGAGATTTTACAGGTTTGCTGCCAGTAGCCATTAAAGTGTCTGAAATGGGGACACTTTTTTCAAATGGTCACAAAATATTGAACACTTCGAGTTTTTAGCTGAATTGTTTTGTGCATGCCAAAAAAAATACAAGGATGACGTCTACCAAGTTTGGGGCCAAAACTCATTCCGAAAAAATTTTAAAAAATCCCGAACCATAAAAAGTTTTGAAAATCGTTAAAAATAGAAAATGAGTCGTCTTGCCATGAAACTTCACGTGAAGGCTTAAGGGGCCACTGTATGAATTTACAAGCCATAAAAATGGCATTGGTATGCAGAAATATCAAGATGTGCCTAAACCCACCAACACCCTATCGATCCACGGCTTGCGTATCCCGTCTCTCTGGCCGATGTAGTGCCCGCCCGCCCGCTCGTTTCGTCGGTTGGCTTAGGCATACGGAGTTCATTCCTAGTGTAAGATTAGACTAGACTGAGGGTTGTGGTAGCAAGATCGACTGCTTGCAAAGGGGGACCCGGCCGATCCCCGGCTAGCGCATCCCACCCCTCTGGCCGACTGAGCACCCGCACGCTCATTTCGTGGGTTGACTTAGGCATACGGAGTTCATTTCTAGTCTAAGCATACGGAGTTCATTCCAAGTCTAAGATCGGACTGAACCGAGGGTTGCGACAGCACATGGTGCGCTCGGGCATGTGTTGGTGCCGCATTTTTCTTCGCTGGGGCACCATCGTCGGAGCATCACCAGAGAACCTGACCGGCGGCATTGGGGTTCCAGTGATCGGGGGGGCCGGGGGGTGTGCACACATGATGTGTGATGGGTGCTGGTACTTGGCCCTTATATTGGCCCCCTATCCCTCATCAAACCTCAAGAACTCACACCCTCTTAAAAAGCATTTAAGATTTTACAGGTTTGCTACCAGTGGCCATTAAAGTGTCTTAAAATGGGGACACTGTTTTCAAATGGTCACAAAATCTTGTACACTTCGAGTTTTTAGCTGAATTGTTTTGTGCATGCCAACAAAAATACAAGGATCATGCCTACCAAGTTTGGGGCCAAAACTCCTTCCGAAAAAATTTTAAAAAATCTCGAACCGTAAAAAGTTTTGAAAATCATGAAAAATAGAAAACGAGTCGTCTTGCCATGAAACTTCACGTGAAGGCTTAAGGGACCATTGTATGAATTTGCAAGCCATAAAAATGGGATTGGCACATAGAAATATGAAGATGTTCCTAAACCAACCTAGCACCCTATCGATCCACGGTTTGCGCATCCCGTCTCTCTGGCCGACGTAGTGCCCGCTGCCCGCCAACCCACCCGCCCGGTCGTTTCGTCGGCTGGCTTAGGCATACGGAGTTCATTCCCAGACTAAGATTGGACCAGACTGAGGGTTGCGGCAGCAGGATCGGCAGCACGTAGAGGGGGACCCGGTGGATCCCCGGCTTGTGCATCCCGTCCCTCTGGCCGGTTGAGCACCCGCACGCTCATTTCGTGGGTTGACTTAGGCATACGGAGTTCATTCCCAATCTAAGCATACGGAGTTCATTCCCAGTCTAAGATCAGACTGGTCCGAGGGTTGCGGCAGCACATGCTAGGCTCGGGCATGGGCTGGTGCTGCATTTTTCTTTATCGGGGCAGCATCGTCAGAGCATCGTCGGAGAATCTGACCGACGGCATTGGGGTTTCGACGGTCGGGAGGCCAAGGGGGGGTGTGCGCACATGATGTGCGATGGGTGCTGGTACTTGGCCCTTATATTGGCCCCCTTTCCCTCATCAAACCTCAAGAACTCATACCCCCTGAAAGAGCATTTGAGATTTTACAGGTTTACGGCCAGTAGCCATTAAAGTGTCTGAAATGGGGATACTTTTTTCAAATGGTCACAAAATCTTGTACACTTCGAGTTTTTCACTGAATTTTTTTGTGCATGCCAATAAAAGTACAAGGATCACGTCTACCAAGTTTGGGTCCAAAACTCCTTTCAAAAAAATTTAAAAATATCCTGAACCGTAAAAAGTTTCAAAAGTCATGAAAAATAAAAAACGAGTCGTCTTGCCATGAAACTTCACGTGAAAGCTGAATGGACAATTGTATGAATTGACAAGCCATAAAAATGGCATTGGCACACAGAAATATGAAGATGTGCCTAAACCCACCTACCACTTTATCGATCCACGACTTGCTCATCCCGTCTCTCTGGCCGACGTAGTACCTGCCCGCCCGCCCGCCTGCTCGTTTTGTCATTTGGCTTAGGCATACGGAGTTCATTCCCAGTCTAAGATTGGACCTGATCGAGGGTTGCGGCAGTAGGATCGATAGCACCCAGAGGGGGACCCGATCGATCCCCGACTTGCGCATCCGCCCCTCTGGCCAGCTGAGTGCCCGCACGCTCGTTTAATGGGTTGACTTAGGCATACGAAGTTCATTCCCAGTCTAAGCATATGGAGTTCATTCCCAGTCTAAGATCGGACTGGACCGAGGGTTGCGATAGCACATGCTGGGCTCGGGCATGTGCTGGTGCCACATTTTTCTTCACTGAGGCACCATCGCCAGAGCATCGCCAGAGAACCTGACCGACGGCACTGGGGTTACGACGATTGGGAGGGTCGGGGGGGTGCGCTCATGATGTGCGATGGGTGCTGGTACTTGGCCCTTATATTGGCCCTCTATCCCTCATCAAACCTCGAGAACTCACACCCCCTTAAAGAGCATTTGAGATTTTACAGGTTTACTGCCAGTAGCCATTAAAGTGTCTGAAATGGGGACACTTTTTTCAAATGGTCACAAAATCTTGTACACTTCGAGTTTTTAGCTGAATTGTTTTGTGCATGCCGACAAAAATACAAGGATCATGTCTACCAAGTTTGGGGCCAAAAATCCCTCTGAAAAAATTTTGGACCATTGTGTTAATTTAGAAGCCATAAAAATGGCATTCGCACGTAGAAATATGAAGATGTGCCTATCGATCCACGGCTTGCGCATCCAGTCTTTCTAGCCAGCGTAGTGCCCCGCCCGCCCGCCCGCCCGCTCATTTCGTCGATTGGCTTAGGCATACGGAGTTCATTCCCAGTCTAAGATTGGACCAGATCGAGGGTTGCGGCAGCAGGATCGGCAGCACGTAGAGGGGGACCCGATCGATCCCCGGCTTGCGCATCCCGCCCCTCTGGCCGACTGAGCACCCGCACGCTCATTTTGTGGGTTGACTTAGGAATATGGAGTTCATTCCCATTCTAAGCATACAAAGTTCATTCCCAGTCTAAGATCGGACCGGATCGAGGGTTGCAGCAGCACATGCTAGGCTCAGGCATGTGTTGGTGTCGCATTTTTCTTCGTCGGAGCACCATCATCGGAGCAACACCTAAGAACCTGACCGGCGATATTGGGGTTCCAGCGATCGGGGGGGCCGGGGGGTGTGTGCGATGATGATGTGCGATGAATGCTATTTCTTGGCCCTTATATTGGTCCCCTATCCCTCATCAAACCTCAAGAACTCACACCCCCTTAAAGAGCATTTGAGATTTTACAGGTTTGTTGTCCGTAGCCATGAAAAATAGAAAACGAGTCGCCTTGCCATGAAACTTCACGTGAAGGCTTAAGGGACCATTGTATGAATTTACAAGCCATAAAAATGGCATTGGCACACAGAAATATGAAGATGTGCCTAAACCCACCTACCACCCTATCGATCCACGGCTTGCGCATCCCGTCTCTCTGGTCGGCATAGTGCCCGCCCGCCCGCCCACCCGCTCGTTCATTTCGTCGGTTGGCTTAGGCATACGAAGTTCATTCCCAGTCTAAGATCGGACCAGACCGAGGGTTTTTGGGCTCGGGCATGTGTTGGTGCCGCATTTTTCTTCGTCGGGGCACCATTGCTTGGGCATCGTCGGAGAACCTGACCGGTGGCAATGGCGCTCCGGCGATTGAGGGGGCCGGGGGGGGTGTGCGCACATGATGTGCGATGGGTGCTTGTACTTGGCCCTTATATTGGCTCCCCATCCCTCATCAAACCTCGAGAACTCACACCCCCTTAAAGAGCATTTGAGATTTTACAGGTTTGCTGCCAGTCGCCACTAAAGTGCCTAAAATGGGGACACTTTTTTCAAATGGTCACAAAATCTTGTACACTTCGAGGTTTTGGCTAAATTTTTTTGTGCTTGCCAACAAAAATACAAGGATCACGTCTACCAAGTTTGGGGCCCAAACTCTTCCAAAAAAATTTTAAAAAATCCCGAACCGTAAAAAGTTTTGAAAATCGTGAAAAATAGAAAACGAGTCGTCTTGCCATGAAACTTCACGTGAAGGCTTCAGGGACCATTGTATGAATTTACAAGCCATAAAAATGGCATTGGCATGCAGAAATATGAAGATGTGCCTAAACCCACCTACCACCCTATCGATCCACGGCTGGCGCATCCCGTCTCTCTGACCGGTGTAGTGCCCGCCCGCCTGCCCGCTCATTTCGTTGGTTGGATTAGGCATACGGAGTTCATTCCCAGTCTAAGATTGGACCGGACCGAGGGTGGCGGCAGCAGGATTGCCAGCACACAGAGGGGGACCCTACCGATCCCCGACTTGCACATCCCGCCCTTCTGGCCGGCTGAGCACCCGCACGCTCGTTTCATGGGTTGACTTAGGCATACAGAGTTCATTCCCAATTGAAGCATATGGAGTTCATTCCCTGTCTAGGATCAGACCGGACCAAGGGTTGCGACAGCACATGCTGGGCTCGAGCATGTGTTGGTGCCGCATTTTTCTTCGTCGTCGAGCATCGCCGGAGAACCTGACCGGCGACATTGGGGTTCCAACGAACGGGGGGGTCGGGGGTGTGCGCACATGATGTGCGATGGGTGCTGGTACTTGGACCTTATATTGGCCCCCTATCCCTCATCAAACCTCGAGAACTCACACACCCTTAAAGAGCATTTGAGATTTTACAGGTTTGCTGCCAGTAGCCATTAAAGTGTCTGAAATGAGAACACTTTTTTCAAATGGTCACAAAATCTTGTACACTTCGAGTTTTTAGCTGAATTTTTTTGTGCATGCCAACAAAAATACAAGGATCACGTCTACCAAGTTTGGGGCCAAAAATCTTTTCGAAAAAATTTTAAAAAATCCCGAACCGTAAAAGGTTTCAAAAATCATGAAAAATAGAAAACGAGTCGTCTTGCCGTGAAACTTCACATGAAGGCTTAAGGGACCATTGTATGAATTTACAAGCCATAAAAATGGCATTGGCACGCAGAAATATGAAGATGTGCCTAAACCCACCTACCACCCTATCGATCCACGGCTTGCGCATCCCGTCTCTCTGGTCGGCGTAGTGCCCGCCCGCCCGCCCGCCCGCTCATTTCGTCAGTTGGCTTAGGCATACGGAGTTCATTCCTAGTCTAACATCGGATCGGACCGAGGGTTGTGGCAGCAGGATCGACAGCACGTAGAGGGAGACCCGACCGATTTCCTGCTGTGCATCCCGCCCCTTTGGCCGATTGAGCACCCGCATGCTCGTTTCGTGGGTTGACTTAGAAATACGGAGTTCATTCCCAGTCTAAGCATACGGAGTTCATTCCTAGTCTAAGATCGGGCTAGACCGAGGGTTGCGGTAGCACATTCTGGGCTCGGGCATGTGTTGGTGCCACATTTTTCTTCATCGGGGCACCATCGTCGGAGCATCGTCGGAGAACCTGACCGACGGCATTGGGGTTCCGACGATCGGGGGGGCCGGCGGGGTGTGCGCACATGATGTGTGATGTGTGATGGGTGCTGGTGCTTGGCCATTATATTGGCCCCCTATCCCTCATCAAACCTCGAGAACTCACACCCCTTAAAGAGCATTTGAGATTTTATAGGTTTGCAGCCAGTAGCCATTAAAGTGTCTAAAATGGGGACACTTTTTTCAAATGGTCAGAAAATCCTGTACACTTGGAGTTTTTAGCTGAATTTTTTTTTGCATGCCAAGAAAAATACAAGGATCACGTCTACCAAGTCTGCCAAAACACCTTCTAAAAAAATTTTAAAAAATCGCAAACCGTAAAAAGTTTCAAAAATCGTGAAAAATAGAAAACAAGTCATCTTGCCATGAAACTTCACGTGAAGGCTTAAGGGACCATTGCATGAATTTACAAGCCATAAAAATGGCATTGGCACGCAGAAATATGAAGATGTGCCTAAACCCACCTACCACCCTATCGATCCACGGCTTGCGCATCCCGTATCTCTGGTCGACATAGTGCCCGCCCGTCCGTCCGCTCGTTTCGTCGGTTGGCTTAGGCATACGGAGTTCATTTCCAGTCTAAGATTGGACCAGACTGAGGGTTGAGGTAGGAGGATCGGCAGCACGTAGAGGTGGACCCGGCCGATCCCCGGCTTGTGCATCCTGCCCCTTTAGTCGGTTGAGCACCTGCAAGTTCATTTTGTGGGTTGACTTAGGCATACGGAGTTCATTCCCAGTCTAAGATCATATCAGACCAAGGGTTGCGGTAGCACATGCTGGGCTCGAGCATGTGTTGGTGCCACATTTTTCTTTGCCCGGGCACCATCGTCGGAGCATCGCTAGAGAATCTGACCGGCGGCATTGGGGTTCTGACGATCGGGTGGCCGCGGGCGGTTTGCGCACATGATGTGAGATGCGTGCTGGTACTTGGCCCTTATATTGGCCCCCTATCCCTCATCAAACCTTGAGAACTCGCACCCCTTTAAAGAGCATTTGAAATTTTACAGGTTTGCGGCCAGTAGCCATTAAAGTGTTCGAAATGAGGACACTTTTTTTAAATGGTCACAAAATCTTGTACACTTCGAATTTTTAGCTGAATTTTTTTATGCATGCCAATAAAAATACAAGGATCACATCTACCAAGTTTGGGACCAAAACTCCCTCTGAAAAAATTTTAAAAAATCCCAAACCGCAAAAAGTTTCAAAAATCGTGAAAAATAGAAAACGAGTTGTCTTGCCATGAAACTTCACGTGAAGGCTTAAGGGACCATTGTATGAATTTACAAGCCATAAAAATGGCATTGGCACATAGAAATATGAAGATGTGCCTAAACCCACCTACCACCCTATCGATCCACGGCTTGCGCATCCCGTCTCTCTGGCCGGCGTAGTGCCCGCCCTCCCGTCCGCTCGTTTTGTCGGTTGGTCTAGGCATACGGAGTTCATTCCCAGTCTAAGATCAGACCAGACTGAAAGTTACGATAGCAGGATCGGTAGCACGTAGAGGGGGACCCGACCGATCCCCGACTTGCGTATCCCGCCCCTCTGGCCGGCTGAGGACCACCGCGCTCGTTTCGTGGGTTGACTTAGGCATACGGAGTTCATTCCCAATCGAAGCATACGGAGTTCATTCCCAGTCTAAGATCGGACCAGACCGAGGGTTACGGCAGCACATGTTGGGCTCGGGCATGTGTTGGTGTCGTATTTTTCTTCGTCGGGGCACCATCACAGGAGCAGCGCCGGAAAACCTGATCGACGACATTGGGGTTCTGACGATCGGGGGAGCCGGGGGCGGTTTGCGCACATGATGTGTGATGGGTGCTGGTACTTGGCCCTTATATTGGCCCCCTATCCCTCATCAAACCTCGAGAACTCACACCCCCTTAAAGAGCATTTCAGATTTTACAGGTTTTCTGCCAGTAGCCATTAAAGTGTTTGAAATGGGGACACTTTTTTCAAATGGTCACAAAATCTTGTACACTTCGAGTTTTTAGCTGAATTTTTTTATGCATGCCAACAAAAATACAAGGATCACGTCTACCAAGCTTGGGACCAAAAATCCGTCTGACAAAATTTTAAAAAATCCCGACCCGTAAATAGTTTCAAAAATCATGAAAAATAGAAAACGAGTCGTCTTGCCATGAAACTTCACGTGAAGGCTTAAGGGACCATTGTATGAATTTACAAGCCATAAAAATGGCATTGGCACACAAAAATATGAAGATGTGCCTAAACCCACCTACCACCCTATCAATCCACGGCTTGCACATCCCGTCTCTCTGGCCGGCGTAGTGCCCGCCCGCTCGTTTCGTCGGTTGGCTTAGGCATACGGAGTTCATTCCCAATCTAAGATCAGACCGGACTGAGGGTTTCGACAGCTGGATCGATAGCGCGCAGGGGGGACTCGACTGATCCCTAGCTTGCATATCCCGCCCCTCTGGCCGGTTGAGCAACCCGCATGTTCGTTTCATGGGTTGACTTAGGCATACGGAGTTCATTCCAGTCTAAGCATATGGAGTTCATTCCCAGTCTAAGATCAGACCGGACCGAGGGTTGCTACAGCACATGCTAGGCTCGGGCATGTGTTGGTGTCGTATTTTTCTTTGTCGGGGCACCATCGTCGGAGATCGGAGAACCTGACCGATGGCATTGGGTTTTAGAGATCGGGGGGTCGGGGGGTGTGCGCGCACATGATGTGCGATGGGTGCTGGTACTTGGCCCTTATATTGGCCCCCTATCCCTCATCAAACCTCGAGAACTCACACCCCCTTAAAGCGCATTTAAGATTTTACAAGTTTGCTGCTAGTAGCCATTAAAGTGTCTGAAATGGGGACACTTTTTTCAAATGGTCACAAAATATTGTACACTTCTAGGCATTAAAGTTTTTAGCTAAATTTTTTTGTGCATGCCAACAAATATACAAGGATCATGTCTACCAAGTTTGGGGCCAAAAATCGTTCCGAAAAAATTTTAAAAAATCTCGAACTGTAAAAAGTTTCAAAAATCGTGAAAAATAGAAAACGAGTCGTCTCGCCATGAAACTTCACGTGAAGGCTTAAGGGACCATTGTATGAATTTACAAGCCATAAAAATGGCATTGGCACACAGAAACATGAAGATGTGCCTAAACCCACCTACCACCCTATCGATCCATGGCTTATGCATCCCATCTCTCCGGCCGACGTAGTGCCCGCCCGCCCACTCGTTTCATCGGTTGGCTTAGGCATACGAAGTTCATTCCTAGTCTAAGATCAGACTGGACCGAGGGTTGCAGTAGCAGGATCGGCAGCACACAGAGGGGGACCCGGTCAATCCCCGGCTTGCCCATCCTGCCCCTTTGGCCGGCTGAGCACCTGTACGCTCATTTCGTGGATTGACTTAGGCATACGGAGTTGATTCCCAGTCTAAGTATACGGAGTTGATTCCCAGTCTAAGATCGGACCGGACCGAGGGTTACGGCAGCACATGCTGGGCTCGGGCATGTGTTGGTGCCGTATTTTTCCTCGTCAGGGCACCATCGTCGCAGCATCGTCGGAGAACCTGATCGGCGGCATTAGGGTTCCAACGATCGGGGGGGCCATGGGGGTCCGTGCACATAATGTGTGATGGGTGCTGGTACTTGGCCCTTATATTGGTCCCCTATCCCTCATCAAACCTCGAGAACTCACACCCCCTTAAAGAGCATTTGATATTTTACAAGTTTGCTACCAGTAGCTGTTAAAGTGTCTGAAATGGGGACACTTTTTTCCAAGGGTCACAAAGTTCGCATCCCAGTCTAAGATCAAACCAGACCGAGGGTTACGGTAGCACATGCTGGGCTCGGGCATGTGTTGGTCCCGCATTTTTCTTCGTCGGGGCACCATCGTCGGAGCATCGCCAGAGAACCTCACCGACGGCATTGGGGTTCCGATGATCGGGGGGGCCAGTGGGGTGTGTGCACATGATGTACAATGGGTGCTGGTACTTGGCCCTTATATTGGCCCCTTATCCCTCATCAAACCTCGAGAACTCACACCCCCCTTAAAGAGCATTTGAGATTTTACAGGTTTGCTGCCAGTAGCCATTAAAGAGTCTGAAATGGGGACACTTTTTTCAAATGGTCACAAAATCTTGTACACATGATTTGCGATGGGTGCTGGTACTTGGCCCTTATATTGGCCCCCTATCCCTCATCAAACCTCGAGAACTCACACCCCCTTAAAGAGCATTTGAGATTTTATAGGTTTGCTGCCAGTAGCCATTAAAGAGTCTGAAATGGGGACACTTTTTTCAAATGGTCACAAAATCTTGTACACATGATTTATGATGGGTGCTGGTACTTGGCCCTTATATTGGCCCCCTACCCTCATCAAACCTCTAGAACACACACCCCCTTAAAGAGCATTTGAGATTTTACAGGTTTGCTGCCAGTAGCCATTAAAGTGTCTGAAATGGGGTAACTTTTTTCTAATGATCACAAATTCTTGTACACTTCGAGTTTTTAGTGAAATTTTTTTGCGCATCCCAACAAAAATACAAGGATCACGTCTACCAAGCTTGGGTCCAAAATCCCTTCCAAAAAAATTTTAAAAAATCCCGAACCATAAAAAGTTTTAAAAATTGTGAAAAATAGAAAACGAGTCGTCTTGCCATGAAACTTCACGTGAAGGCTTAAGGGACCATTGTATGATTTTACAAGCCATAAAAATCGCATTGGCATGTAGAAATCTGAAGATGTGCCTAAACCCACCTACCACCCTATCGATCCATGGCTTGCGCATCCCGTCTCTCTGGCGGGCGTAGTGCCCGCCCGTTCGCTCGTTTCGTCGGTTGGCTTAGGTATACGGAGTTCATTCCCAATCTAAGATGAGACCGGACTGAGGGTTGCGGCAGTAAGATCGGCAGCACGCAGAAAGGGACCTAGCCGATCCCCAGCTTGCACATCCTGCCCCTTCGGTCGGCTGAGCACCCGCACACTCGTTTCATGGGTTGACTTAGGCATACGGAGTTTATTACTAGTCTAAGCATACGGAGTTAGTTCCCAGTCTAAGATCGGACCAGACCGAGGGTTGTCGTAGCACATGTTGGGCTCGGGCATGTGTTGGTGCCATATTTTTCTTCGTCGAGGCACCATCGCCGGAGCATCATCGGAGAACCTGACCGACGGCATTGGGGTTCCGATGATCGGGGGGGCCGGGAGGTGTGCGCACATGATGTGCGATGGGTGCTGGTACTTGGCCCTTATATTGGCCCCCTATCCCTCATCAAACTTCGAGAACTCACACCCCCTTAAAGAGCATTTGAGATTTTACAGGTTTGCTGCTAGTAGCCATTAAAGAGTCTGAAATGGGGACACTTTTTTCAAATGGTCACAAAATCTTGTACACATGATTTGCGATGGGTGCTGGTACTTGGCCCTTATATTGGCCCCTACCCTCATTCAAACCTCTGGAACACACACCTCCTTAAAGAGCATTTGAGATTTTTACAGGTTTGCTTGCCAGTAAGCCATTAAAGTGTCTGAAACGGGGTCACTTTTTTCTAATGTCACAAAATCTTGTACACTTCGAGTTTTTAGTGAAATTTTTTTGTGCATGCCAACAAAAATACAAGGATTACGTCTACCAAGTTTGGGTCCAAAACTCCTTCCAAAAATCTTAAAAAATCCCGAACCGTGAAAATGTTTTAAAAATCATGAAAAATAGAAAACGAGTCGTCTTGCCATGAAACTTCACGTGAAGGCTTAAGGGACCATTGTATGAATTTACAAGCCATAAAAATTGCATTGGCACATAGAAATCTGAAGATTTGCCTAAACCTACCTACCACCCTATCGATCCACGGCTTGCGCATCCCGTCTCTCTGACCGACGTAGTGCCTGCCTACCCGTCCGGCCGCTCGTTTCGTCGGTTGGCTTAGGCATATGGAGTTCATTCCCAGTGTAAGATTGGACCGGACTGAGGGTTACAACAGTAGGATCGGCAGCACGCAGAGGGGGACTCGGCTTGCGCATCCCGCCCCTCTGGCAGACTAAGCACCCGTATGCTCGTTTCGTGGGTTGACTTAGGCATACGGAGTTCATTCCCGGTCTAAGCAAATGGAGTTCATTCCTAGTCTAAGATCAGATCAGACCGAGGGTTGTGGCAGCACATTCTGGGCTCGGGCATGTGCTGGTATCGCATTTTTCTTCGTTGGGGCACCATTTCCGGAGAACCTGACCGGTGGCATTGAGGTTCCGACGATCGGGGGGGTCGGGGGGGGTTTACGCACATGATGTGCGATGGGTGCTGGTACTTGGCCCTTATATTAGCCTCCTATCCCTCATCAAACCTCTAGAACTCACACCCCCTTAAAAAGCATTTGAGACTTTACAGGTTTGCTGCCAGTAGCCATTAAAGTGTCTGAAATGGGGACACTTTTTGCAAATGATCACAAAATCTTGTACACTTCGAGTTTTTAGCTGAATGTTTTTATGGATCCAAAAAAAGTACAAGGATCACGTCTACCAAGTTTGGGTCCAAAACTCCCTCCAAAAAAATTTTAAAAAATCCCGAACCGCAAAAAAGTTTCAAAAATCATGAAAAATAGAAAACGAGTCGTCTTGCCATGAAACTTCACGTGAAGGCTTAAGGGACCATTGTTTGAATTTACAAGCCATAAAAATGGCATTGGCATGTAGAAATATGAAGATGTGCCTAAACTCACCTACCACCCTATCGATCTAAGGCTTGCTCATCCCGCCTCTCTGGCCGGCGTAGTGCCTGCTCGTCCGCCCGCCCGCCCACTCGTTTCGTCTGTTGGCTTAGGCATACGAAGTTCATTCTCAGTCTAAGATTGGACCGACTGAGGGTTACAGCAGCAAGATCGGCAACACGCAGAGGGGGACCCGACCGATCCCCGACTTGCACATCTTGCCCCTCTGGCTGGCTGAGTGCCCGCACACTTGTTTTGTGAGTTGACTTAGGCATTCGGAGTTCATTCCCAGTCTAAGCATATGGAGTTCATTCCCAGTCTAAGATTGGACTGGACCGAGGGTTTGACAGCACATTCTGGGCTCGGGCATGTGCTGGTGCCACATTTCTCTTCGCTGGGGCACCATCGTTGGAGAACCTGACCGGCGGCATTGGGGTTCCGACGATCGGGGGGGCCGATGGGGGTTTGCGCACATGATGTGCGATGGGTGCTGGTACTTGGCCCTTATATTGGCCCCCTATCCCTCATCAAACCTCTAGAACTCACACCCCATTAAGGAGCATTTGAGATTTTACAGGTTTGCTGCCAGTAGCCATTAAAGTGTCAGAAATAGGGACACTTTTCTCAAATGATCACAAAATCTTGTACACTTCCAGTTTTTAGCTGAATTTTTTTGTGCATGCCAAAAAAAATACAAGGATCTCGTCTACCAAGTTTGGGTCCAAAACTCCTTCTGAAAAAATTTTAAAAAATCTGGAACAACAAAAAGTTTCAAAAATCGTGAAAAATAGAAAACGATTCGTCTTGCCATGAAACTTCACATGAAGGCTTAAGGGACCATTGTATGAATTTACAAGCCATAAAAATGGCATTGGCATGCAGAAATATGAAGATGTGCCTAAACCCACCTACCACCCTATCGATCCACGGCTTGCGCAACCCATCTCTCTGGCCGACGTAGTGCCCACCTGCCACCCTGCCCGCTCGTTTTGTCAGTTGTCTTAGGCATACGGAGTTCATTCTCAATCTAAGATCAGATCGGATTGAGGGTTGTGGCAGCAATATTGGTAGTACACAGAGGGGGACCCGACTGATCCCCGACTTAAGCATCCCGCCCCTCTAGCCGGTTGAGCGCCCGTACACTCATTTCGTGGGTTGACTTAGGCATACAGAGTTCATTCCCAGTTTAAGATTGGATCAGACCGAGAGATGCGGTAGGAAATGCTGGGCTCATCCATGTGATGGTGCCACATTTTTCTTCACCGGGGCACCATCGTCGGAGCATCGCCAGAGAACTTGACCGGCGGCATTGGGGTTCCAATGATCGGGGGGGTCTGCGCACATGATGTGCGATGGGTGTCGATACTTGGCCCTTATATTGGCCCTTTATCCCTCATCAAACCTTGAGAACTCACACCCCCTTAAAGAGCTTTTGAGATTTTACAGTTTTGCTGCCAGTAGCCATTAAAGTGTCTGAAATTGGGACACTTTTTTCAAATCGTCACAAAATCTTGTACACTTCGATTTTTAGCTGAATTTTTTTATGCATGCCAACAAAAAGACAAGGATCACGTCTACCAAGTTTGGGGCCAAAACTCTTTCCCAAAAAATTTTAAAAAATCCCGAACCGCAAAAAGTTTTGAAAATTGTGAAAAATAGAAAACGAGTCATCTTGCCATGAAACTTCACGTGAAGGCTTAAGGGACCATTGTATGAATTTACAAGCCATAAAAATGGCATTGGCACATAGAAATATCAAGATGTGATTAAACCCACCTACCACCCTATCGATCCACGGCTTGCGCATCCCATCTCTCTGGCTGGCGTAGTGCCCGCCCACCCCCGCCCGCCCGTTTTATGGGTTGGCTTGGGCATACGGAGTTCATTCCCAGTCTAAGATCAGATCAGATCGAGGGTTGTGGCAGCAAGATCGATAACACGCAGAGGGGGACCCGGTCGATCCCCGACTTGCGCATCCCACCCCTCTGGTCGGCTGAGCGTCCGCATGCTCGTTTTGTGGGTTGACTTAGACATACGGAGTTCATTCCCAGTCTAAGATCAGATCGGACCAGACCGAGGGTTGCGGCAGCACATGCTGGGCTAGGGCATGTGCTGGTGCCGCACTTTTCTTCGCCGGGGCTCCATCGTCGGAGCATCGCCGAAGAACCTAACCGGCGGCATAGGGGTTCCAAAGATCGGGGTGGTCGGGGGGTGTGCGCACATGATGTGCAATGGGTGCTGGTACTTGGCCCTTATATTGGCCCCCTATCCCTCATCAAACCTCACGAACTCACACCCCTTTAAAGAGCATTCGAGATTTTACAGGTTTGCTGCCAGTAGCCATTAAAGTGTCTGAAATGGGGACACTTTTTTGAAATGGTCACAAAATCTTGTACACTTCCAGTTTTTGGCTGAATTTTTTTGTGCATGCCAACAAAAATACAAGGATCACGTCTACCAAGTTTGGGGCCAAAAATCCTTCTGAAAAAATTTAAAAAAATCTGGAACCGTAAAAAGTTTCGAAGATCGTGAAAAATAGAAAACGAGTCGTCTTGCCATGAAACTTCACGTGAAGGCTTAAGGGACCATTGTATGAATTTACAAGAGATAAAAATGGCATTGGCATGCAAAATATGAAGATGTACGTAAACCCACCTACCACCCTATCGATCCACGGCTTGCGCATCCCGTCTCTGGCCGACGTAGTGCCCGCCCGCCCTCCCGCCCGCTCGTTTCGTCGGTTGGCTTAGGCATACGGAGTTCATTCTTAGTCTAAGATCAGACCAGACTGACAGTTACGACAGCAGGATCGGCAACACGCAGAGGGGGACCCGATAGATCCCCGGTTTGTGCATCCCACCCCTCTGGCCGACTGAGCGCCCGCACGCTCGTTTCGTGGGTTGACTTAGGCATACGGAGTTCACTTCCAGTCTAAGCATACAGAGTTCATTCCCAATCTAAGATTGGAACTGACCAAGGGTTGCGGCAGCACATGTTGGGCTCGGGCATGTGCTGGTGTTGCATTTTCTTCATCGGGGCATCATTGCTGGAGCATCGCCAGAGAACCTGACCGGTGGCATTGGGGTTCTGGCGATCGGGGGGGCCGGGGGTTGTGCTTGCGTAATGTGTGATGGGTACTGGTACTTGGCCCTTATATTGGCCCCCTATCCCTCATCAAACCTTGAGAACTCACACCCCCTTACAGAGCATTTGAGATTTTACAGGATTGCTGCCAGTAGTCATTAAAGTGTCCGAAATGGGGACACTTTTTTCAAATGGTCACAAAATCTTGTACACTTTGAGTTTTTAGCTGAATTTTTTTGTGCATGCCAAAAAAATACAAGGATCACGTCTACCAAGTTTGGGGCCAAAAATCCTTCCCAAAAAATTTTGAAAAATCTCGAACCGAAAAAAGTTTCAAAAATCATGAAAAATAGAAAACGAGTCGTCTTGCCATGAAACTTCACGTGAAGGCTTAAGGGACCATTGTATGAATTTACAAGCCATAAAAATGGCATTGGCATGCAGAAATATGAAGATGTACCTAAACCCACCTACCACCCTATCAATCCACGGCTTACGCATCCTGTCTCTGGTCGGTAGTGCCCGCTCGCCCGCCCACTCGTTTCGTCGGTTGCCTTAGGCATACGGAGTTCATTCCTAGTCTAAGATCGGACCGGATCAAGGTTGCGGCAGCAGGATCGGCAGCACACAGAAGGGGACCCGATCGATCCTCGGCTTACGCATCCTGCCCCTCTAGATGGTTGAGCGCCCGCACGCTCATTTCGTGGGTTGACTTAGGCATACAGAGTTCATTCCCAGTCTAAGCATATGGAGTTCATTCTCAGTCTAAGATCGGATCGGACCGAGGGTTGCGGCAGCACATGCTTGGCTCGGGCATGTGCTGGTGCCACATTTTTCTTCGTCGGGGCACCATCGTCGGAGCATCGACGGAGAACCTGACCGGCGGCATTGGGGTTCCGACGATCGGGGGGGTGTGCGCACGTGATGTGAGATGGGTGCTGGTACGTAGCCCTTATATTGGCCCCCTATCCCTCATCAAGCCTCGAGAACTCACACCCCCTTAAAGAGCATTTGAGATTTTACAGGTTTGCTGCCAGTAGCCATTAGAGTTTCTGAAATGGGGACACTTTTTTCAAATGGTCACAAAATCTTGTACACTTCGAGTTTTTAGCTGAATGTTTTTGTGCATGCCAACAAAAATGAAAGGATCACGTCTACCAAGTTTGGGACCAAAACTCCTTCCAAAAAAATTTTAAAAATCCCGAACCGTAAAAAGTTTTGAAAATTATGAAAAATAGAAAACGAGTCGTCTTCCCATGAAACATCACGTGAAGGCTTAAGGGACCATTGTATGACTTTACAAGCCATAAAAATGGCATTGGCATGTAGAAATATGAAGATGTGCATAAACCCACCTACCACCCTATTGATCCACGGCTTGCGCATCCCGTCCCTCTGGCCGGCGTAGTGCCCGCCCGCTCGTTTTGTCGGTTGGCTTAGGCATACGGTGTTCATTCCTAGTCTAAGATCGAACCGGATCGAGGGTTGTGGCAGCAGGATCGGTAGCATGTAGAGGGGGACCCGGCCAATCCCCGGCTTGCGCATCCCACCCCTCTGGCCGGCTGAGCGCCCGTACACTCGTTTCGTGTGTTGACTTAGGCATACGGAGTTCATTCCCAGTCTAAGCATACGAAGTTCATTCCCAGTCTAAGATTGGACTGGACCGAGGGTCACGGTAGCACATGCTGAGCTCAGGCATGTGCTGGTGCCACATTTTTCTTCGTCGGGGCACCATCGTCGGAGCATTGCCGGAGAACCTGACCGGCGGTATTGGGGTTCCGACGATCGGGGGGCCGGGGGGGTGTACGCACATGATGTGCGATGGGTGCTGGGACTTGGCCCTTATATTGGCCCCCTATCCCTCATCAAACCTCGAGAACTCACACCCCCTTGAAGAGCATTTGAGATTTTACAGGTTTGCTGCCAGTAGCCATTAAAGTGTCTGAAATGGGGACACTTTTTTCAAATGGTCACAAAATCTTGTACACTTCGAGTTTTTTGCTGATTTTTTTGTGCATGCCAACAAAAATACAAGGATCATGTCTACCAATTTTGGGGCCAAAACTCCTTCTGAAAAAATTTTAAAAAATCTTGACCCGTAAAAAGTTTCAAAAATCGTGAAAAATAAAAAACGAGTCGTCTTGCCATGAAACTTCACGTGAAGGCTTAAGGGACCATTGTATGAATTTACAAGCCATAAAAATGGCATTGGCATGCTGAAATATGAAGATGTGCCTAAACCCACCTGCCACCCTATCGATCCACGGCTTGCGCATCCCGTTTCTCTGACTGGCATAGTGCCCGCCCGCCCGCCTACTCTTTTCGTCGGTTGGCTTAGGCATACGGAGTTCATTCCCAGTCTAAGATCGGACTGGACCGAGGGTTGTGGTAGCACATGCTGGGCTCGGGCATGTGCTGGTGCCGTATTTTTCTTCGTCGGGGCACCATCGCCGGAGCATCACCGGAGAACCTGACCGGCAGTATTGGGGTTCCCGCGATCGGGGGGGCCAGGGGGGTGTGCGCACATGATGTGCGATGGGTGCTGGTACTTGGCCCTTATATTGGCCCCCTATCCCTCATCAAACCTCGAGAACTCACACCCCTTTAAAGAGCATTTGAGTTTTACAGGTTTGCTGCTAGTAGCCATTAAAGTATCTGAAATGGGAACACTTTTTTCAAATGGTCACAAAATCTTGTACATTTTGAGTTTTTAGCAAAATTTTTTTGCGCATGCCAACAAAAACACAAGGATCACGTCTACCAAGTTGGGGCCAAAACTCCTTTCGAAAAAATTTTAAAAAATCCCGAACCGTAAAAAGTTTTGAAAATCGTGAAAAATAGAAAACGAGTCGTCTTGCCATGACACTTCATGTGAAGGCTTAAGGGACCATTGTATGAATTTACAAGCCACAAAAATGGCATTGGCACGTAGAAATATGAAGATGTGGCTAAACCCACCTACCACCCTATCGATCCATGGCTTGCGGATCCCGTCTCTCTGGCTGGCGTAGTGCCCGCCCGCCCGTCCACCCGCTCGTTTCGTCGGTTGGCTTAGGCATAGAAAGTTCATTCCCAGTCTAAGATTAGACTAGATTGAAGGTTACGGCAGCAAGATTGGCAGCACGCAAAGGGGGACCCGACCGATCCCCGGCTTGCGCATCCCGCCACTCTGGTCGGTTGAGCGCCCGCACGCTCATTTCATGGGTTGACTTAGGCGTATGGAGTTCATTCCTAGTCTAGCATACAGAGTTCATTCCCAGTCTAAGATCAGATTGGACCGAGGGTTGCGACAGCACATGCTGGGCTCGGGCATGTGCTGGTGCCACATTTTTCTTCGTCGGGGCAGCATCGTCGGAGCATCACCGGAGAACCTGACCGACGACATTAGGGTTCTGGCGATCGGGGGGGCCGGGGGGTGTGCGCACATGATGTGCGATGGGTGCTGGTGCCTGGCCCTTATATTGGCCCCCTACCCCTCATCAAACCTCAAGAACTCACACCCCCTTAAAGAGCGTTTGAGATTTTATAGGTTTGCTGCCAGTAGCAATTAAAGTGTCTGAAATGGGGACACTTTTTTCAAATGGTCACAAAATCATGCACACTTCTAGTTTTTAGCTGAATTTTTTTGTGCATGCCAACAAAAATACAAGGATCACGTCTACCAAGTTTGGGGCCAAAACTCCTTTCGAAAAAATTTTAAAAAATCCAGAACCGTAAAAAGTTTCAAAAATCGTGAAATATAGAAAAAGAGTCATCTTGCCATGAAACTTCACGTGAAGGCTTAAGGGACCATTGTATGAATTTACAAGCCATAAAAATGGCATTGGCATGCAGAAATATGAAGATGTGCACAAACCCACCTGCCGCCCTATCGATCCACGGCTTGCGCATCCCGTCTCTCTGGCCGGCATAGTGCCCGCCCGCCCGCTCGCTTGTTGCATCAGTTGGCGTAGGTATACGGAGTTCATTCCCAGTCTAAGATCAGATCAGACCGAGGGTTGCGGCACCAGGATCGGCAGCACGCAGAGGGGGACCCAGCCAATCCCCGGGTTGTGCATCCCGCCCCTCTGGTCGGCTGAGCGCCCGTATGCTCGTTTCGTGGGTTGACTTAGGCGTACGGAGTTCATTCCTAGTCTAGCATACAGAGTTCATTCCCAGTCTAAGATCGGACTGGTGCCGCATTTTTGTTCATTGGGGCACCATCACCGGAGCATCACTGGTGAACCTGACCGGTGGCACTGTGGTTTTGGCGATCGGGGGGCCGGGGGGGTGTGCACACATGATGTGCGATGGGTGCTAGTACTTGGCCCTTATATTGACCCTCTATCCCTCATAAAACCTTGAGAACTCACACCCCTTTAAAGAGCATTTGAGATTTTACAGGTTTGCTGCCAGTAGCCATTAAAGTGTCTGAAATGGGGACACTTTTTTCAAATGGTCACAAAATCTTGTACACTTCAATTTTTTAGCTGAATTTTTTGGAGCATGCCAAAAAAAATACTAGGATCATGTTTGCCATGTTTGGGTCCAAAACACCTTTCGAAAAAATTTTGAAAAATCTCGAACCGCAAAAAGTTTCAAAAATCATGAAAAATAAAAAATGAGTCGTCTTGCCATGAAACTTCACGTGAAGGCTTAAGGGACCACTGTATGAATTTACAAGCCATAAAAATGGCGTTGGCACGTAAAAATATGAAGATGTGCCTAAGCCCACCTACCACCCTATCGATCCACGGCTTGCGCATCCCGTCTCTCTGGCCGGCGTAGTGCCCACCCGCCTGCCCGCCCACTTGTTTTGTCGGTTGGCTTAGGCATATAGAGTTCATTCCCAGTCTAAGATCGGATCGGACCGAGGGTTACGACAGTAGGATTTGCAGCACGCAGAGGGGGACCCGACCAATCCCCGGCTTATGCATCCTGCCCCTCTGGCTGGCTGAACACCCGTACGCTTATTTTGTGGGTTGACTTAGGTATACGAAATTCATTCTCGGTCTAACAAGTTTGGGGCCAAAACTCCTCCGAAAAAATTTTAAAAAATCTCGACCCGTAAAAGGTTTTGAAAATCGTGAAAAATAGAATATGAGTCGTCTTGCCATGAAACTTCACGTGAAGGCTTAAGGGACCATTGTATGAATTTACAAGCCATAAAAATGGAATTGGCACGTAGAAATATGAAGATGTGCCTAAACCCACCTATGACCCTATCGATCCACGACTTGCGCATCCGTCTCTCTGGCTAGCGTAGTCCCCGCCTGCCCGTCCTTTCGCTCATTTCGTCGGTTGGCTTAGGCTTACGAAGTTCATTCCCAGTCGAAGATCAGATCGGACCGAGGGTTGCAGTAGCAGGATCGGCAGCACGCAGAGGGGGACCCTTCCGATCCCCGACTTGCACGCTCGTTTCATGGGTTGACTTAGGCATACAGAGTTCATTCCCAGTCTAAGCATATGGAGTTCATTCCCAGTCTAAGATCAGACCGAAGCGAGGGTTGCGCAGCACATGTTGGGTTTGGGAATGTGCTGGTGTCACATTTTTCTTCGCCGAGGCACCATCACCGAAGCATCGCCAAAGAACCTGATCGACGACATTGAGGTTTCGACGATCGGGGGGGCCGGGGGGTGTGCGCACATGATGTGCGATGGGTGCTGGTACTTGGCCCTTATATTGGCCCCCTATCCCTCATCAAACCTCGAGAACTCAAACACCCTTAAAGAGCATTTGAGATTTTAGCGGTTTGCTGCCAGTAGCCATTAAAGTGTCTGAAATGGGGACACTTTTTTCAAATGGTCACAAAATCTTGTACACTTCAAGTTTTTAGCTGAATTTTTTGTGCATGCCGACAAAAATACAAGGATCACGTCTACCAAGTTTGGGGTCAAAACTCCTCCCGAAAAATTTTTAAAAAATCCCAAACCATAAAAAGTTTCAAAAATCGTGAAAAATAGAAAACGAGTCAACTTGCCATGAAACTTCACGTGAAGGCCTAAGGGACCATTGTATGAATAAGCCATAAAAATGGCATTGGCATGCAGAAATATGAAGACGTGCCCAAACCCACCTACCACCCTATCGATCCACGGCTTGCGCATCCCGTCTCTCTGGCCAGCATAGTGCCTGCCCGCCCGCCTGCTCGTTTCATCGGTTGGCTTAGGCATACGAAGTTCATTCCCAGTCTAAGATCGAATCGGACTGAGGGTTGTGATAGCAGGATCAGCAGCATGCAGAGTGGGACCCAACCGATCCCCGGCTTGTGCATCCCGTCCCTCTGGTCGGTTGAGCGCCCGCACGCTCGTTTCGTGAGTTGACTTAGGCATACGGAGTTCATTCTAGTCTAAGCATACGGAGTTCATTCCCAGACTAAGATCGGATCGGACCGAGGGTTGCGACAGCACATGCTGGGTTCGGGCATGTGCTGGTGCCACATTTTTCTTCGCCCGGGCACTATCGTCGGAGAACCTGAATGGTGGCATTGGGGTTCTGACGTTCGGGGGGGCCGGGGGGCTGTGCGCACATGATGTGCGATGTATGCTGGTACTTGGCCCTTATGTTGGCCCCTCATCCCTCATCAAACCTCGAGAACTTACACCCCTTAAAGAGCATTTGAGATTTTACACGTTTGCTGCCAGTAGCCATTAAAGTGTCTAAAATGGGGACACTTTTTTCAAATGGTCACAAAATCTTGTACACTTCGAGTTTTTAGCTGAATTTTTTTGTGCATGCCAAAAAAAATACAAGGATCACGCCTACCAAGTTTAGGGCCAAAACTCCTTCCAAAAAAATTTTAAAAAATCTCGAACCGTAAAAAGTTTTGAACATCATGAAAAATAGAAAACGAGTCGTCTTGCCATGAAACTTCACGCGAAGGCTTAAGCGACCATTTTATGAATTTACAGTCCATAAAAATGGCATTGGCATGCAGAAATATGAAGATGAGCCTAGACCCACCTACCACCCTATCAATCCACAGCTTGCGCATCCCGTCTCTCTGGCCGGCATAATGCCCGCCCACCTTTCCCAGTCTAAGATCGGACCGGACCGAGGGTTGCAGCAGCACATGTCAGGCTCGGGCACGTGCTGGTGTTGCATTTTTCTTCATAGGGGCACCATCGCCAGAGCATCGTCGGAAAACCTGACCGGCGGCATTGGGGTTCCGGTGATCGGGGGGTCGAGGGGGGTGTGCGCACATGATGTGCGATGGGTGCTGGTACTTGGCCCTTATATTGGCCCCATATCCCTCATCAAACCTCAAGAACTCACACCCCCTTAAAGAGCATTTGAGATTTTACATGTTTGCTGCCAGTAGCCATTAGAGTGTCTGAAATGGGGACACTTTTTTCAAATGGTCACAAAATCTTGTACACTTCTTGTTTTTAGCTGAATTTTTTTGTGCATGCCAAAAAAAATACAAGGATCACGTCTACCAAGTTTGGGGCCAAAACTTCTTCTGAAAAAATTTTAAAAAATCCCGAACCGTAAAAAGTTTCGAAAATCATGAAAAATAGAAAACGAATCGTCTTGCCATGAAACTTCATGTGAAGGCTTAAGGGACCATTGTATGAATTTACAACCCATAAAAATGGCATTGGCACGTAGAAATATGAAGATGTGCCTAAGCCCACCTACCACCCTATCGATCCACGGCTTGCGCATCCCATCTCTCTGGCCAGCGTAGTGCCCGCCTGCCCGTCCGCCCGTTTGTTTCGTCTTGTGGCTTAGACTTACGGAGTTCATTCCCAGTCTAAGATCAGACCGGACCGAGGGTTGCGGTGGCAGGATCGGTAACATGTAGTAGGGCACCATCACCAGAGCATTACCGGAGAACCGAACTGGTGGCATTGGGGTTCTGGCGATCGGGGGGGTCGGGGGGTGTGCGCACATGACGTGCGATGGGTGATGAGCGCCCGCACGCTCGTTTCGTCTTTTGGCTTAGGCATACGGAGTTTAGTCCCAGTCTAAGATCGAACCAGACTGAGGGTTGCAGTAGCAGGATCGACAGCACGTAGAGGGGGACACGACCGATCCCCAGCATGCGCATCTGCCCCTCCGATCGACTGAGTGCCCGTACGTTCATTTTGTGGGTTGACTTAGGCATACGGAGTTCATTCTCAGTCTAAGCATACGGAGTCCATTCCCAGTCTAAGATCGAATTAGACTGAGGGTTGCGGTAGCACATGCTGGAATCGGGCATGTGCTGGTGCCGCATTTTTCTTCATCGGGGCACCATCGCCAGAGCATCACCGGAGAACCTGACCGGCGGCATTAGGGTTCCGACGTTCGGGAGGGGCGGGGGGTGTGCACACATGATGTGCGATGGGTGCTGGTACTTGGCCCTTATATTGGCCCCCTATCCCTCACCAAACCTCGAGAACTCACAACCCCTAAAAGAGCATTTGAGATTTTACAGGTTTGCTGCCAGTACCCTTAAAAGTGTCTGAAATAGGGACACTTTTTTCAAATGGTCACAAAATCTTGTACACTAAGAGTTTTTAGCTGAATTTTTTTGTGCATGTAAAAAAAAATACAAGGATCACGTCTACCACGTTTGGGGCTAAAACTCCTTCCAAAAAAATTTTAAAAAATCCCGAACCGTAAAAAGTTTTAAAAATCATGAAAAATAGAAAACGAGTCATCTTGCCATGAAACTTCACGTGAAGGCTTAAGGGACCATTGTAGTAATTTACAAGCCATAAAAATATCATTGGCATGTAGAAATATGAAGATGTGCCAAAAACCCACCACCATATCGATCCACGGCTTGCACATCCCGTCTATCTGGCGGGCGTAGTGCCCGCCCTTCCGTCCACCCGCTCGTTTCGTCGATTGGCTTAGGCATACGGAGTTCATTCCCTATCTAAAATTGGATTGGACCGAGGGTTGCGGTAGCAGGATCGGCAGCACACATAGGGGGACCCAACCGATCCTCGGCTTACGCATCTAGCCTCTCTGGCCGGATGAGCACCGCACGTTCGTTTCGTGGGTAGACTTAGGCATACAGAGTTCATTCCCAGTCTAAGATCAGACCAGACTGAGGGTTGCGGCAGCACATGCTGGGCTCGGGCATCTGCTGGTGTCGTATTTTTCTTCGTCGGGGCACCATCGTTAGAGCATCGCCGGAGAACCTAGCTGGCAGCATTGGGGTTCCGACGATCGGGGGGGCCGGGGGGGTGTGCGCAAATGATGTGCGATGGGTGCTGGCACTTGGCCCTTATATTGGCCCCCTATCCCTCATCAAACCTCGAGAACTCACACCCCCTTAAAGAGCATTTGAGATTTTACAGGTTTGCTACCAATAGCCATTAAAGTGTCTGAAACGGGGACACTTTTTTCAATTGGTCACAAAATCTTGTACACATTGAGTTTTTAGCTGAATTTTTTTGTGCATGCCAACAAAAATACGAGGATCACGTCTACTAAGTTCATTACCAAAACTCCTTTCGAAAACATTTTAAAAAATCTCGAACCGTAAAAAGTTTCAAAAATCATGAAAAATAGAAAACAAGTCGTCTTGCCATGAAACTTCACATGAAGGCTTAAGGGACCATTGTATGGATTTACAAGCCATAAAAATGGCATTGGCACATAGAAATATGAAGATGTGCCTAAACCCACCTACCAGCCTATCGATCCACGGCTTGCGCATCCCGTCTCTCTGGCTGACGTAGTGCCCGCACGCCCGGCTGCCCGCTCGTTTTGTCGGTTGGCTTAGTTACACGGAGTTCATTCCCAGTCTAAGATCAGACCAGACCGAGGGTTGTGGCAGCACATGCTGGGCTCGGGCATGTGCCGGTGCCGTATTTTTCTTCACCGGGGCACCATCGTCGGAGCATCGTCGGAGAACCTGATCGGCGGCATTGGGGTTTCGATGATCGGGGGGGTCGGGGGGGTCTGCGCACATGATGTGCGATGGGTGCTGGTACTTCTCCCTTATATTGGCCCCCTATCCCTCATCAAACCTCGAGAACTCACACGCCCTTAAAGATGTGCCATTAAAGTCTCTCCGACCGACGTAGCGCCTGTCTGCCCGCCCGTCCTCTCATTTCGTCAGTTGGCTTAGTCATACGGAGTTCATTCCCAGTCTAAGATTGGACCAGACCGAGGGTTACGGTAGCAAGATTGATAGCACACAGAAGGAGACCCGATCGATCCCCGGCTTACGCATCCTGCCCCTCTGGCCGGCTGAGCACCCGTACGCCCGTTTCGTGGGTTGACTTAGGCATACGGAGTTCATTCCAAGTCTAAGCATACAGAGTTCATTCCCAGTCTAAGATCAGACCAGATCGAGGGTTGCAGCAGCACATGCTGGGCTCGGGCATGTGCTGGTGCCGCATTTTTCTTCATTGGGGCACTATCGCCAGAGCATCGTCGAAGAACCTGACTGACGGTATTGGGGTTCCGGCGATCGGGGGGATGGGGGGTGTGCGCACATGATGTGTGATGGGTGGTGGTACTTGGCCCTTATATTGGCCCCCTATCCCTCATCAAACCTCGAGAACTCACACCCCGTTAAAGAGCATTTGACATTTTACAGGTTTGCTGCCAGTAGCCATTAAAGTGTCTGAAATGGGGACACTTTTTTCAAATGGTCACAAAATCTTGTACACTTTGAGTTTTTAGCTGAATTGTTTTATGCATGCCAACAAAAATACAAGGATGACGTCTACCAAGTTTTGGGCCAAAACGCCTTCCGAAAAAATTTTAAAAAATCCCGAATTGCAAAAAGTTTCAAAAATCGTGAAAAATAGAAAACAAGTCGTCTTGCCATGAAACTACACGTGAAGGCTTAAGGGACCATTTATGAATTTACAAGCCATAAAAATGAGATTGGCATGTACAAATTTGAAGATGTGCCTAAACGCACCTACCACCCTATCGATACACGGCTCGCACATCTCGCCTCTCTGGCTAGCGTAGAGCCCGCCCGCCCGCTAGTTTCGTTGGTTGGCTTAGGCATACAGAGTTGATTCCCAGTCTAAGATCGGACTAGACCTAGGGTTGCGATAGCATGCATAGGGGGACCCAACCGATCCCCAGCTTACGCATCCTGCCTATCTGGCCGACTGAGCGCCCGCACGTTCATTTCGTGGGTTGACTTAGGCATACGAAGTTCATTCCCAGTCTAAGATCGGATCGGACCGAGGGTTGTGGCAGCACATGCTGGGCCCGGGCATGTGCTGGTGCCGTATTTTTCTTCACCGGGGCACCATCGCTGGAGAACCTGACTGACGACATTGGGGTTCCAACGATCGGGGGGTCGAGGGGTGTGCGCACAGGATGTGCGATGGGTGCAAGTACTTGGCCCTTATATTGGCCCCCTATCCCACATCAAACCTCGCGAACTCACACCCCTTGAAGAGCATTTGAGATTTTACAGGTTTGCTGCCAGTAGTTATTAAAGTGTCTGAAATGGGGACATTTTTTCAAATGGTCACAAAATCTTGTACACTTCGAGTTTTTACTTGAATTTTTTTGTGCATGCCAAAAAAAAATACATCGATCACGTATACCATGTTTGGCTCCAAAACTCCTTTTGAAAAAATTTTAAAAATCCCGAACCATAAAAAGTTTCAAAAATCATGAAAAATAGAAAACGAGTCGTCTTGCCATGAAACTTCACGTGAAGGCTTAAGGGACCATTGTATGAATTCACAAGCCATAAAGTTGGCATTGGCACATAGAAATATGAAGATGTACCTAAACCCACCTACCACCCTATCGATCCACGGCTTGCGCATCCCGCCTCTCTAGCCGACATAGTGCCTGCCCTCTCGCCCGCTTGCTCCTTTCATCGGTTGCCTTAGGCATACGGAGTTCATTCCCAGTCTAAGATCGGACCAGACTGAAGGTTGCGGTAGTAGGATGGTAGCACACAGAGGGGGACCCGACCGATCCCCGGCTTGCGCATCCCGCCCCTCTGGCCGGCTGAACGCCCGCACACTCGTTTCATGGGTTGACTTAGGCATACGGAGTTCATTCCCAGTCTAAGCATATGGAGTTCATTCCCAGTCTAAGATCGGACCAGATCGAAGGTTGCGGCAGCACATGCTGGGCTCAGGCATGTGCTGGTGTCGCATTTTTCTTCACCGGGGCACTATTACCGGAGAACCTGATTGGCGACATTGGGGTTCCGACGATCGGGGGGGCCGGGGGGTGTGCGCACATGATATGCGATGGGTGCTGGTACTTGGCCCTCATATTGGCCCTCTATACCTCATCAAACCTTGAGAACTCACACCCCCTTAAAGAGCATTTGAGATTTTACAGGTTTGCTGCCAGTAGTTATTAAAGTGTCTGAAATGGGGACATTTTTTCAAATGGTCACAAAATCTTGTACACTTCGAGTTTTTACCTGAATTTTTTTGTGCAAGCCAAAAAAAAATACATCAATCACGTATACCATGTTTGGCTCCAAAACTCCTTTTGAAAAAATTTTAAAAAATTCTGAACCGTAAAAAGTTTCAAAAATTGTGAAAAATAGAAAACGAGTCGTCTTGCCATGAAACTTCACGTGAAGGCTTAAGGGACCATTGTATGAATTCACATGCCATAAAGTTGGCACTGGCACATAGAAATATGAAGATGTACCTAAACCCACCTACCACCCTATCGATCCACGGCTTGCGCATCCCGCCTCTCTGGCCGACGTAGTGCCTGCCCTCCCGCCCGCTTGCTCCTTTCATCGGTTACCTTAGGTATACGGAGTTCATTCCCAGTCTAAGATCAGACCAGACTGAAGGTTGCGGTAGTAGGATCGGTAGCACACAGAGGGGGACTCGACCGATCCCCGACTTACGCATCCCTCCCCTCTGGCCGGCTGAACGCCCGCACGCTCGTTTCATGGGTTGACTTAGGCATACGGAGTTCATTCCCAGTCTAAGCATATGGAGTTCATTCCCAGTCTAAGATCAGACCAGATCGAAGGTTGCGACAGCACATGCTGGGCTCAGGCATGTGCTGGTGTCGCATTTTTCTTCACCGGGGCACCATCATCGGAGAACCTGACTGGCGATATTGGGGTTCCGATGATCGAGGGGGCCGGGGGGTGTACGTACATGATATGCGATGGGTGCTGGTACTTGGCCCTCATATTGGCCCTCTATCCCTCATCAAACCTTGAGAACTCACACCCCCTTAAAGAGCATTTGAGATTTTACAGGTTTGCTGCCAGTAGTTATTAAAGTGTCTGGAATGGGGGCACTTTTTTCGAATGGTCACAAAATCCTGTACACATCAAGTTTTTAGCTGAATTTTTTTGTGCATGCCAAAAAAAATACAAGGATCACGTCTACCACGTTTGGGGCCAAAACTCCTTTCAAAAAATTTTAAAAAATCTCGAATCGCAAAAAGTTTTAAAAATCATGAAAAATAGAAAACGAGTCGTCCTGCCATGAAACTTCACGTGAAGGCTTAAGGGACCATTGTATGAATTTAAAACCCATAAAAATGGCATTGGCACGCAGAAATATGAAGATGTGCCTAAACCCACCTACCACCCTATCGATCCTCGGCATGCGCATCCCATCTCTCTGGTAGGCGTAGTGCCCGCCCGTCCGCCCGCTTGTTTCATCGGTTGGCTTAGGCATACGAAGTTCATTCCCACTCTAAGATCGAACCAGACCGAGGGTTGTCACAGCAGGATCCATAGCACGCAGAGGGAGACCCGATTGATCCCTAGCTTACACATTCCGCCTCTCTAGCCAGCTGAACGCCCGCACGCTTGTTTCGTGGGTTGACTTAGGCATATGAAGTTCATTCCCAGTCTAGGCAAATGGAGTTCATTCCCAGTCTAAGATCAGACCAGACCGAGGGTTGCGGTAGCACATGCTGGAACCAGGCATGTGTGGACATTGCTTTTTTCCTCGTCGGGGCACCATTGCCGAAGAGCCTTACCAGCGGCATTGGGGTTCCGGCGATCGGGGGCCCGGGGGGGTGTGCGCACATGATGTGCGATGGGTGCTGGTACTTGGCCCTTATATTGGCCCCCTATCCCTCATCAAACCTCGAGAACTCACACCCCCTTAAAGAGCATTTGAGATTTTACAGGTTTGCTGCCAGTACCCATTAAAGTGTCTGAAATGGGGACACTTTTTTCTAATGGTCACAAAATCTTGTACACTTCGAGTTTTTAGCTAAATTTTTTTGTGCATACCAAAAAAAATAAAAGGATCACATCTACCAAGTTGGGGCCAAAACTTCATTCAAAAAAATTTTAAAAAATCCCAAACCGTAAAAAGTTTCGAAACTTGTGAAAAATAGAAAACGAGTCGTCTTGCCATGAAACTTCACGTGAAGGCTTAAGGACCATTGTATGAATTTACAAGCCATAAAAATGGCATTGGCACACAGAAATAAGAAGATGTGCCTAAACCCACCTACCACCATATCGATCCACGGCTTGCGCATCCCGTCTCTCTAGCCAGCGTAGTGCCTGCCCGCCCGCCCGTCCGATCGTTTCATTGGTTGGCTTAGGCATACGGAGTTCATTCCCAGTCTAAGATCAGATCGGACTGAGAGTTGCAGCAGCAGGATTGGTAGCATGCAGAGGAGGACCCGGTCGATCCCCGATTGTGTGTCTCGCTCCTCTGGCCGGCTGAACGCCCACACACTCATTTTGTGGGTTGACTTAGGCATACGGAGTTCATTCCGAGTCTAAGATCGGACCGGACCGAGGGTTGCGGTAGCACATGTTGGGCTCGCGCATGTGCTGGCACCATATTTTTCTTCACCAAGGTACCATCGTCGGAGCATCGCAAAGAGAACCTGACCGCCGGCGTCGTGGTTCCGATGATCTGTGGGCCGGGGGGTGTACGCACATGATGTGCGATGGGTGCTGGTACTTGGCCCGCATACGGAGTTCATTCCCAATCTAAGCATAGGAGTTCATTCCCAGTCTAAGATCGGACCAGACCAAGGGTTGCGGCAGCACCTGCTTGGCTTGGGCATGTGCTGGTGCCGTATTTTTGTTCACCGGGGCACCATCACCGGAGCATCGCCGAAGAACCTGACCGACGGCATTGGGGTTCCGACGATCGAGGGGGCCGGGGGGGTGTGCGCACATGATGTGCGATGGGTGCTGGTACTTGGCCCTTATTTTGGCCCCCTATCCCTCATCAAACCTCTAGAACTCACACCCCCTTAAAGAGCATTTGAGATTTTACAGGTTTGCTGCCAGTAGCCATTAAAGTGCCAGAAATGGGGACACTTTTTTCTAATGGTCACAAAATCTTGTACACTTCGAGTTTTTCGCTGAATTTTTTGGTGCATGCCAACAAAAATACAAGGATGACGTCTACCAAGTTTGGGGCCAAAAATTTTTTTGAAAAAATTTTAAAAAATCCCAAACCGCAAAAAGTTTTGAAAATCATGAAAAATAAAAAACGAGTCATCTTGCATTGAAACTTCACGTGAAGGCTTAAGGGAGAATTGTATGAATTTACAAGCCATAAAAATGGCATTGGCATGGAGAAATATGAAGATGTACCCAAACGCACGTACCACCCTATCGATCCACGGCTTGTGCATCCCGTCTCTCTGGTCGACGTAGTGCCCGGCCACCTACCCGCCCGCTCGTTTTGTCATTTGGCTTAGGCATTCGGAGTTCATTCCCAGTCTAAGATCAGGTCGGACTGAAGGTTACGGTAGCAAGATCGGCAGCACGCAGAGGAGGACCCGACCGATCCTCGACTTGTGCATCCCGCCCCTTTGGCTGGCTGAGCACCCGCACGCTCGTTTCATGGGTTGACTTAGGCATACAGAGTTCATTCCCAGTCTAAGCATACAGAGTTCATTCCCAGTCTAAGATCGGAACGGACCGAGGGTTGCGACAGCACATGCTAGGCTCGAGCATGTGCTGGTGCCGCATTTTTCTTCATCAGGGCATAATCATCGGAGCATCACTGGAGAACCTGATCGGTGGCATTAGGGTTCCGACGATCGGGGTGCCGGGGAGTGTGCGCACATGATTTGCGATGGGTGCTGGTACTTGGCCCTTATATTGGCCCCCTATCCCTCATCAAACCTCGAGAACTCACAGCCCCTTAAAGAGCATTTGAGATTTTACATGTTTACTGCCAGTAGTCATTAAAGTATCTAAAATGGGGACACTTTTTTAAAATGATCACAAAATCTTGTACACTTCAAGTTTTTAGCTAAATTTTTTTGTGCATGCCAATAAAAATACAAGGATCACGTCTATCAAGTTTGATGCCAAAACTCCTTCCAAAAAATTTTAAAAAATCTCGAACCGTAAAAAGTTTCGAAAATCATGAAAAATAGAGAACGAGTTGTCTTGCCATGAAACTTCATGTGAAGGCTTGAGGGACCATTGTATGAATTTACAAGCCATAAAAATTGCATTGGCATGCAAAAATATGAAGATGTGCCTATACCCACCTACCACCCTATCGATCCACGGCTTGCGCATCCCGTCTCTCTGGCCGGCGTAGTGCCCCACCGTCCGCGCGCTCGTTTCATCGGTTAACTCAGGCATACGGAGTTATTCCTAGTCTAAGATCGGATCGGACAGAGGGCTACGGTAGCAAGATCTGTAGCATGCAAAGGGGGACCCGGCCGATCCCTGGCTTGCGTATCCCGCCCCTCTGGCCGGCTGAGCGCCCGCATGCTCGTTTCATGGGTTGACTTAGGCATACATAGTTCATTTCCAGTCTAAGCATACAGAGTTCATTCCCAGTCTAAGATCGGACCAGGCCGAGGGTTGCGGCAGCACATGCTGGGCTCGGGCTGGTGCTGGTGCCACATTTTTCTTCGTCGGGGCACCATCACCGAAGCATCGTCGGAGAACCTGACCGACGCCATTGGGGTTCCGGCGATCGGGGGGGCCGGGGGGTGTGCACACATGATGTGCGATGGGTGCTGATACTTGGCCCTTATTTTGGCCCCCTCTCCCTCATCAAACCTGGAAAACTCACACCCCCTTAAAGAGCATTTGAGATTTTACAGGTTTGCTGCCAATAGCCATCAAAGTGTCTGAAATGGGGACACCTTTTTCAAATGGTCACTAAATCATGTACAGTTTGAGTTTTTAGCTGAATTGTTTGATGCATGCCAACAAAAATGCAAGGATCATGTCTACCGAGTTTGATGCCAAAGCTCCTTCCGAAAAAATTTTAAAAAATCTCGAACTGCAAAAAGTTTTGAAAATCGTGAAAAATAGAAAACGAGTCGTCTTGCCATGAAACTTCACGTGAAGCCTTAAGGGACCATTGTATGAATTTACAAGCCATAAAAATTGGATTGGCATGCAGAAATACGAAGATGTGCCTAAACCTACCAACCACCTTCTCGATCCATGGCTTGCGCATCCTGTCTCTCTGGTCGGCGTAGTGCTCGCCCGCCCGCCCGTCCACTCGTTTCGTCGGTTGGGTTAGGCATACGAAGTTCATTCCCAGTCTAAGATCGGACCAGACCATGGGTTGCGGCAGCAAGATCGGCAGCACGTTGAGGGGCACCCGGTTGATCCCCAGCTTGCACATCCTGCCCCTCTAGCCGGCTGAGCGCCCGCACGCCCGTTTCATGGGTTGACTTAGGCATACAGAGTTCATTCCCACTCTAAGCATACGGAGTTCATTCCCAGTATAAGATCGTATCGAACTGAGGGTTACGGCAGCACATGCTGGGCTCGGGCATGTGCTGGTGCCGCATTTTTCTTCGCCAAGGCACCATCGTCGGGGCATCGTCGGAGAACCTGACCGGCGACATTGGGGTTCTGGTGATCGGGGGGGCCGAGGGGGGTGTGCGCACATGATGTGCGATGGGTGCTGGTACTTGGACCTTATATTGGCCCCCTATCCCTCATCAAACCTTGAGAACTCACACCCCATTAAAGAGCATTTGAGATTTTATAGGTTTGCTGCCAGTAGGCATTAAAGTGTCTAAAATGGGGACACTTTTTTCAAATGGTCACAAAATCTTGTACACTTTGAGTTTTTACCTGAATTTTTTTGTGCATGCCAACATTAATACAGGGATCACGTCTACCAAGTTTGGGGGCAAATCTCCTTCCAACAAAATTTTAAAAAATCCTGAACCGTAAACAGTTTTGAAAATCGTGAAAAATAGAAAACGAGTCGGCTTGCCATGAAACTTCACGTGAAGGCTTAAGGGACCATTGTATGAATTTAGAAGCCATAAAAATGGCATTGGCACGTAGAAATATGAAGATGTGCCTAAACCCACCTACCACCCTATCGATCCACGGCTTGTGCATCCCGTCTCTTTGGTCGGCGTGGTGCCCGCCTGCCCGCCCGCTCGTTTCGTCGGTTGGCTTAGTCATACAGAGTTGATTCCCAGTCTAAGATAGGACCGTACTGAGGGTTGTAGCAGCATGATCAGCTGCACGCAGAAGGGGACCCGATCGATCCCCGGCTTGCGCATCCCTCCCCTCTGGCCTACTGAGCACCCACACGCTCGTTTCGTGGGTTGACTTGGGCATACAGAGTTCATTCATAGTCTAAGCATACAGAGTTCATTCCCAGTCTCAAATCAGGATAGACCGAGGGTCGCGGCAGCACATACTGGGCTCAGGCATGTGCTGGTGCCGCATTTTTCTTCGTCGGGGCAGCATCGTCGGAGCATCACCGGAGAACCTGACCGACGGCATTGGGGTTTCGGCGATCGGGGGGGCCGGGGGGGTGTGCGCACATGATGTGCGATGGGTGCTGGTACTTGGCCCTTATATTGGCCCCCCTTCCCTCATCAAACCTTGAGAACTCACACCCCCTTAAAGAGCATTTGAGATTTTACAGGTTTGCTGGCAGTAGCCATTAAAGTGTCTGAAATGGGGACACTTTTTTCAAATTGTCACAAAATCTTGTACACTTTGAGTTTTTAGCTGATTTTTTTTGTGCATGCCAAAAGAAATACAAGGATCACGTCTTGCGCATCAATCCACGTCTTGCCCACCTACCATACTATCGATCCACGGCTTGCGCATCCTGTCTCTCTGGCCGGCATAGTGCCCACCCACCCGCTCATTTCGTCGGTTGGCTTAGGCATACGAAGTTCATTCCAGTCTAAGATCAGACAGGACTGAGGGTTGCGATAGTAGGATTGAAAACATGCAGAGGGGGACCCGGGCGATCCCCGGCTTGCGCATCCCGCCCCTCTGGCCGGTTGGGCACCCGCACGCTCGTTTTGTGAGTTGACTTAGGCATACAGAGTTCATTCCCAGTCTAAGCATACGGAGTTCATTCCCAGTCTCACATCAGACTGGACTGAGGGTTGCGACAGCACATGCTGGGCTCGGGCATGTGCTAGTGCGGCATTTTTCTTCACTGGGGCACCATCGTCGGAGCATCATCGGAGAACCTGACCGGCGGCATTGGGGTTCCGACGATCGGGAGACCCGGGGGGGTGTGCGCACATGATGTGCGATGGGTCCTGGTACTTGGCACTTATATTGGCCCCCTATCCCTCATCAAACCTCGAGAACTCACACCCCCTTAAAGAGCATTTGAGATTTTAGAGGTTTGCTGCCAGTAGCCATTAAAGTGTCTGAAATGGGGACACTTTTTTCGAGTGGTCACAAAATCTTCTACACTTCGAGTTTTTAGCTGAAATTATCAGTGCATGCCAACAAAAATACAAGGATCACGTCTACCAAGTTTGGGGCCAAAACTCCTTCCGAAAAAAGTTTAAAACATCCCGAATCGTAAAAAGTTTCAAAAATCATGAAATATAGAAAACGAGTCGTCTTGCCATGAAACTTCACGTGAAGGCTTAAGGGACCATTGTATGAATTTACAAGCCATAAAAATGGTATTGGGATGCACAAATATGAAGATGTCCCTAAACCCACCTACGACCCTATCGATCCATGATTGCGCATCCCGTCTCTCTGGCCGGCGTAGTGCCCGTCCGCCCACCCGCTTATTTCGTCGGTTGGCTTAGGCATACGGAGTTCACTCCCGGTCTAAGATCAAACCAGACCGAGGGTTGTGGTAGCACGATCTGTAGCACGCAGAAGGGGACCCGGTCGATCCTCGGCTTGTGCATCCCGCCCCTCTGGCCGGCTGAGCGCCCGCACTCTCGTTTCATGGGTTGACTTAGGCATACGGAGTTCATTCCCAGTCTAAGATCAGACCGGACCATGGGTTGCGGCAGCACATGCTGGTCTCGGGTATGGGCTCGTGCCATATTTTTCTTCGCTGGGGCACCATCGCCGGAGCATCACCAGACAACCTGATCGACGGCATTGGGGTTCCGACGATCGGGGGGCCGGGGGGTGTGCACACATGATGTACGATGGGTGCTGGTACTTAGCCCTTATATTGGCCCCCTATCCCTCATCAAACCTCTAGAACTCACACCCCCTTAAAGAGCATTTGAGATTTTACAGGTTTGCTACCAGTAGCCATTAAAGTGTCTGAAATGGGGACATTTTTTTCAAATGGTCACAAAATCTTGTACAATTCTAGTTTTTAGCTGAAAATTTTTGTGCATGCCAACAAAAATACAAGGATCATGTCTACCAAGTTTGGGGCCAAAAATCCTTCCAAAAAAATTTTGAAAAATCCCAAACCGCAAAAACTTTCAAAAATCATGAAAAATAGCAAACAAGTCATCTTGCCATGAAACTTAATGTGAAGACTTAAGGGAGCATTGCATGAATTTACAAGCCATAAAAATGGCATTGGCACATAGAAATATGAAGATGTGCCCAAACCCACCTACCACCCTGTCGATCAATGGCTTGTGCATCCTGCCTCTCTGGCCGACGTAGTGCCCGCCCACCCACTTGTTTCATCGGTTGGTTTAGGCATACGGAGTTTTTAGCTGAATGTTTTTGTGCATGCCAACAAAATACAAGGATCACGTCTACCAAGTTTGGGGCCAAAACTCCTTCCAAAAACTTTTAAAAAATCCTGAACCGTAAAAAGTTTCAAAAATCGTGAAAAATAGAAAACGAGTCGTCTTGCCATGAAGCTTCATGTGAAGGCTTAAAGCACCATTGTATGAATTTACAAGCCGTAAAAATGGTAGTGGCACATAGAAATATGAAGATGTGCCTAAACCCACCTACCACCCTATCGATCCACGGCTTGCGCATCTCGTCTCTCTGGCCGACGTAGTGCCCGCCCGCCCGTCCACCCGCCCACCCGCTCGTTTCATCAGTTGGCTTAGGCATATGGAGTTCATTCCCACTCTAAGATCAGACCGGACAGAGGGTTGCAGTAGTAGGATCAGCAACACGTAGAGGGGGACACGATCGATCCCTGGCTTACGAATCCCGCCCCTCTGGTCGACTGAGCGCCCGCGCGCTCGTTTCGTGGGTTAACTTAGGCATACGGAGTTCATTCCCAGTCCAAGCAAACGGAGTTCATTCTCAGTCTAAGATTGGACCAGACCGAGGGTTGCGATAGCACATGATGGGCTCGGGCATGTGCTGGTGCCACTTTTTTCTTCGTCGGGGCACCATCGTCGGAGCATCGTCGGAGAACCTGATCGGTGCCATTAGGGTTCTGGCGATCGGGGGGGCCGGTGGGGTGTGCGCACATGATGTGCGATGGGTGCTGGTACTTGGCCCTTATATTGCCCCCTATCCCTCATCAAACCTCGAGAACTCACACCCCCTTAAAGAGCATTTGAGATTTTATAGGTTTGCTGCCAATAGCCATTAAAGTGTCTGAAATGGGGACACTTTTTTCAAATGGTCACATAGTCTTGCACACTTTGAGTTTTTAGCTGAATGTTTTTGTGCAGGCCAACAAAAATACAAGGATCACGTCTACCAAGTTTAGGGCCAAAACTCCTTCCGAAAAACTTTTAAAAAATCCTGAACCGTAAAAAGTTTCAAAAATCGTGAAAAATAGAAAACGAGTCGTCTTGCCATGAAACTTCACGTGAAGGCTTAAAGCACCATTGTATGAATTTACAAGCCGTAAAAATGGAAGTGGCACATAGAAATATGAAGATGTGCCTAAACCCACCTACTACCTATCGATCCACGGCTTGCGCATCCCGTCTCTCTGGCCGACGTAGTGCCCGCCCGCTTGTTTCATCAGTTGGCTTAGGCATGAGAGTTCATTCCCAATCTAAGATCGGATCGGACAGAGGGCTACAGCAGTAGGATCGACAGCATGCAGAGGGTGACCCAGTCGATCCCCGGCTTGCGTATTTCGCCCCTTTGGCCGGCTGAGCGCCCGTACGCTCGTTTCGTGGGTTGACTTAGGCATACGGAGTTCATTCCCAGTCTAAGATCGAACCAGACCGAAGGTTACGGCAGCACATGCTGGGCACAGGCATGTGCTGGGGCCACATTTTTCTTCGTCCGGGGCACCATCGTTGGAGCATCGTCGGAGAACCTGACCGACGGCATTGGGGTTCCGGCGATGGGGGGGCCAGGGGGTGTGCGCACATGATGTGCGATGGGTGCTAGTACTTGGCCCTTATATTGGCCCCCTATCCCTCATCAAACCTCGAGAACTCACACCCCTTTAAAGAGCATTTGAGATTTTATAGGTTTGCTGCCAGTAGCCATTAAATTGTCTGTAATGGGGACACTTTTTTCAAATGGTCACAAAATCTTGTACACTTTGAGTTTTTAGCTGAATTTTTTTATGCATGCCAACAAAAATACAAGGATAACGTCCACCAATTTTAGCACCAAAACTCCTTCCAAAAAAAATTTAAAAAATCCTGAACCGTAAAAAATTTCAAAAATCATGAAAAATAAAAAATGAGTCGTCTTGCCATGAAACTTTACGTTAAGGCTTAAGGGACCATTGTATGAATTTACAAGCAATAAAAATGGCATTGGCATGCAGAAATATGAAGATGTGCCTAAACCCACCTCCCACTTTATCGATCCACGGCTTGTGCATCCCATCTATGCGGCCGGCGTAGTGGCCGCCCGCCCGCTCGTTTCATCGGTTGGCTTAGGCATACGAAGTTCATTCCCAGTCTAAGATCAAATCCGATCGAGGGTTGTGGTAGCATGAGCGGCAGCATGATCGGCTGCATGCTGTCGGGGACTCGACCGATCCCCGGCCGCATGCTCATTTCGTGGGTTGACTTAGGCATACGAAGTAAATTCCCATTCTAAGATCAGACCAGACCGAGGGTTACGGTAGCACATGCTGGGCTCGGGCATGTGCTGGTGCCGTATTTTTCTTCACCGGGGCACCATCGTCGGAGCATCGTCGGATAACCTGACCGACGGCATTGGGGTTCCGGTGATCGAGGGAGCCGGGGGGGTGTGCGCACATGATGTGTGATGGGTGCTGGTACTTGAACCTTATATTGGCCCCCTATCCCTCATCAAACCTTAAGAACTCACACCCCCTTAAAAAGCATTTGGGATTTTACAGGTTTGCTGCCAGTAGCCATTATAGTGTCTGACATGGGGACAATTTTTCAAATGATCACAAAATCTTGTACACTTCGAGTTTTTAACTGAATTGTTTTGTACGAGCCAACAAAAATACAAGGATCCCTTCTACCAGGTTTGGGGCCAAAACTCCTTCCGAAAAAATTTAAAAAATCCCGAACCGTAAAAAGTTTCAAAAATCGTGAAAAATAAAAAATGAGTCGTCTTGCCATTAAACTTGACGTGAAGGCTTAAGGGACCATTGTATGAATTTACAAGCCATAAAAATGGCATTGGCATGCAGAAATATGAAGATGTGCCTAAACCCACCTACCACCCTATCGATCCACGGCTTGCGCATCCCGTCTCTGTGGCCGGCGTAGTGGCCGCCCGCCCGCTCGTTTCGTCGGTTGGCTTAGGCATACGAAGTTCATTCCCAGTCTAAGATCAGACCTGATCGAGGGTTGCGGCAGCATGATCGGCAGCATGCAGACGGGGACCCGACCGATCCCCGACTTATGCATCCTGCCCTTTGGCCGGCTGAGCGCCCGCACACTCGTTTCGTGGGTTGACTTGGGCATACGGAGTTCATTCTCAGTCTAAGGTCAGATCAGATCGAGGGTTGCGGTAGCACATCTGGGCTCGGGCATGTGCTGGTGTCATATTTTTCTTCGTCGGGGCACCATCGTCGGAGCATCGCCGAAGAACCTAACTGGCGGCATTAGGGTTCCAGCAATCGGGGGGGCCGGGGGGGTGTGCGCACATGATGTGCGATGGGTGCTGGTACTTGGCCCTTATATTGGCCCCCTATCCATCATCAAACCTTGAGAACTCACACCCCCTTATAGAGCATTTGAAATTTTACAGGTTTGCTGCCAGTAGCCATTAAAGTGTCTGAAATGGGGATAATTTTTTCAAATGGTCACAAATCTTGTACACATTGAGTTTTTAACTGAATTGTTTTGTGTGAGCCAAAAAAAATACAATGATCACGTCTACCAGGTTTGGGGCCAAAACTCATTCCGAAAAAATTTTAAAAAATCCTGAACCGTAAAAAGTTTCAAAAATCATGAAAAATAAAAAACGAGTCGTCTTGCCATGAAACTTCACGTGAAGGCTTAAGGGACCATTGTATGAATTTACAAGCCATAAATTGGCATTGGCACGCAGAAATATGAAGATGTGCCTAAACCCACCTACCACCCTATCGTTCCACGGCTTGCGCATCCCGTCTCTCTGGCCGGCGTAGTGCCCGCCCGCCCACTCGCTCTTTTCGTCGGTTGGCTTAGGCATACGGAGTTCATTCCCAGTCTAAGATCGAACCCGACCAAGGGTTGGGCAGCAAGATCAGCAGCACGCAGAGGGGGACCCGACCGATCCCCGTCTTACGCATCCCGCCCCTCTGGCCGGCTGAGCGCACGCACGCTCGTTTCCTGGGTTGACTTAGGCATACGAAGTTCATTCCCAGCCTAAGCATACGGAGTTAATTCCCAGTCTAAGATCGGATCGGACCGAGGGTTGTGGCAGCACATGCTGGGCTCGGGCATTTGCTAGTGCTGAATTTTTCTTCGCGAGGGCACCATCGCCGAAGCATCGCCGGAGAACCTGACCGGCGACATTGGGGTTCTGGCGATTGGGAGGGCGTGGGGGGGTGTGCGCACATGATGTGCGGTGGGTGCTGGTACTTGGCCCTTATATTGGCCCCCTATCTCTCATCAAACCTCAGGAACTCACACCCCCTTAAAGAGCATTTGCGATTTTACAGGTTTGCTGCCAGTAGCCATTAAAGTGTCTGAAATGGGGACACTTTTTTCAAATGGTCACAAAATCTTTTACACTTTGATTTTTTAGCTGAATTTTTTTGTGCATGCCAAAAAAAATACAAGGATCACGTCTACCAAGTTTGGGGCCAAAACTCCTTCCGAAAAAATTTTAAAAAATCCCGAACCATAAAAAGTTTCAAAAATCATGAAAAATAGAAAACGAGTCATCTTGCCATGAAACTTCACGTGAAGGCTTAGGGGACCATTGTATGAATTTGCAAGCCATAAAAATGGCATTGGCATGCAGAAATATGAAGATGTGCCTAAACCCACCTACCACCCTATCGATCCACGGCCTGCGCATCCCGTCTCTCTGGCCGGTGTAGTGCCCGCCCGCCCGCCTGCTCGTTTCGTCGGTTGGCTTAGGCATACGGAGTTCATTCCCAGTCTAAGATCAGACCAGAACAAGGGTTACGGTAGCAGGATTGGCAGCACGCAGAGGGGGACCCGGTCGATCCCCGGCTTGCGCATCCCGCCCCTCTGGCCGGCTGAGCGCCCGTACGCTTGTTTCGTGGGTTGACTTAGGCATACGGAGTTGATTCCCAGTCGAAGCATACGGAGTTCATTGCCAGTCTAAGATCAAACTGGACCGAGGGTTACGGCAGCACATGCTGGGCTCGGGTAGGTGCTTGTGCCGCATTTTTCTTCACTGGGGCACCATCGTCGGAAGCATCGTCGGAGAACCTGACCGACGACATTGGGGTTCCGACGATCGGGGGGGCGGGGGGTGTGCGCACATGATGTGCGATGGGTGCTGCTACTTGGCCATTATATTTGCCCCCTATCCTTCATCAATCCTCGAGAACTCATACCCCTTTAAAGAGCATTTGAGATTTTACAGGTTTGCTGCCAGTAGCCATTAAAGTGTCTGAAATGGGGACACTTTTTTCAAATGGTCACATAATCCTGTACACCTCGAGTTTTTAGCTGAATGTTTTTATGCATGCCAAGAAAAATACAAGGATCATGTCTACCAAGTTTGGGGCCAAAAATCCTTCCGAAAAAATTTTAAAAAATCTCGAACCGTAAAAAGTTTCGAAAATCATGAAAAATAAAAAACGAGTTATCTTGCCATGAAACTTCACGTGAAGGCTTAAGGGACCATTGTATGAATTTACAAGCCATAAAAATGGCATTGGCATGCAGAAATATGAAGATGTGCCTAAACCCACCTACCACCCTATCGATCCACGGCTTGCGCATCCCGTCTCTGGCCGACGTAGTGCCCGCCCGTCCGCCCGCCCGCCCGATAGTTTCGTCGGTTGGCTTAGGAATACGGAGTTCATTCTTAGTCTAAGATCAGAACGGACTGAGGATTGTGGCTGCCGGATCAGCAGCACACAGAGGGGGACCCGGTCGATCCCCGTGTTGCGTATCCCGCCCCTCTGGCCAGTTGAGCACCTGCACGCTCGTTTCGTGGGTTGGCTTAGGCATATGGAGTTCATTACCAGTCTAAGCATACAGAGTTCATTGCCAGCCTAAGATCAAACCAGACCGAGGGTTGCGGTAGCACATGCTGGGCTCGGGCATGTGCTGGTGCCGTATTTTTCTTCGCTGGGGCACTATCACCGAAGAATCACCGGAGAACCTGACCGACGGAATTGGGGTTCTGACGATCGGGGGGGCCAGGGGGTGTGCGCACATGATGTATGATGGGTGCTGGTACTTGGCCCTTATATTGGCCCCCTATCCCTCATCAAACCTCGAGAGCTGACACCCCCTTAAAGAGCATTTGAGATTTTACAGGTTTGCTGCTAGTAGCCATTAAAGTCTCTGAAATGGGGACAATTTTTTCAAATGGTCACAAAATCTTGTACACTTCAAGTTTTTAGCTGAATTGTTTTGTGCAAGCCAACAAAAATACAAGGATTACGTCTACCAGGTTCGGGGCCAAAACTCCTTCCGAAAAAATTTTCAAAAATCCTGAACCGCAAAAAGTTTCAAAAATCGTGAAAAATAAAAAATAAGTCGTCTTGCCATGAAACTTCACGTGAAGGCTT
Organism: Durio zibethinus; assembly: GCF_002303985.1. Next base: position 4,691,821 of record NW_019167849.1, on the reverse strand, counting down.
AAGGGACCATTGTATGAATTTACAAGCCATAAAAATGGCATTGGCATGCAGAAATATGAAGATGTGCCTAAACCCACCTACCACCCTATCGATCCACGGCTTGCGCATCCCGTCTCTGGCCGACGTAGTGCCCGCCCGTCCGCCCGCCCGATCGTTTCGTCGGTTGGCTTAGGCATACGGAGTTCATTCTTAGTCTAAGATTAGACCAGACCGAGGGTTACGGCAGCTGGATCAGCAGCACATAGAGGGGGACCCGGTCGATCCCCAGGTTGCGCATCCCGCCCCTCTGGCCGACTGAGCACCCGTACGCTCATTTGGTGGGTTGACTTTGGCATATGCAGTTCATTACCAGTTTAAACATACAGAGTTCATTGCCAGTCTAAGATCAGACCAAACCGAGGGCTGCGGTAGCACATGCTGGGCTCGGGCATGTGCTGGTGCCGCATTTTTCTTCACCGGGGCACTATCGTCGGAGCACCGCCAGAGAACCTAACCGACGGCATTGGGGTACCGACGATCGGGGAGGCCGGGAGGGTGTGCGCACATGATGTGCGAAGGATGCTGGTACTTGGCCATTATATTGGCCCCCTATCCCTCATCAAACATCGAGAACTCATGCCCCCTTAAAGAGCATTTGAGATTGTACTGGTTTGCTGCCAGTAGCCATCAATGTGTCTGAAATGGGGACACTTTTTTCAAATGGTCACAAAATCTTGTACACTTCGAGTTTTTAGCTGAATTTTTTTGTGCATGCCAACAAAAATACAAGGATCACGTCTACCAAGTTTAGGGCCAAAACCCTTCTGAAAAAATTTTAAAAAATCCCAAACTGCAAAAAGTTTCAAAAATCGTAAAAAACAGAAAATGAGTCGTCTTGCCATGAAACTTCACGTGAAGGCTTAAGGGACCATTGCATGAATTTACAAGCCATAAAAATGGCATTGGCACGTAGAAATATGAAGATGTGCCTAAACCCACCTACCACCCTATCGATCCACGGCTTGCGCATCCCGTCTCTCTGGCTGGCGTAGTACCCGCCCGTCCGCCCGTCCATTCGTTTCGTCGATTGGCTTAGGCATACAGAGTTCATTCCTAGTCTAAGATCAGACCAGACTGAAGGTTGCGGTAGCAGGATCGGCAAGACACAGAGGGGGACCCGACCGATCTTTGGCTTGCGCATCCCGCCCCTCTGGCCGGTTGAGCGCCCGCACGCTCGTTTCGTGGGTTGACCTAGGCATACGGAGTTCATCCCCAGTCTAAGCATACGGAGTTCATTCCCAGTCTAAGATCAGACTAGACCGAGGGTTCCGACAGCATATGCTGGGCTCGAACATGTGCTGGTGTCGCATTTTTCTTCGCCGGGGCACCATCGCCAGAGAACCTGACCAGCGGCATTGGGGTTCCGTGATCGGGGGGGCCGGGGGGTGTGCACACATGATGTGTGATGGGTGCTGGTACTTGGCCCTTATATTGGCCCCCTATCCCTCATCAAACCTCGAGAACTCACGCCCCCTTAAAGAGTATTTGAAATTTTACAGGTTTGCTGCCAGTAGCCATTAAAGTGTCTGAAATGGGGACACTTTTTTCAAATGGTCACAAAATCTTGTACACTTCGAGTTTTTAGCTAACTTTTTTTGTACATGCCAACAAAAATACAGGGATCTCGTCTACCAAGTTTGGGGCCAAAAATCCTTCCGAAAAAATTTTAAAAAATCTCGATCCACAAAAAGTTTCAAAAATCGTGAAAAATAGGAAACGAGTTATCTTGCCATGAAACTTCACGTGAAGGCTTAAGGGACCATTGTATGAATTTACAAGCCATAAAAATGGCATTGGCACGTAAAAATATGAAGATGTGCCTAAACCCACTTACCACCCTATCGATCCACGGCTTACGCATCCCGTCTCTCTGGCCGACGTAGTGCCTGCCCGCTCGCCCACCCACCTGCTCGTTTCGTCGGTTGGCTTAGGCATACGGAGTTCATTCCCAGTCTAAGATCAGATCGGACCAAGGGTTACGATAGCAGGATCGGTAGCACGTAGAGGGGGACCCGGTCGATCCCCGGCTTGCGCATCCCGCCCCTTTGGTCGACTGAGCACCCGTACGCTCGTTTCGTGGGTTGACTTAGGCATATGGAGTTCATTCTCAGTCCAAGCATACGGAGTTCATTCCCAGTCTAGGATCGAATCGGACCGAGGGTTGCGCCAGCACATGCTGGGCTCAGGCATTTTTCTTCGTCGCAGCACCATCGCTGGAGCATCGTCGGGGAACCTGACCAGTGGAATTGGGGTTTCGACGATCGAGGGGGCCAGGGGCGGTGTGCGCACATGATGTGCGATGGGTGCTGGTACTTGGCCCTTATATTGGCCCCCTATCTCTCATCAAACCTCGAGAACTCACACCCCGTTAAAGAGCATTTGAGATTTTACAGGTTTGCTGCCAGTAGCCATTAAAGTGTCTGAAATGGGGACACTTTTTTCAAATGGTCACAAAATCTTGTACACTTCGAGTTTTTAGCTGAATTCTTTTGTGCAAGCCAAAAAAAATACAAGGATAACATCTACCAAGTTTTTAGCGAAAACTCCTTACGAAAAAATTTTAAAAAATCCCGAACCGTAAAAAGTTTCAAAAATCGTGAAAAATAGAAAACGATTCGTCTTGCCATGAAACTTCACGTGAAGGCTTAAGGGACCAATGTATGAATTTACAAGCCATAAAAATAGCATTGGCATGCAGAAATATGTAGATGTACCTAAACCCACCTACCACCCTATCGATCCACGGCTTGCGCATTCCGTCTCTCCGACCGACATAGTGCCCGCCTGCCCGCTCGTTTTGTCCATTGGCTTAGGCATACCGAGTTCATTCCCAGTCTAAGATCGGATCGGACCGAGGGTTACGGTAGCAGGATCGATAGCACGCAAAGAGGGACCCGACCGATCCCCGACTTATGCATCCCGCCACTCTGGCCGATTGAGCGCACTTATGCTCGTTTCGTGGGTTGACTTAGGCATACAGAGTTCATTCGCAGTCTAAGCATACGGAGTTCATTCCCAATCTAATATTGGACCAGACTGAGGGTTCCGACAGCACATGCTATGCTCGAGCATGTGCTGCTCCGCATTTTTCTTCGCCTGGGCACCATCGCCGGAGAACCTGACCGGCAGCATTGGGGTTCCGGCCATCGAGGGGGTCGGGGGGTGTGCGAACATGATGTGCGATGGGTGTTGGTACTTGGCCCTTATATTGGCCCCTATCCCTCATCAAACCTCGAGAACTCACAACCCTTTAAAGAGCATTTGAGATTTTACAGGTTTGCTGCCTGTAGCTATTAAAGTGTCTGGAAATGGGGGACACTTTTTTCAAATGGTCACAAAATCTTGTACACTTCAAGGTTTTAGCTGAATTTTTTTTATGCACGACAACAAAAATACAAGGATCACGTCTACCAAGTTTGGGGCCAAAACTCCTTCCAAAAAATTTTAAAAAATCCCGAACCGCCAAAAGTTTTGAGAATCGTGAAAAATAGAAAACGAGTCGTCTTGCCATGAAACTTCACGTGAAGGCTTAAGGGACTATTGTATGAATTTACAAGCCTTAAAAATGGCATTGGCATGTAGAAATATGAAGATGTGCCTAAACCCACCTACCACCCTATCGATCCACGGCTTGCGCATCCCATCTCTCTGGCCGACGTAGTGCCCGCCCGCTCGTCCACCCGCCTGCTTGTTTCGTCGGTTGGCTTAGGCATACGGAGTTCATTCCTAGTCTAAGATTAGACCAGACCGATGGTTACAGCAGCACGTAGAGGGGGACCCGGCCAATCCTCAGCTTACGCATCCCGCCCCTCTAGCCGACTGAGCGCCCGCACGCTCATCTCATGGGTTGACTTAGGCATATGGAGCTCATTCCCAGTCTAAGCATACGAAGTTCATTCCCAGTCTGGGATCGAATCGAACCAAGGGTTACGGCAGCACATGTTGGGCTCGGGCATGTGCTAGTGCCGCATTTTTCTTCGCCAGGGCACCATCGTCGGAGCATCATCGGGGAACCTGACCGGTGGAATTAGGGTTCCGACGATCGAGGGGCCGGGGGGGTGTGCGCACATGATGTGCGATGGGTGCTGGTACTTGGCCCTTATATTGGCCCCCTATCTCTCATCAAACCTCGAGAACTCACACCCCGTTAAAGAGCATTTGAGATTTTACAGGTTTGCTGCCAGTAGCCATTAAAGTGTCTGAAATGGGGACACTTTTTTCAAATGGTCACAAAATCTTGTACACTTCGAGTTTTTAGCTGAATATTTTTGTGCATGCCAACAAAAATACAAGGATCACATCTACCAAGGTTTTAGCCAAAACTCCTTCCGAAAAGATTTTAAAAAATCCCGAACCGTAAAAAGTTTCAAAAATCATGAAAAATAGAAAACGAGTCGTCTTGCCATGAAACTTCACGTGAAGGCTTAAGGGACCATTGTATGAATTTACAAGCCATAAAAATCACATTGGCACGTAGAAATATGAAGATGTGCCTAAACCCACCTACCACCCTATCGATCCACGGCTTGCGCATCCCGTCTCTCTGGCCCACGTAGTGCCCGCCCGCCCGCTCGTTTCGTCCGTTGGCTTAGGCATACGGAGTTTGTTCCCAGTCTAAGATTGGACCGGACTGAGGGTTACAGCAGCAGGATCGACAGCATGCAAAAGGGGACCCGATCGATCCCCGACTTGCGCATCCTGCCCCTTTGGCCGGTTGAGTGCCCGTACGCTCTTTTCGTGGGTTGACCTAGGCATACGGAGTTCATTCACAGTCTAAGCATACGGAGTTCATTCCCAGTCTAATATCGGACTGGACCGAGGGTTGCGGTAGCACATGCTGGGCTCGGGCATGTGCTGGTGCCGTATTTTTCTTCGCCTGGGCACCATCGTCGGAGCATCGTCGGAGAACCTGACCGACGGCATTTGGGTTTCGGCAATCGGGGGGCCCCGGGGGGTGTGCGCATATGATGTGCGATGGGTGCTGGTACTTGGCCTTATATTGGCCCCCTATCCCTCATCAAACCTCGAGAACTCACACCCCCTTAAAGAGCATTTGAGATTTTACAGGTTTGCTGCTAGTAGCTATTAAAGTGTCTGAAATGGGGACACTTTTTTCAAATGGTCACAAAATCTTGTACACTTCAAGGTTTTAGCTGAATTTTTTTGTACATGCCAACAAAAATACAAGGATCACGTCTACCAAGTTTGGGGCCAAAACTCCTTCCAAAAAATTTAAAAAAATCCTGAACCGCAAAAAGTTTTGAGAATCGTGAAAAATAGAAAACGAGTCGTCTTGCCATGAAACTTCACGTGAAGGCTTAAGGGACCATTGTATGAATTTACAAGCCATAAAAATGGCATTGGCATGCAGAAATATGAAGATGTGCCTAAACCCACATACCATCCTATCAATCCACGACTTGCGCATCCCATCTCTCTGGCCGCTCGTTTCGTCGGTTGGCTTAGGCATACGGAGTTCATTCCCAGTCTAAGCATACGGAGTTCATTCCCAGTCTAAGATCAGACCGGACCAATGGGTTGCAATAGCAGGATCGGTAGCATGCAGAGGGGGACCCGGCTGATCCTCGGCTTACACATCCCGCCCCTCTGGCCGGTCGAGCGGCCGCACGCTTGTTTCATGGGTTCACTTAGGCATACGAAGTTCATTCCCAGTCTAAGCATAGGGAGTTCATTCCCAATCTAAGATTGGACCAGACGAGGGTTGCGGCAGCACACGCTAGGATCGAGCATGTTCTGGTGCCGTATTTTTCTTCCTCGAGGCACCATCGTCGGAGCATCGTCGGAGAACCTGAACGGCGACATTTGGATTCCGGCGATCGGGAGGGCCGGGGGTGTGCGCACATGATGTGCGATCGGTGCTGGTACTTGGCTTTTATATTGGCCCCCTATCCCTCAAGAAACCTCGAGAACTCACACCCCCTTAAAGAGCATTTGAGATTTTACAGGTTTGCTGCCAGTAGCCATTAAAGTGTCTGAAATGGGGACACTTTTTTCAAATGGTCACAAAATGTTGTACACTTTGAGCTTTTAGCTGAATTTTTTTGTTGCTGGCAACAAAAACACAAGGATCACATCTACCAAGTTTGGGGCCAAAACTCCTTCCGAAAAAATTTTAAAATATCCCGAACCGTAAAAAATTTCAAAAATCGTGAAAAATAGAAAACGACTGGTCTTGCGATGAAACTTCACGTGAAGGCTTAAGGGACCATTGTATGAATTTACAAGCCATAAAAATGGCATTGGCACATAGAAATATGAAGATGTGCTTAAACCCACCAACCATTCTATCGATCCACGGCTTGCGCATCCCGTCTCTCTGGCCGGCGTAGTGCCCGCCCACCCGTTCGTTTCGTCAGTTGGCTTACACATACGGAGTTCATTCCTGGTCTAAGATCAGACTGGATTGAGGGTTGCGGTAGCAGGATTGGCAGCACGCAGAGGGGGAGCCAGCTGATCCCCGGTTTGCGCATCCCTCCCCTCTGGCCGGTTGAGCGCCCGCACGCTCGTTTCGTGGGACAACGTAGGCATACAGAGTTCACTCCCAGACTAAGATCGGACCAGACCGAGGGTTGCGGTAACACATGCTGGGCTCGGCCATGTGCTGGTGCCGCATTTTTCTTCGTCGGGTCACCATCGCGGGAGCATCACCGGAGAACCCGACCGACGGCATTGGGGTTCCGGCGATCGGGTGGGCCGGGGGGTGTGCGCACATGATGTGCGATTGGTGCTGGTACTTGGCCCTTATATTGGCCCCCTATCCCTCATCAAACCTCGAGAACTCACACCCCCTTAAAGAGCATTTGAGATTTTACAGGTTTGCTGCCAGTAGCCATTAAAGTGTCTGAAATGCGGACACTTTTTTCAAATGGTCACAAAATCTTGTACACTTCAAGTTTTTAGGTGACTTTTTTTGTGCATGCCAACAAAAATACATGGATCACGTCTACCAAGTTTGGGGCCAAAACTCCTTCGAAAAAAATTTTAAAAAATCCCAAACAGTAAAAAGTTTTGAAAGTTGTGAAAAATAGAAAACGAGTCGTCTTACTGTGAAACTTCGCGTGAAGGCTTAAGAGACAATTGTATGAATTTACAAGACATAAAAATGGCATTGGCACGCAGATATTTGAAGATGTGCCTAAACCCACCTACCACCCTATCGATCCACGGCTTGCGCATCCCGTCTCTCTGGTCAGGGTATTGCCCGCCCACCCGCCCTTCCCCTTGTTTCGTCAGTTGGCTTAGGCATACGGAGTTCATTCCCAGTCTAAGATTGGACCGGACCGAGGGTTGTAGCAGCAAGATCGGTAGCACACAGAGGGGGACCCGGCCAATCCCCAGCTTGTGCATCCTGCCCCTCTGGCCGGCTGAGCGCCCGCACGCTCATTTTGTGGGTTGACTTAGTTGTACGGAGTTCATTCCCAGTCTAAGCATACGGAGTTCAATCCCAGTCTAAGATTGGACCGGACCGAAGGTTACGACAGCAGATGCTTGGCTCGAGCATATGCTGGTGCCGCATTTTTCTTCGTCGGGGCACTATCGTCGGAGCATCATCAGAGAACCTGACCGACGGCATTGGGGTTCCAACGATCGAGGGGCTGGGGGGTGTGCGCACATGATGTGTGATGGGTGCTGGTACTTGGCCCTTATATTGGCCCCCTATCCCTCATCAAACCTCAAAAACTCACACCCCCTTAAAGAGCGTGTGAGATTTTACAGGTTTGCTGCCAGTAGCCATTAAAGTGACTGAAATGGGGACACTTTTTTTAAATGGTCACAAAATCTTGTACACTTCGAGTTTCTAGCTGAATTTTTTTGTGCATGCCAAAACAAATACAAGGATCACGTCTACCAAGTTTGGGACCAAAACTCCTTTCGAAAAAATTTTAAAAAATCCCAGGCCGTAAAAAGTTTCCAAAATTATGAAAAATAAAAAACGAGTCGTCTTGCCATGAAACTTCACGTGAAGGCTTAAGGGACCATTGTATGAATTTACAAGCCATAAAAATGGAATTGGCATGCACAAATATGAAGATAAGCCTAAACCCACCAACCACCCTATCGATCCACGGTTTGCGCATCCCATCTCTCTGGCTGGCGTACTGCCTGCCCGCCCTCCTATCTGCTCATTTCGTCGGTTGGCTTAGGCATATGAAGTTCATTCCTAGTCTAACATTGGACCGGACCGAGGGTTGTGGTAGCAGGATTGGTAGCACGCAGAAGGGGACCGGGCCGATCCCCGGCTTGCGAATCCCGCCCCTCTGGCCGGCTAAGCGCCCGTACGCTCGTTTCGTGGGTTGACTTAGGCATACGAAGTTCATTCCCTATCTAAGCATACGGAGTTCATTCCCAGTCTAAGATCAGACTAGACCGAGGGTTGCGGCAGCACATGCTGGGCTCGGGCATCTGCTGGTGCCGCATTTTTCTTCATCGGGGCACCATCGCCGGAGTATCGCCAGAGAACCTGACCAGCGGCATTGGGGTTCTGGCGATCGGGGGGGCCAGGGGGGGTGTGCACACATGATGTGCGATGGGTACTGGAACTTGGCTCTTATATTGGCCTCAAACCTCGAGAACTCACACCCCCTTAAAAAGCATTTGAGATTTTACAGGTTTGCTGCCAGTAGCCATTAAAGTGTCTGAAATGCGGACACTTTTTTCAAATGGTCACAAAATCTTGTACACTTCAAGTTTTTAGGTGACTTTTTTTGTGCAAACCAAAAAAAATACAGGGATCACGTCTACCAAGTTTGGGGCCAAAACTCCTTCCGAAAAAATTTTAAAAAATCCCAAACAGTAAAAAGTTTTGAAAGTCGTGAAAAATAGAAAACGAGTCGTCTTACCGTGAAACTTCGCATGAAGGCTTAAGAGACAATTGTATGAATTTACAAGACATAAAAATGGCATTGGCACACAGATATTTGAAGATGTGCCTAAACCCACCTACCACCCTATCGATCCACGGCTTGCGCATCCCGTCTCTCTGGTCGGTGTAGTGCCCGCCCGCTCGCCCGCCAGCTCGTTTCGTCGGTTGGCTTAGGCATAAGGAGTTTATGCCCAGTCTAAGATCGAACCGGACTGAGGGTTGTGGTAGCAGGATCGGTAGCCCGTAGAAGGGGACCCGATCGATCCCCGATTTGTGCATCCTGCCCCTCTAGCCGGCTGAGCGCCCGCATGCTCGTTTCGTGGGTTGACTTAGGCATATGGAGTTCTTTCCCAGTCTAAGCATAGGGAGTTCGTTCCGAGTCTAAGATCGGGCCGGACCAAGGGCTGCGGTAGCCCATGCTGGGCTCGGGCATGTGCTGGTGCCGTATTTGTCTTTGTCGGGGCACCATCGCCGGAGCATCGTCGGAGAACCTGACCGGCGGCATTGGGGTTTCGACGATCGGGGGGGCCGAGGGGGTGTGTGCACATGATGTGCGATGGGTGCTGGTACTTGGCCCTTATATTGGCCCCCTATCCCTCATCAAACCTCAAAAACTCACACCCCCTTAAAGAGCGTGTGAGATTTTACAGGTTTGCTGCCAGTAGCCATTAAAGTGACTGAAATGGGGACACTTTTTTTAAATGGTCACAAAATCTTGTACACTTCGAGTTTCTAGCTGAATTTTTTTGTGCATGCCAAAAAAAATACAAGGATCACGTCTACCAAGTTTGGGACCAAAACTCCTTTCAAAAAAATTTTAAAAAATCCCAGGCCGTAAAAAGTTTCCAAAATTGTGAAAAATAAAAAACGAGTCGTCTTGCCATGAAACTTCACGTGAAGGCTTAAGGGACCATTGTATGCATTTACAAGCCATAAAAATTGTATTGGCACGCAGAAATATGAAGATGTGCCTAAACCCACCTACCACCCTATCGACCCACAACTTGCGTGTCCCCGTCTCTCTGGCCGGCGTAGTGCCCGCCCACCTGCCCGCCCGCTCATTTCGTCGGTTGGCTTAGGCATACGAAGTTCATTCCCAGTCTAAGATCAGACCAAACCAAGGGTTACGGCAGCAAGATTGGCAGCACGCAGAGGGGGACTCGACTGATCCTCGGCTTACGCATCCCGCCCCTCTGGCCGATTGAGCGCCCACACACTCATTTCGTGGGTTGACTTAGGCATACGGAGTTCATTCCCAGTCTAAGCATACGGAGTTCATTCCCAGTCTAAGATCAGACCGGACCGAGGGTTGCGGCAGCACATACTGGGCTCGGGCATGTACTGGTGCCGCATTTTTCTTCGCCGCGGCACCATCGTCGGAGCATCACTGGAGAACCTGACCGACGGCATTGGGGTTTCGGCGATCGGGGGGCCGGGGGGTGTGCGAACATGATGTCCGATGGGTGCTGGTACTTGGCCCTTATATTGGCCCCCTATCCCTCATCAAACCTTGAGAACTCACACCCCCTTAAAGAGCATTTGAGATTTTATAGGTTTGCTGCCAGTAGCCATTAAATTGTCTGAAATGGGGACACTTTTTTCAAATGGTCACAAAATCTCGTACACTTTGAGTTTTTAGTTGAATGTTTTTGTGCATGCCAACAAAGATACAAGGATCATGTCTACCAAGTTTGGGGCCAAAACTCCTTCTGAAAAAATTTTAAAAAATCCTGAACCGCAAAAAGTTTCAAAAATCATGAAAAATAGAAAACGAGTCGTCTTGCCATGAAACTTCACGTGAAGGCTTAAGAGGCCATTGTATGAATTTACAAGAAATAAAAATGGCATTGGCATGCAGAAATATGAAGATGTGCCTAAACCCACCTACCACCCTATCGATCCACGGCTTATGCATCACGTCTCTCTGGTCGGCATAGTGCCCGCCCGCCCGTTCGCCCGCTCATTTCGTCAGTTGGCTTAGGCATACGGAGTTCATTCCTAGTCTAGGATTGGACCGGACTAAGGGTTGCGGTGGCAAGATCGACAGCACGTAGAGGGGGACCTGGTCGATCCCCTGCTTGGGCATCCCACCCCTCTGGTCGGTTGAGTGCCCGCACGCTCGTTTCATGGGTTGACTTAGGCAAATGGAGTTCATTCCCAATCTAAGCATACGGAGTTCATTCCCAGTCTAAGATCGGACCGGACCGAGGGTTACGGCAGCACATGCTGGGCTTGGGCATGTGCTGGTGCAGCATTTTTCTTCGCCGTGGCTCTACCGCCGGAGCATCGTCGGAGAACCTGACCGACGGCATTGGGGTTCTGGTGATCGGGGGGCGGGGGGTGTGCGCACATGATGTGCGATGCGTGCTGCTACTTGGCCCTTATATTGTCCCCCTATCCCTCATCAAACCTCGAGAATTCACACTCCCTTAAAGAGCAATTGAGATTTTACAGGTTTGCTGCCAGTAGCCATTAAAGTGTCTGAAATGGGGACACTTTTTTCAAATGGACACAAAATAATGTACACTTCGAGTTTTTAGCTGAATTTTTCTGTGCATGCCAACAAAAAAACAAGGATCACGTCTACCATTTTTGGGGCCAAAACTCCTTAAGAAAAAATTTAAAAAATCCCGAACCGCAAAAAGTTTCAAAATTATGAAAAATAGAAAACGAGTCATCTTGCCATGAAACTTCACGTGAAGGCTTAAGGGACCATTGTTTGAATTTACAAGCCATAAAAATGGCATTGGCACGTAGAAATATGAAGATGTGCCTAAACCCACCTACCACCCTATCGATCCACGGCTTGCGCATCCCGTCTCTCTGGTCAGCGTAGTGCTTGCTTGCCCGCCCGCTCGTTTCGTCGGTTGGCTTAGGCATACAGAGTTCATTCCCAGTCTAAGCGTACGGAATTCGTTATGGCAGTAGGATCGGCAGCATGCGGAGGGGGAACTGGTCGATCCCCAGCTTGCGCATCCCACCCCCCTGGCCGACTGAGCGCCCGCACACTTGTTTCGTTGGTTGACTTAGGGATACGGAGTTCATTCCCAATCTAAGCATACAAAATTCATTCCCAATCTAAGATCGGACCAGATCGAGGGTTGCGGCAGCACATGCTGGGCTCGGGCATGTGCTGGTGTAGCATTTTTCTTCACCGAGGCATGTGCTGGTGTAGCATTGTCGGAGAACCTGACCGACGGCATTAGGGTTCCGACGATCGGGGGGGCCGGGGGGGTGTGCGCAAATGATGTGCGATGGGTGCTGGTACTTGGCCCTTATATTGGCCCCCTATCCCTAATCAAACCTCGAGAACTCACACCCCCTTGAAGAGCATTTGAGATTTTACAGGTTTACTGCTAGTAGCCATTAAAGTGTTAGAAATGGGGACACTTTTTCCAAATTGTCACAAAATCTTGTACACTTCGAGTTTTTAGCTGAATATTTTTGTGCATGCCAACAAAAATGAAAGGATGACGTCTACCAAGTTTGGGGCCAAAACTCCTTGCGAAAAAATTTAAAAAAATCCAAAACCACAAAAAGTTTCAAAAATCATGAAAAATAGAAAACGAGTCGTCTTGCCATGAAACTTCACGTGAAGGCTTAAGGGACCATTGTACAAATTTACGAGCCATAAAAATGGCATTGGCATGCAGAAATATGAAGATGTGCCTAAACCCACCTACCACCCTATCGATCCATGACTTGCGCATCCCGTCTCTCTCGCCAGCGTAGTGCCCGACCGCCTGCCCGCCCGCTCTTTTCGTCGGTTGGCTTAGGCATACAGAGTTCATTCCCAATCTTAGATTGGACTAGACCGAGGGTTACGGCAGTAGGATCGGCAGCACGCAGAGGGGGACCCGACCGATCACCGACATACGCATCCCGCCCCTCTGGCCCGCTGAGCGCCCGCACGCTCGTTTCAAGGGTTGACTTAGGCATACAGAGTTCATTCCCAGTCTAAGCATACGAAGTTCATTCCTAGTCTAAGATTTGATTGGACCGAGGGTTGCGGCAGCACATGCTGGGCTCGGGCATGTGCTGGTGCCGCATTTCTCTTCGTCGGGGCACCATCACTGAAAAACCTGACCGACGACATTGGGGTACCAGCGATCGGGGGGGCCGGGGGGTGTACACACATAATGTGCTATGGGTGCTGGTACTTGGCCCTTATATTGGCCCCCTATCCCTCATCAAACCTTGAGAACTCATACCCTCTTAAATAGCGTTTGAGATTTTACAGGTTTGCTGCCAATAGCCATTAAAGTGTCTGAAATGGGGACACTTTTTTCAAATGGTCACAAAATCTTGTACACTTTGAGTTTTTAGCTGAATTTTTTTGTGCAAGCTAACAAAAATACGAGGATCAGTCTACCAAGTTTGCGGCTAAAACTTCTTCGAAAAAATTTAAAAAAATCTTGAATCGCAAAAAGTTTTGAAAATCATGAAAAATAGAAAATGAGTCATCTTGCCATGAAACGTGAAGGCTTAAGGGACCATTGTATAAATTTACAAGCCATAAAAATGGCATCGGCACGTAGAAATATGAAGATGTGCCTAAACCCACCTACCACGCTATCGATCCACGGCTTGCGCATCCCGTCTCTCTGGCCGGCATAGTGCCCGCCCGCCCGCCCACCCGCTCGTTTCGTCGGTTGGCTTAGGCATACAGAGTTCATTCCCAGTCTAAGATTGGACCGGGCCAAAGGTTGCAGCAGCAGGATCGGCAACATGCAGAGGGGCACCCGACCGATCCCCCAGCTTGCGCATCCCTCCCCTCTGGCCGGCTGAGCGCCCGCGTGCTTGTTTCGTGGGTTGACTTAAGCATACGGAGTTCATTCCCAGTCTAAGATCAGACCGGATCGAGGGTTACGACAGCACATGCTGGGCTCGGGCATGTGCTAGAAATGCATTTTTCTTCGTCGGGGCACCATCGCCGGAGCATCGTCGGAGAAACTGACCGGCGGCATTGGGGTTCCGACAATCGGGGGGGCCGGGGGGTGTGCGCAAATGATATGCAATGGGTGCTGGTACATGGCCCTTATATTGGCCCCGTATCCCTCATCAAACCTCAAGAACTCACACCCCCTTAAAAGGCATTTGAGATTTTACAGGTTTGCTGCCAGTAGCCAATAAAGTGTCTGAAATGGGGACACTTTTCTCAAATGGTCACACAATCTTGTACAGTTTGAGTTTTTAGTTGAATTTTTTTGTGCATGTGAAAAAAAATACAGGGATCACGTCCATCAAGTTTGGGGCCAAAAATCCTTCCGAAAAAATTTAAAAAAATCCCAAACCTCAAAAAGTTTTGAAAATCGTGAAAAATAGAAAACGAGTCGTCTTGCCATGAAACTTCACGTGAAGGCTTAAGGGACCATTGTATGAATTTACAATCCATAAAAATGGTATTGGCACACAGAAATAGGAAGATGTGCCTAAACCCACCTACTACCTTATCAATCCATCGCTTGCGCATCCCGTCTCTCTGGCCGACGTAGTGCCCGCCCGCCCGCCTGCTCATTTTGTCGGTTGGCTTAGGCATACGGAGTTCATTCCCAGTCAAAGATTGGATCGGACTGAGGGTTGCGGCAGCAGGATCGATAGCATGCAGAGGGGGACCCGACTGATCCTTGGCTTGCGCATCCCACCCTTCTGGTCGACTGAGGGCCCGCACACTCGTTTCATGGGTTGACTTAGGCATACAGAGTTAATTCCCAGTCTAAGCATACAGAGTTCATTCCCAGTCTAAGATCGGACTAGACTGAGGGTTACGGCAGCACATGCTGGGCTCGGGCTTGCTGTGCGAGGGGTGCTGGAACTTGGCACTTATATTGGCCCCTATCCCTCATCAAACCTCAATACTCACACCCCCTTAAAGAGCATTTGATATTTTACAGGTTTGCTGCCAGTAACCATTAAAGTGTCTAAAATGGGGACACTTTTTTCAAATGGTCACAAAATCTTGTACACTTCGAGTTTTAGCTGAATTTTTTTGTGCATGCCAACAAAAATACAAGGATCACGTCTACCAAGTTTCGGGCCAAAACTCCTTCCAAAACAAATTTAAAAAATCCCGAACCGTAAAAAGTTTAAAAAGTCATGAAAAATAGAAAATGAGTCGTCTTGCCATGAAACTTCATGTGAAGGCTTAAGGGACCATTGTATGAATTTACAAGCAATAAAAATGGTATTGGCATGCAGAAATATGAAGATGTGCCTAAACCCACCTACCACCCTATCGATCCACGGCTTGCGCATCCCGTCTCTCTGGCCGACGTAGTGCCTGCCCGCTTGTTTCGTCGGTTTGCTTAGGCATACGGAGTTCATTCCCAGTTTAAGATTGGATTGGACCGAGGGTTGCGGTAGCAGGATCAGTAGCACACATAGGGGGACCCGATCGATCCCCGACTTGCGCATCCCGCCCCTCTGATCGGCTGAGGGTTGACTTAGGCATACGGAGTTCATTCCCAGTCTAAGCATACGGAGTTCATTCCCAGTCTAACATCAGACCAGACCGAGGGTTGCGGCAGCACATGCTGGGCTCGAGGATGTGCTGGTGCCACATTTTTCTTCGTCGGGGCACCATCGTCGGACCATCATCGGAGAACCTAACCGACGACATTGGGGTTCCGATGATCGGGGGGGCCAGGGGGTGTGCGCACATGATGTGTGATGGGTGCTGGTACTTGGCCCTTATACTGGCCCCCTATCTCTCATCAAACCTTGAGAACTCACACCCCCTTAAGAGCATTTGAGATTTTACAGGTTTGCTGCCAGTGGCCATTAAAGTGTCTGAAATGGGGACACTTTTTTCAAATGGTCACAAAATCTTGTACACATCGAGTTTTTAACTAAATTATTTTTTGCATGCCAAGAAAAATACAAGGATCATGTCTACCAAGTTTGGGGCCAAAACTCCTTCTGAAAAAATTTTAAAAAATCTCGAGCCGTAAAAAGTTTTAAAAATTATGAAAAATAGAAAACGAGTCGTCTTGCCATGAAACTTCACATGAAGGCTTAAGGGACCATTGTATGAATTTACATACCATAAAAAGGGCATTGGGAGGCAGAAATATGAAGATGTGCTTAAACCCACCTACCACCTTATCGATCCATGGCTTGCGCATCTCGCCTCTCTGGCCGGCATAGTACCCGCCGGCCCGCCTGCTCGTTTCGTCTGTTGGCTTAGGCATACGGAGTTCATTCCTACTCTAAGATCAAACCGAACTGAGGGTTGCGACAGTAGGATGGGCAGCACGTAGAGGGGGACTCGACTGATCCTCGACTCATGCATCCCACCCCTCTGGCTGGCTGAGCGCCCGCGCGCTCGTTTCGTGGGTTGACTTAGGCATACGAAATTCATTACCAGTCTGAGCATATGGAGTTCATTCCCAGTCTAAGATCGAATCGGACCGAGGGTTACGGCAGCACATGTTGGGCTCGGGCATGTGCTGGTGCTATATTTTTCTTCTTTGGGCCACCATCGCCGGAGACACTGACCGATGATATGGGGTTCCTGACGATCGGGAGTGTGCGCAATGATGTGCGATGGGCTGTTGCATTGGCCCTCATATTGGCCCCTATCCCTCACAAACCTTGAGAACTCACACCCCCTTAAAGAGCATTTGAGATTTACAGGTTTGCTGCTTAGTAGCCAATAAGTGTCTGAACTGGGGACACTTTTTTCAAATGGTCACAAAATCTTGTACACTTCGAGTTTTTAGCTGAAGTTTTTTTTGAATGCCAACAAAAATACAAGGATCACGTCTACCAAGTTTGGGGCCAAAACTCCTTCCGAAAAAATTTTAAAAAATCCCGAACCGTAAAAAGTTTCAAAAATCATGAAAAATAGAAAACGAGTTGTCTTGCCATTAAAACTTCACGTTAAGGCTTAAGGGACCATTGTATGAATTTACAAGCCATAAAAATGGCATTGGCACACAGAAACATGAAGATGTGCCTTAACCCACCTACCACCCTACCGATCCACGGCTTGCGCATCCCGTCCCTCTGGCCGGCGTAACGCCCGCCCGCCCGCCCGCTGATTTCGTCGGTTGGCTTAGGCATATGGAGTTCATTCCTAGTCTAAGATCAGACTAGACTGAGGGATGCAGAGGGGGACTCGACTGATGCTCGACTTTCGCATCCCGCCCCTATAGCTGGCTAAGCGCCTGCACACTTATTACGTGGGTTAACTTAGGCATACGGAGTTCATTCCCAATCTAAGCATACGGAGTTCACTCTCGGTCTAAGATCGGACCAGACCGAGGGTTGCAATAGCACATGCTAGGCTCAGGCATGTGCTGGTGCCGCATTTTTCTTCATCGGGGCACCATCATCGAAGAACCTGACCGACGGCATTGGGGTTCTAGCGATCGGGGGGGCCAGGGGGGTGTGCACACATGATGTGCGATGGGTGCTGGTACTTGGCCCTTATATTGGTCCTCTATCCCTCATCAAACCTCGAGAACTCACACCCCCTTAAAGGCCATTTGAGATTTTATAGGTTTTGCTGTCAGTAGCCATTAAAGTGTTTGAAGTGGGACACTTTTTTCAAATGGTCCCAAAATCTTGTACACTTCAAGTTTTTAGCTGAAGTTTTTTGTGCATGCCAACAAAAAAAAAAGGATCACGTCTAACATGTTTGGGGCCAAAACTCCTTCCGAAAAAATTTTAAAAAATCCCGAACAGTAAAAAGTTTCAAAAATCATGAAAAATAGAAAACGAGTCATCTTGCCATGAAACTTCATGTGAAGGCTTAAGGGACCATTGTACGAATTTACAAGCCATAAAAATGGCATTGGCATGAAAAAAATATGAAGATTTGCCTAAACCCACCTACCACCCGATCCATCCAGGGCTTGCGCATCTCGTCTCTCTGGCCGGCATAGTGCCCGCCCACCCACCTGCCCGCTCGTTTCATCGGTTGGCTTAGGCATACGGGGTTCATTCCCAATATAAGATCAGACCAGATCGAGGGTTGCAGCAGCACATGCTCGGCTCAGGCATTTGCTGGTGCCGTATTTTTCTTCCCCGGGGCACCATTGTCGGAGCATCACCGGAGAACTTTACCTGCGGCATTAGGGTTCCGACGATCGGGGGGGCCGGGGGGTGTGCGCACATGATGTGCGATGGGTGCTGGTTTTTGGCCCTTATATTGGCCTGCTATCCCTCATCAAACCTCGAGAACTCACACCCCGTTAAAAAGCGTTTGAGATTTTATAGGTTTGCTGTCAGTAGCCATTAAAGTGTCTAAAATGGGGACACTTTTTTCAAATGGTCACAAAATCTTGTACACTTCGAGTTTTTAGCTGATTTTTTTTGTGCGTACCAACAAAAATACAAGGATCACGTCTACCAAGATTGGGGCCAAAACTCCTTCCGAAAAAGTTTTAAAAAATCCTGAACTACAAAAAGTTTCAAAAATTGTGAAAAATAAAAAACGAGTCGTCTTGCCATGAAACTTCACGTGAAGGCTTAAGGGACCATTGTACGAATTTGCAAGCCATAAAAATGGCATTGGCACGTAGAAATATGAAGATGTGCCTAAACCCACCTACCACCCTATCGATCCACGGCTTGCGCATCCCGTCTCTCTGGCCGGCGTAGTGCTCGCCCGCCCGCTCCTTTCGTCGGTTGGCTTAGGCATATGTAGTTCATTGCCAGTCTAAAATTGGACTGGGCCGATGGTTGCGGCAGTAGGATCGGCAGCGCATAGAGGGGGACCCGATCGATCCTCGACTTACGCATCCCACCCCTCTGGCTGGCTAAGCGCCCGTACACTCGTTTAGTGGGTTGACTTAGGCATACGGAGTTAATTCCCAGTCTAAGATCGGACCAGACTGAGGGTTGCAGCAGCACATGCTACGGTTGGGCATGTGCTGGTGCTGCATTTTTCTTCGTTGGGGCACAATCGCCGGAGCATCGTCAGAGAACTTGACCGACGGCATTGGGGTTCAGGCGATCAGAAGGCTGGGGGTGTGCGCACATGATGTGCGATGGGTGCTGGTACTTGGCCTTTATATTGGCCCCCTATCCCTCATCAAACCTTGAGAACTCACACCCCCTTAAAGAGCATATGAGATTTTACAGGTTTGCTGCCAGTAGCCATTAAAGTGTTTGAAATGGGGACACTTTTTTCAAATGGTCATAAAATCTTGTACACTTTGAGTTTTTAGCTGAATTTTTTGTGCATGCCAAAAAAAATACAAGGATCACGTCTACCAAGTTAGGGGCCAAAACTCCTTTCAAAAAAATTTTAAAAAATCCCGAACCGAAAAAGTTTCAAAAATCGTGAAAAATAGAAAACGAGTCATCTTGCCATGAAACTTCACGTGAAGGCTTAAGGGACCATTGTATGCATTTACTGGCACACAGAAATATGAAGATGTGCCTAAACCCACCTACCACACTATCGACCCACGGCTTGCGCTTCCCGTCTCTCTGGCCGATGTAGTGCCCGCCCGCCCGCACGCCCGCTACTTTCATCTGTTGGCTTAGGCATACGGAGGTAGTTTCCAGTCTAAGATCAGACCGAATCGAGGGTTGCGGTAGCAGGATCGGCAGCACGCAGAGGGGGATCCGATCGGTCATCGGCTTGCGCATCCCGCCCCTCTGGCTGCCTGAGCGCCCGCACGCTCATTTCATGGGTTGACTTAGGCATACGGAGTTCATTCCTAGTCTAAGCATATGGAGTTCATTCCCAGTCTAAGATCAGATCGGACCGAGGGTTGCGACAGCACATGCTGGGCTCGGGCATGTGCTGGTGCCGCATTTTTCTTCGTCGGGGTGCCATCGTCGGAGAACCTGACCAGCAGCATTGGGGTTTCGGTGATCGGGGGTGTGCGCACATGATGTGCGATGGGTGCTGGTACTTGGCCCTTATATTGGCCCCCTATCCCTCATCAAACCTTGAAAACTCACACCCCCTTAAAAAGCATTTGAGATTTTACAAGTTTGCTACCAGTAGCCATTAAAGTGTCTGAAATGTGGACACTTTTTTCAAATGGTCACAAAATCTTGTACACTTCGAGTTTTTAGCTGAATTTTTTGTGCATGCCAAAAAAAATACAAGGGTGACGTCTACCAAGTTTGGGGAGAAAACACCTTCCAAAAAAATTTAAAAAAATCCCGAACTGTAAAAAATTTCAAAAATCGTGAAAAATAGAAAATGAGTCGTCTTGCCATGAAACTTCACGTGAAGGCTTAAGGGACCATTGTATGCATTTACAAGCCATAAAAATGGCATTGGCACACAGAAATATGAAGATGTGCCTACCACCCTATCGATCCACTGCTTACGCATCCCGTCTCTCTGGCCGACGTAGTGCCCGCTCGCCTCCCCCCGCCCGCTACTTTCGTCGGTTGGCTTAGGCATACGGAGTTCATTCCCAGTCTAAAATCAGACCGGACTGAGGGTTGCAGTAGTAGGATCGACAGCACGCAGAAGGGGACCCAACCGATCCTCGACTTGCATATCCCGCCCCTCTGGCCGGCTGAGCACCCGCACGCTCGTTTCATGAGTTGACTTAGGCATACGGAGTTCATTCCCAGTCTAAGATCGGATCGGACCGAGGGTTGCAGCAGCACATGCTGCGCTCGAACATGTGCTGGTGCCGCATTTTTCTTCGTCGGGGTACCATCACCAGAGCATCGTCAGAGAACTTGACCGATGGCATTGGGGTTCAGACGATCGGGGGGCTGGGGGTGTGCGCACATGATGTGCGATGGGTGCTGGTACATGGCCCTTATATTGGCCCCCTATCCCTCATCAAACCTCGAGAACTCACACCCCCTTAAAGAGCATTTGAGATTTTACAGGTTTGCTACCAGTAACCATTAAAGTGTCCGAAATGGGGACACTTTTTTCAAATGGTCACAAAATCTTGTACACTTCGAGTTTTTAGCTGAATTATTTTGTGCATGCCAACAAAAATATAGGGATCACGTCTACCAAGTTTGGGACCAAAAATCCTTCTGAAAACATTTTGGAAAATCCCGAACTTTAAAAAGTTTCAAAAATCGTTAAAAATAGAAAACGAGTCGTCTTGCCATGAAACTTCACGTGAAGGCTTAAGGGACCATTATATGAATTTACAAGCCATAAAAATGGCATTGGCATGCAGAAATATGAAGATGTGACTAAACCAACCTACCACCCTATCGATCCATGGCTTGCGCATCCCGTCTCTCTGGCCGACGTAGTGCCCGCCCGCCCGCTCGCTCGTTTCGTTGGTTGGCTTAGGCATACGGAGTTCATTCCCAATCTAAGATTGGATTGAACCGAGGGTTGCGGCAGTAGGATCGACAGCACATAGAGGGGGGCCCAGTCGATGCCCAGCTTGCGCATCCCGCCCCTTTGGCCGGCTGGGCACCTGTACGCTCGTTTCGTGGGTTGACTTAGGCATACGGAGTTCATTCCCAGTCTCAGCATACGAAGTTCATTACCAGTCTAAGATCAGACTAGATCGAGGGTTGCAGCAGCACATGCTGGGCTAGAGCATGTGCTGGTGCCGCATTTTTATTCCTTGGGGCACCATCGTCGGAGCATCATCGGAAAACTTGACCGGCGGCATTAGGGTTCCGGCGATCGATGGGGGCGGGGAGTGTGCGCACATGATGCGCGATGGGTGCTGGTACATGGCCCTTATATTGGCCCCCTATCCCTCATCAAACCTCGAGAACTCACACCCCCTTAAAGTACATTTGAGATTTTACAGGTTTGCACGCAGAGGGGGACTCGATCGATCCTCGGCTTGCGCATCCTACCCCTTTGGTGGGCTGAGCGCCAGCACGCTTGTTTCGTGGGTTGACTTAAGCATACGGAGTTCATTCCCAATTTAAGGTAGGATTGGACCGAGGGTTGCGGCAGCACATTCTGGGCTCGGGCATGTGCTGGTGTCACATTTTTCTTCATCGGGGAACCATCACCGGAGCATCACCATAGAACATGACCGGTGGCATTTGGGTTTCGGCGATCAGTGGGCCAGGGGGGTGTGCGCACAAGATGTATGGTGGGTGCTGGTACTTGGCTCTTATATTGGCCCCCTATCCCTCATCAAACCTCGAGAACTCACACCCCCTTAAAGAGCATTTGAGATTTTACAGGTTTGCTACCAACAGCCATTAAAGTCTCTGAAATGGGGACACTTTTTTCAAATGGTCTCAAAATCTTGTACACTTCGAGTTTTTAGCTGAACTTTTTTGTGCATGCCAACAAAAATAAAAGGCTCACGTCTACCATGCTTGGGGACAAAACTCCTTCTGAAAAAATTTTAAAAAATCTCGAACCGTAAAAAGTTTCAAAAATCGTGAAAAATAGAAAACGAGTCGTCTTGCCATGAAACTTCACGTGAAGGCTTAAGGGACCATTGTATGAATTTACAAGCCATAAAAATGGCATTGGCACATAGAAATAGGAAGATGTGCCTAAACCCACCTATCACCCTATTGATCCACGGCTTGCTCATCCCGTCTCTCTGGCCAACGTAGTGCCAGCCCACCCGCCCGCCCGCTCGTTTCGTCGGTTGGCTTAGGCATACGAAGTTCATTCCCAGTCTAAGATCGGACCAAACTAAGGGTTGCGGCAGCAGATCGGCACACATACCGGGGACCCTGCTATCCCCGCTTACGCATCCTCCCCTCTGCCGGCTGAGCCGCCTGTCATTGCTCGTTTCGTGGGTTGACTTAGCATTACGGCAGTTCATTTCCAATCTAAGCATACGGAGTTCATCCCAGTCAAATCGACCAGACGGGAGGTTACGTGGCCACATGCTGGCTCGGGCATTGCTGGTGTCACATTTTTCTTTACCGGAGCACCATTGCTGGAGCATCGTCGGAAAACCCTAACCCGGCAGCATTAGGTTTCGATAAAATTGGGGGGGGCCGGGCCGGGTGCGCACATATGCGATGTTGCTCGTACTTGCCCTTATATTGGCCCCCTATCCCTCATCCAAACCTCCGAAAAACTTCACACCCCCCTTAAAAGAATTTGAGATTTTACAGGTTTGCCTGCCAGTAGCCATTAAAGTGTTAAATGGGACACTTTTTCAAATGGTCTCAAAATCTTGTACACTTCGAGTTTTTAGCTGAATTTTTTTATGCATGCCAACAAAAATAAAAGGATCACATCTACCACGTTTGGGGACAAAACTCCTTTCGAAAAAATTTTAAAAAATCTCGAACCGTAAAAAGTTTCCAAAATCATGAAAAATAGAAAACGAGTCGTCTTGCCATGAAACTTCACATGAAGGCTTAAGGGACCATTGTATGAATTTACAAGCCATAAAAATGGCATTGGCATGCAGAAATATGAAGATGTGCCTAAACCCACCTACCACCCTATCGATCCACGGCTTGCGCTTCCCGTCTCCCTGGCTAGTGTAGTGCCTGCCCATCCGCCTGCTCGTTTCGTCGGTTCGCTTAGGCATACGGAGTTCATTCCTAGTCTAGGATCAGACCGGACCGAG
Source organism: Durio zibethinus (assembly GCF_002303985.1). Next base: position 4,668,433 of record NW_019167849.1, on the reverse strand, counting down.
GGTTGCGGCAGAAAGATTGACAGCGCGCAGAGGGGGACCCGACCGATGCCCGACTTGCGCATCCTGCCCCTTTGGCCGGCTGAGCGCCTGCACGCTCAATTTGTGGGTTGACTTAAGCATACGGAGTTCATTCCCAGTCTAAGATCGGCTCAGACCGAGGGTTACGGCAGCACATACTGGGCTTGGGCATGTGATGGTGCCACATTTTTCTTTGCCGGCGCACCATAGCCAGAGCATCGCCGGAGAACCTAACCGGCGGCATTGGGGTTCCGGTGATCCGGGGGGGACAGGGGGGGTGTGCACCCATGATGTGCGATGGGTGCTAGTACTTGGCCCTTATATTGGCCCCCTATCCCTCATCAAACCTCGAGAACTCACACCCCCTTAAAGAGCATTTGAGATTTTACAGGTTTGCTTCCAGTAGCCATTAAAATTTTTGAAATGGGGACACTTTTTTCAAATGGTCACAAAATCTTGTACGGTTTGAGTTTTTAGCTGAATTTTTTTGTGCATGCCAAAAAAAATACAAGGATCATGTCCAAAAGGCTGGGGCTAAAACTCTTTCCGAAAAAATTTTAAAAAATCCTGAACCGCAAAAAGTGTCAAAAATCGTGAAAAATAGAAAACGAATCGTCTTGCCATGAAACTTCACGTGAAGGCTTAAGGGACCATTGTATGAATTTAGAAGCCATAAAAATGGCATTGGTACGCAAAAATATGAAGATGTGCCTAAAGCCTCCTACCACCCTATCGATCCACGGCTTGTGCTTCCTGTCTCTCTGGCCGACGTACTGCCTGCCCACCTGCCTGCTCATTTTGACAGTTCGCTTAGGTATACGGAGTTCATTCCCAGTCTAAGATCGGACCAGACCGAGGGTTACGGCAGCAGGATCGGTAGCACGTAGAGGGGGACCCGACCGATCCTCGACTTGCGCATCCCGCCCTTCTGGCTGGTTGAACGCACGCACGTTTGTTTCGTGGGTTGACTTAGGCATACGGAGTTCATTCCAAGTCTAAGATCGGCCCGGACCGAGGGTTGCGGCAGCACATGCTGGGCTTGGGCATGTGCTGGTGCCACATTTTCCTTCGTCGGCGCACCATCGCCGGAGCATCACCGGAGAACTTTACCGGCGGCATTAGGGTTCCGACGATCGGGGGGGCCGGGGGGTGTGCGCACATGATGTGCGATGGGTGCTGGTTTTTGGCCCTTATATTGGCCTGCTATCCCTCATCAAACCTCGAGAACTCACACCCCGTTAAAAAGCGTTTGAGATTTTACAGGTTTGCTGTCAGTAGCCATAAAGTGTCTAAAATGGGTACACTTTTTTCAAATAGTCACAAAATCTTGTACACTTCGAGTTTTTAGCTGATTTTTTTTGTGCGTACCAACAAAAATACAAGATCACGTTCTACCAAGATTGGGGCCAAAACCTCCTTCTGAAAAAGTTTTAAAAAATCCTGAAACTACAAAAAGTTTCAAAATTGTGAAAAATAAAAAACGAGTCGTCTTGCCATGAAACTTCACGTGAAGGCTTAAAGGACCATTGTATGAATTTGCAAGCCATAAAAATGGCATTGGCACGTAGAAATATGAAGATGTGCCTAAACCCACCTACCACCCTATCGATCCACGGCTTGCGCATCCCGTCTCTCTGGCCGGCGTGTGCTCGCCCGCCCCCTCCGCCCGCTCCTTTCGTCGGTTGGCTTAGGCATATGTAGTTCATTGCCAGTCTAAAATTGGACCAGATCGATGGTTGCGGCAGTAGGATCGGCAGCGCATAGATGGGGACCCGACCGATCCTCGACTTACGCATCCCGCCCCTCTGGTTGGCTGAGCGCCCGTACACTCGTTTCGTGGGTTGACTTAGGCATACGGAGTTCATTCCTAGTCTAAGATCGGACCAGACCAAGGGTTACGGCAGCACATGCTGGGCTCGGGCATGTGCTGGTGCTGTATTGTTCTTCGTCACGGAACCATCATCGGAGCATCGTCGGGGAACCTGATCGGTGGCATTAGGGTTCCGACGATAGGGGGGCCGGGGGGTGTGCGCACATGATGTGTGATGGGTGCTGGTACTTGGCCCTTATATTGGCCCCCTATCCGTCATCAAACCTTGAGAACTCACACCCGCTTAAAGAGTATTTGAGATTTTACAGGTTTGCTGCCAGTAGCCATTAAAGTGTCTGAAATGGGGACACTTTTTTCAAATGGTAACAAAATCTTGTACACTTTGAATTTTTAGCCGAATTTTTTTGTGCATGCCAACAAAAATACAAGGATCACGTCTACCAAGTTTGGGCCTAAAACTGCTTCCGAAAAAATTCTAAAAAATCTCAAACCACAAAAAGTTTCAAAAATCGTGAAAAATAGAAAACGAGTCGTCTTGCGATGAAACTTCATTTGAAGGCTTAAGGGACCATTGTATGAATTTGCAAGCCATAAATATGAAGTTGGCACGTAGAAATATGAAGATGTGCCTAAACCCACCTACCACCCTATCGATCCACGGCTTGCGCATCCCGCCTCTCTGGCCGACGTAGTGCCTGCCCGTCTGCCCGCCCGCTCATTTCGTCGGTCGGCTTAGGCATATGGAGTTCATTCCTAGTCTAAGATCAAACCAGACCAAGGGTTGTGGCAGCTGGATTGGCAGCACACAAAGGGGGTCCCTGCTGATCCCTGGCTTACGCATCCCGCCCCTCTGGCCGGCTGAGCACCCGCACGCTCGTTTCGTGGGTTGACTTAGGCATACGGAGTTCATTCCCAGTCTAAGCATACAGACTTCATTCCCAGTCTAAGATCAGACCAGACCGAGGGTTGCAGCAGCACATGCTGGGGTCGGGCATGTGCTTGTGCTGCATTTTTCTTCGTCGGGGCACCATCGTCGGAGCATCGCCAGAGAACCTAATCGACGGTGTTGGGGTTTCGACGATCGGGGGGGCCGGGGGGGTGTGCGCACATGATGTACGATGGGTGCTGGTACTTGTCCCTTATATTGGCCCCCTATCCCTCATCAAACTCAAGAACTCACACCCCTTTAAAGAGCATTTGAGATTTTACAGGTTTTGCTACCAGTAGCCATTAAAGTGTCTGAAATGGGGACACTTTTTTCAAATGGTCACAAAATCTTGTACACTTTGAGTTTTTAGCTGAATTTTTTTGTGCATGCCAACAAAAATACAATGATGATGTCTACCAAGTTTGGGTCCAAAACGCCTTCCAAAAAAATTTTAAAAAATCCCGAACCGGAAAAAGTTTTGAAAATCGTAAAAAATAGAAAACGAGTCGTCTTGCCATGAAAGTTCACGCGAAGGCTTAAGGGACCAATGTATGAATTTACAAGCCATAAAAATGGCATTGGTACACAAAAATATGAAGATGTGCCTAAACCGACCTACCACCCTATCGATCCACAGCTTGCGCATCCGTCTCTCTGGCTGGCGTAGAGCCCGCCCGCCCACCCGCTCTTCTCGTCGGTTGGCTTAGGCATATGGAGTTAATTCCCAGTCTAAGATTAGATCGAACTGAGGGTTATAGTAGCAGAATTGGCAGCACGCAGAGCGAGACCCGGTGGATCTCCGGCTTACGCATTCCGCCCCTCTAGCTGGCTGAGTGCCCGCACGCTTGTTTCGTGGGTTGACTTAGGCATACGGAGTTCATTCCAGTCTAAGCATACGGAGTTCATTCCCAGTCTAAGATCAGACCGGATCAAGGGTTGCAGCAGCACATGCTGGGCTCGAGCATGTGCTGGTGCCGCATTTTTCTTCACCGGGGCACCATCTTCGGAGCATCTTTGGAGCATCGTTGGAGAACCTGTCCGGTAGCATTGGGGTTTCGGCGATCGAGGGGGCCGTGGGGGTGTACGCACATGATGTGTGATTGGTGCTGGTACTTGGCCCTTATATTGCCCCCTATCCCTCATCAAACCTCGAGAACTCACACCCCCTTAAAGAGCATTTGAGATTTTACAGGTTTGCTGGCAGTAGCCATTAAAGTGTCTGAAATGGGGACACTTTTTTCAAATGGTCACAAAATCTTGTACACTTCGAGTTTTTAGCTGAATTTTTTTGTGCATGCCAAAAAAAATACAAGGATCACGTCTACCAAGTTTGGGGCCAAAACTCCTTCCAAAAAAATTTAAAAAAATCTCGAACCGTAAAAAGTTTTGAAAGTCGTGAAAAATAGAAAACGAGTCGTCTTGCCATGAAAGTTCACGTGAAGGCTTAAGGGACCATTGTATGAATTTAGAAGCCGTAAAAATGGCATTGGCATGTAGAAATATGAAGATGTGCCTAAACCCACCTACCACCCTATCGATCCACCGCTTACGCATCCCGTCTCTTTGGCCGACGTAGTGCCCGCCCGCCCACTCGTTTCGTCGGTTGGCTTAGGCACACTGAGTTCATTCCCAGTCTAAGATCAGACCAGACTGAGGGTTGCAGCAGCAGGATCGACAGCACACAGAGGGGGACCCTGTCGAACCTCGGCTTGCCCATCCTGCCCCTCTGGCCGGTTCAGCGCCCGCACACTCGTTTCATGGGTTGACTTAGGCATACGAAGTTCATTCCCAGTCTAAACATAAGGAGTTCATTCCCAGTCTCAGATCGGACTAGACCGAGGGTTGCGGCAGCACATACTGGGCTCGGGCATGTGCTGGTGCCATATTTTTCTTTGCTGGGGCACCATCATCGCAGCATCGCCGGAGAACCTGACCGACGGCATTGGGGTTCTGATGATCGGGTGGGCCGGGGGGTGTGCGCACATGATGTGCGATGGGTGTTGGCACTTGGCCCTTATATTGGCCCCCTATCCCTCATCAAACCTCGAGAACTCAGACCCCCTTAAAGAGCATTTGAGATTTTACAGGTTTTCTGCCAGTAGCCATTAAAGTATTTGAAATGAGGACACTTTTTTCAAATGGTCACAAAATCTTGTACACTTCAAGTTTTTTGGTGAATTTTTTTGTGCATGCCAACAAAAATACAAGGATCACGTCTACAAATTTTGGTGCCAAAACTCCTTCCGAAGAAATTTTAAAAAATCCCGATCATAAAAATTTTGAAAATCATGAAAAATAGAAAAGGAGTCGTCTTGCCATGAAACTTCACGTGAAGGCTTAAGGGACCATTGTATGAATTTACAAGCCATAAAAATGGCATTGGCACGTAGAAAGATGAAGATGTGCCTAAACCCACCTACCACCCTATCGATCCACAGCTTGCACATCCCGTCTCTCTGGTTGACGTAGCGCCCACCCGCCCGCTTGTTTCGTCGGTTGGCTGAGGCATACGGAGTTCATTCCCAGTCTAAGATCAGACTGGACCAAGGGTTGCGACAGCAGCATTGACAGCACACAGAGGGGGACCCGACCGATCCCTGGCTTACGCATCCCGTCTCTCTGGTCGGCGTAGTGCCCGCTCGCCTGCTCGTCCGTTCGTTTCGTCGGTTGGCTTAGGCGTACGGAGTTCATTCCCAGTCTAAGATCAGATTCGATCGAGGGTTGTGGCAGCACATGTTGGGCTTGGGCATGTGCTTGGGTCATATTGTTCTTCATCGAGGCACCATCGTCGGAGCATCGCTGGAGAATCGGACCGGCGGCATTGGGGTTCCGACGATCGGGGGGGCGGGGGTGGTGTGCGCACATGATGTGGGATGGGTGCTGGTACTTGGCCCTTATATTGGCCCCCTATCCCTGATCAAGCCTCGAGAACTCACACCCCCTTAAAGAGCATTTGAGATTTTACAGGTTTGCTGCCAGTAGCCATTAAAGTGTCTGAAATGGGGACACTTTTCAAATGGTCACAAAATCTTGTACACTTCGAGTTTTTAGCTGATTTTTTTTGTGCATGCCAACAGAAATACAAGGATCACGTCTACCAAGTTTGGGGCTAAAACTCCTTTCAAAAAAATTTTAAAAAATCCCGAACCGCAAAAATTTCAAAAATCGTGAAAAATAGAAAACGAGTCATCTTGCCATGAAACTTCACATGGAGGCTTAAGGGACCATTGTATGAATTTACAAGCCATAAAAATGGCATTGGCATGCAGACATATGAAGATGTGCCTAAACCCACCTACCACCCTATCGATCCACGGCTTGCGCATCCCGTCTCTCTCACCAGCATAGTACCCGCCCGCCCGTCCGCTCATTTCGTCGATTGGCTTAGGCATACGGAGTTCATTCCCAGTCTAAGATCAGACTGGATTGAGGGTCGCGAAAGCAGGATTAGCAGCATGCAGAGGGGGACCCGGTCGATCCCCTGCTTGCGCATCCCGCCCCTCTGGACGGCTGAGCACCCGCACGCTCATTTTGTGGGTTGACTAAGGCATACAGAGCTCATTCCGAGTCTAAGCATACAGAGTTCATTCCCAGTCTAAGATCAGACAGGACTGAGGGTTACGGCAGCACATGCTGGGCTCGTGCATGTGCTGGTGCAGCATTTTTCTTCACCGGGCACCATCGTCGGAGCATCACCAGAGAACTTGAATGGTGGCTTTTGGGTTCCGACGATCGGGGGGCCGGGGGGTGTGCGCACATAATGGCGATGGGTGCTGGTACTTGGCCCTTATATTGGCCCCTTATCCCTCATCAAACCTTGAGAACTCACACCCCCTTAAAGAGAATTTGAGATTTTACAAGTTTGGTGCCAGTAGCCATTAAAGTGTCTGAAATAGGGACACTTTTTTCAAATGGTCACAAAATCTTGTACACATCGAGTTTTTAGCTGAATTTTTTTGTGCATGCCAACAAAAATACAAGGATCACGTCTACCAGGTTTAGGGCCAAAACCCCTTCCAAAAAAATTTTAAAAAATCTCGAACCTAAAAAGTTTCAAAAATCGTGAAAAATAGAAAACGAGTCGTCTTGCCATGAAACTTCAGGTGAAGGCTTAAGGGACCATTGTATGAATTTACAAGCCATAAAAATGGCATTGGCACATAGAAATATGAAGATGTGCCTAAACCCACCTACCATCCTATCGATCCACGGCTTGCGCATCCCGTCTCTCGGGCCGGCGTAGTGCCCGCCCGCCTGCCCGCTCATTTCGTCGGTTGGCCTAGGCATACGAAGTTCATTTCCAGTCTAAGATCGAACCAGACCAACGGTTGCAGCAGCAGGATCGGCAGCACTAACATGGGGACCCGGTTGATCCCCTTCTTGGGCATCCTACCCCCCTCTAGCCTACTGAGCGCCCACACGTTCGTTTTGTGGGTTGACTTAGGCATACGGAGTTCATTCCCAGTCTAAGATCAGACCGGACCGAGGGTTGCAGCAGCACATGCTGGGCTCAGGCATGTGCTGGTGCCGCATTTTTCTTCGTCGGGGCACCATCGTCGGAGCATCACTGGAGAACTTGACCGACGGCATTAGGGTTCCGGTGATCAGGGGGCCGGGGGGTGTGCGCACATGATGTGCGATGGGTGCTGGTACTTGGCCCTTATATTGGCCCCCTATCCCTCATCAAACCTCAAGAACTCACACCCCCTTAAAGAGCATTTGAGATTTTATAGGTTTGCTGCCAGTAGCCATTAAAGTGTCTGAAATGGGGACACTTTTTTCAAATGGTCACAAAATCTTGTACACTTCGAGTTTTTAGCTGAATTTTTTTGTGCATGCCACCAAAAATACAAGGATCATGCCTACCAAGTTTGGGGCCAAAACACCTTCCAAAAAAATTTTAAAAAATGCTGAACTGTAAAAAGTTTCAAAAATCGTGAAAAATAAAAAATGAGTCGTCTTGCCATGAAACTTCACGTGAAGGCTTAAGGGACCATTTTATGGATTTACAAGCCATAAAAATGGCATTGGCACGCAGAAATATGAAGATGTGCCTAAACCCACCTACCACCCTATCGATCCACGGCTTGCACTTCCCATCTCTCTGGCCAGCGTAGTGCCCGCCCGCCCGCTCGCTTGTTTCTTCGGTTGGCTTAGGCATACGGAGTTCATTCCCAGTCTAAGATCAAATCGGATTGAGGGTTGCGGCAGCGGGATCAGTAACACACAGAGGGGGACCCGGCCAATCCTTGACTTGCGCATCCCACTCCTCTCGTCGACTGAGCATCCGCACACTCGTTTCGTGGGTTACGGCAGCACATGCTAGGCTCGGGCATTTGCTGGTGCCATATTTTTCTTCACCGGGGCACCATCGTCGGAGCATCGTCGGAGAACCTGACCGACGGCATTAGGGTTTCGACGATCGGGGGGGCCGGGGGGGAGTGCGCACATGATGTGCGATGGGTGCTGGTACTTGGCCCTTATATTGGCCCCCTATCCCTCATCAAGCCTCGAGGACTCACACCCCTTAAAGAGCATTTGAGATTTTACAGATTTGCTGCCTGTAGCCATTAAAGTGTCTGAATTGGGGACACTTTTTTCAAATGGTCACAAAATCTTATACACTTCGAGTTTTCAGCTGAATTTTTTTGTCCACACCAACAAAAATACAAGGATCACGTCTACTAAGTTTGGGGCCAAAACTCCTTCCGAAAAAATTTTAAAAAATCTTGAATCGTAAAAAGTTTCAAAAATCGTGAAAAATAGAAAACGAGTCGTCTTGCCATGAAACTTCACGTGAAGGTTTAAGGGACCATTGTATGAATTTACAAGCCATAAAAATGGCATTCGCATGCAGAAATATGAAGATGTGCCTAAACCCACCAACCACCCTATCGATCCACGGCTTGCACATCCCGTCACTTTGGCCGGCGTAGTGCCCGCCCGCCTGCCCGTCCGATCATTTCATCGGTTGGCTTAGGCATACGGAGTTCATTCCCGGTCTAAGATCAGACCAGACTGAGGGTTGCGATAGCATGATCGACAGCACGCAGAGGGTGACCTGGTCAATCCTCGGCTTGTGCATCCCGCCCCTCTGATCGACTGAGCGCCCGCGCGCTCGTTTCGTGGGTTCACTTAGGCATATGAAGTTCATTCCCAGTCTAAGCATACAGAGTTCATTCCCAGTCTGAGATCGAACCAGATCGAGGGTTGCAGCAGCACATGCTGGGCTCGGGCAGTGCTGGTGCTGATATGTTCTTCGTTGGGGCACCATCGCCGGAGCATCACCAGAGAACCTGACCGACGGCATTGGGGTTCCGGCAATCGGGGGGGCCGGGGGGGTCTGGGCACATGATATGTGATGGGTGCGGGTACTTGTCCCTTATATTGGCTCGTTATCCCTCATCAAACCTCGAGAACTCACACCCCCTTAAAGAGCATTTGAGTTTTACAGGTTTGCTGCTAGTAGCCATTAAAGTGTTTGAAATGGGGACACTTTTTTCAAATGGTCACAAAATCTTGTACACTTCTAGTTTTCAGCTGAATTTTTTTGTGCATGCCAATAAAAATACAAGGATCAGGTTTAACAAGTTTGAGACCAAAACACCTTTGAAAAAAATTTTAAAAAATCCCGAACCGCAAAAAGTTTCCAAAATCATTAAAAATAGAAAACGAGTCGTCTTGCCATGAAACTTCACGTGAAGGCTTAAGGGACCATTGTATGAATTTGCAAGCCATAAAAATGGCATTGGCATGTAGAAATATGAAGATGTGCCTAAACCCACCTACCACCCTATCGATCCACGACTTGCGCATCCCGTCTCTCTGGCCGACGTAGTGCCCGCCCGCCCCGCTCATTTCGTCGGTTGGCTTAGGCATACAGAGTTCATTCCCAGTCTATGATTGGATCGGACTGAGGGTTGCAGTAGCAGGATTGGCAGTACGCAGAGAGGGACTCGGTCGATCCCCGACTTGCGCATCCTACACCTCTAGCAGGCTGAGCACCCGGACGCTCGTTTCGAGGGTTTCGACAGCACGTGCTGGGCTCGGGTATATGCTGGCATCGCATTTTTCTTCGTCGGGGCACCATCGTCGGAGCATCGCCGGAGAACCTGACTGGTGGCATTGGGGTTCTGGCGATCGGGAGGGCCGGGGGGTGTGCGCACATGATGTGTGACGGGTGCTGGTACTTGGCCCTTATATTGGCCCCCTATCCCTCATCAAACCTTGAGAACTCACACCCCCTTAAAGAGCATTTGAGATTTTACAGGTTTGCAACCAGTAGCCATTAAAGTGTCTGAAATGGGGACACTTTCTTCGAATGGTCACAAAATCTTGTACACTTCGAGTTTTAGCTGTATTTTTTTGTGCATGCCAACAAAAATACAAGGATCACATCTACCAAGTTTGGGGCCAAAAATCCTTCCCAAAATCATGAAAAAGAGAAAACGAGTCGTCTTGCCATGAAACTTCACGTGAAGGCTTAAGGGACCATTGTATGAATTTATAAGCCATAAAAATGGCATTGGCACCTGGAAATATGAAGATAAGCCTAAACCCACCTACCACCCTATCGATCCACGGATTGCGCATCCCGTCTCTCTAGCCGGCGTAGTGCCCGCTCGCTCGTCTGCCTGTTCGTTTCGTCGGTTGGCTTAGGCATACAGAGGTCATTCCCAGTCTAAGATCAGACCGGACGGAGGGTTACGGTAGTAGGATCGGTAGCATGTAGAAGGGGACCCGACCGATCCCCGACTTACGCATCCCGCCCCTCTGGCCAACTGAGCGCCCGCACGCTCATTTCGTGGGTTGACTTAGGCATACGGAGTTCATTCCCAGTCTAAGCATGCGGAGTTTATTCCCAGTCTAAGATCGGACGGGACCGAGTGTTGCGGCAGCACATGCTTGGCTCGAGCATGTGCTGGTGCCGTATTTTTCTTTATCGAGGCACCATCGTCGGAGAACCTGACCGACAGCATTGGGGTTCCGACGATCGGGGGGGCCAGGGGGTGTGCGCACATGATGTGCGATGGGTGCTGGTATTTGCCCTTATATTGGCCCCCTATCCCTCATCAAATCTCGAGAACTCACAACCCCTTAAAGAGCATTTGAGATTTTACAGGTTTGCTGCCAGTAGCCATTAAAGTGTCTGAAATGGGGATACTTTTTTCAAATGGTCACAAAATCTTGTACACTACGACTTTTTAGCTGAAATTTTTTTTGCATGCCAACAAAAATAAAAGGATCACGTCTACCAAGTTTTGGGCAAAAACTCTTTCCGAAAAAATTTTAAAAAATCCCGAACCGCAAAAAGTTTCAAAATTCTTGGAAAATAGAAAACGAGTCGTCTTGCCATGAAACTTCACGTGAAGGCTTAAGGGACCATTGTATGAATTTACAAGCCATAAAAATCGTATTGGCATGCAGAAATATGAAGATGTGCCTAAACCGACCTACCACCCTACCGATCCCTGACTTGCGCATCTCGCCCCTCTGGCCGGCTGAGCGCCCGCACGATTGTTTCATCGGTTGACTTAGGCATACGGAGTTCATTCCCAATCTAAGCATATAGAGTTCATTCCCAATCTAAGATCGGATCGGACCGAGGGTTGTGGCAACACATGCTGGGCTCGGGCATGTGCTGGTGCCGCATTTTTCTTCGTCGGGACACCATCGTCAGAGCATCGTCGGAGAACCTGACCGACGGCATTGGGGTTCCGATGATCAGGGTGGCCGGGGGGGGTGTGCGCACATGATGTGTGATGGGTGCTGGTACTTGGCCCATATATTGGCCCCCTATCCCTCATTAAACCTCGAGAACTCACACCCTCCTAAATAGCATTTGAGATTATACAGGTTTGCTGCCAGTAGCCATTAAAGTGTCTTAAATTGGGACACTTTTTTCAAATGCTCACAAAATCTTGTACACTTCGAGTTTTTAGCTGGCTTTTTTTGAGCATGCCAACAAAAATACAAGGATCACGTCTACCAAGTTTTGGGCCAGAACTCATTCGAAAAAAATTTTTAAAAATCCCGAACCGTAAAAAGTTTTAAAAATCGTGAAAAACAGAAAACGAGTCGTCTTGCCATGAAACTTCACGTGATGGCTTAAGGGACCATTGTATGAATTTACAAGCCATAAAAATGGCACTGGCACATAGAAATATGAAGAAGTGCTTAAACCCAACTACCACCCTATCGATACACGGCTTGTGCATCCCGCCTCTCTGGCCGGCGTAGTGCCCGCCCGCTCGTTTCATCGGTTGGCTTAGGCATACAGAGTTCATTCATAGTCTAAGATCAGACCGGATCGAGGGTTGCGGCAACAGGATTGGCAGCACGTAGAGAGGGACCCGACCAATCCTCGGCTTGCGCATCTTGCCCATCTGGCTGGCTGAGCGCCCGCACGCTCGTTTCGTGGGTTGACTTCGGCATACGGAGTTCATTCCCAGTCTAAGCATGCGGAGTTCATCCCCAATCTAAGATTGGACCAGAAAAAGGGTTGTGCCAGCACATGCTGGGCTCAGGCATGTGCTGGTGCCGCATTTTTCTTCGTCGGGGCACCATCGTCGGAGCATCGCCGGAGAACCTGACCAGCGGCATTGGGGTTCCGACGATCGGGGGGGCCGGGGGGTGTGCGCACATGATGTGCGATGGGTGTTGGTGCTTGGCCCTTATATTGGCCCCCTATCCCTCATCAATCCATGAGAACTCACACCCCCTTAAAGAGCATTTGAGATTTTGCAGGTTTGCTGCCAGTAGCCATTAAAGTGTCTGAAATGGGGACACTTTTTTCAAATGGTCACAAAATCTTGTACACTTCAAGTTTTTAGCTGAATTGCTTTGTGCATGCCAACAAAAATACAAGGATCACGTCTACCAAGTTTGGGGCCAAAACTCTTTCCGAAAAAATTTTAAAAAATCCCAAACCGCAAAAAGTTTCAAAAATCGTGAAAAATAGAAAACAAGTCGTCTCGCCATGAAACTTCACGTGAAGGCTTAAGGGACCATTGTATGAATTTACAAGCCATAAAAATGGCATTGGCACATAGAAATATGAAGATGTGCCTAAACCCACCTACCACTGTATCGATCCACGGCTTGCGTATCCCGTCTCTCTGGCCGGCGTAATGCCCGCCCGCCCGCCCACTCGTTTCGTCAGTTGGCTTAGGCATGCGAAGTTCATTTCCAGTCTAAGATCGGACCGAACCAAGGGTTGCGGCAGCACATGCTTGGCTCGGGCATGTGCTGGTGCCACATTTTTCTTCGTCTGGGCACCATCGTCAGAGCATCCTCGGAGAACCTAACCGATGACATTAGGGTTCCGACGATCAGGGGGGCATGCGCACATGATGTGCAATGGGTGCTGGTACTTGGCCCTTATATTGGCCCCCTATCCCTCATCAAACCTCGAGAACTCACACCAATTGAGATTTTACAGGTTTGCTGCCAGTAGCCATTAAAGTGTCTGAAATGGGGACACTTTTTTCAAATGGTCAGACAATCATGTACACTTCGAGTTTTTAGCTGATTTTTTTATGCATGCAAAAAAAATACAAGGATCGCGTGTACACAGTTTTACGCCAAAACTACTTTCGAAAAAATTTTAAAAAATCTTGAAACTGTAAAAAGTTACAAAAATCATGAAAAATAGAAAACGAGTCGTCTTGCCAAGAAACTTCACGTGAAGGCTTAAGGGGACCATTGTCTGAATTTACAAGCCATAAAAATGGCATTGGCATGCAGAAATATGAATATGTGCCTAAACCCACCTACCACCCCATCGATCCACGGCTTGCGAATCCCTTCTCTCTGGCCGACGTAGTGCCCCCCCACCCGCCCGCTCGTTTCATCGATTCGTGTAGGCATGCAGAGTTCATTCCCAGTCTAAGATTGGACCAAACCAAGGGTTATGGCAATAGCATCGACAGCATGCAGAGGGGGACCCGACCGATCGTCGGCTTGTGCATCACGCCCTTCTGGCCGGCTGAGTGCCCACACGCTCGTTTCGTGGGTTGACTTAGGCATACGGGAGTTCCTTCCCAGTCTAAGCATACAGAGTTCATTCCCAGTCTAAGATTAGACTGGACCGAAGGTTGCGGCAGCACATGCTGTGCTCGGGCATGTGCTGGTGCCGCATTTTTCTTCGTCAAGGCACCATCGTCGGAGAACCCGATCAACGGCATTGAGGTTCCGACGATCGGGGGGTCGGGGGGTGTGCTCACATGATGTGCGATGGGTGCTGGTACTTGGCCCTTATAATGGCCCCCTATCCCTCATCAAACCATGAGAACTCACACCCCCTTAAAGAGCATTTGAGATTTTACAGGCTTGCTGCCAGTACCGTTAAAGTGTCTGCAATGGGGATACTTTTTTCAATTGGTCACAAAATCTTAAACACTTCGAGTTTTTAGCTGAATTTTTTTGTGCATGCCAACAAAAATACAAGGATCATGTCTACCAAGTTTGGGGCCAAAAATCTTGTTGAAAAAATTTTTTAAAAAATCTCGAACCTTAAAAACTTTCGAAAATCATGAAAAATAGAAAACAAGTGTCTCGCCATGAAACTTCACGTGAAGGCTTAAAGGACCATTGTATGAATTTACAAGCCAAAAAAATGGCATTGGCACATAGAAATATGAAGATGTGCCTAAACCCACCTACCACCCTATCGATCCACGGCTTGCGACTCTTGTCACTCTGGCCGACGTAGCGCCCGCCCGCCCGCCAGCTCGTTTCGTTGGTTGGCTTAGGCATACGGAGTTCATTCCCAGTCTAAGATCAGACTAGACCGAGGGTTGCGGTAGCACATGCTGGGCTCGGGCATGTGCTGGTGCCATAATTTTCTATGTTGGGGCACCATCGCCAGAGCATCACCGGAGAACCTGACCGGCGGCATTAGGGTTCCGGTGATCGGGGGGCCGGGGGGGTGTGCGCACATGATGTGCGATGGGTGCTGGTACTTGGCCCTTATATTGGCCCCCTATCCCTCATCAAACCTTGAGAACTCACACCCCCTTAAAGAGCATTTAAGATTTTACAGGTTTGCTACCAGTAGCCATTAAAGTGTCTGAAACGGGGACACTTTTTTCAAATGGTCACAAAATCATGTACCGCCCGCCCGCTCATTTCGTCGGTTGGCTTAGGCATACGGAGTTCACTCCCAATCTAAGATCAGATCAGACTGAGGGTTGCGGCAGCAGGATCGGTAGCACGCAGAGGGGGACCCGGTCGATCCCCGACTTGCGCATCCCGCCCCTCTGGCCGGCTGAGTGCTCGCACGCTCATTTCGTGGGTTGACTTAGGCTTACTAAGTTCATTCCCAGTCTAAGCATACGGAGTTCATTCGCAGACTAAGATCAGACCGGACCAAAGGTTGCGGCAGCAAATCCTGGGCTCGGGCATGTGCTGGTGTCGCGTTTTTGTTCGTCGGGGCACCATCGCCGGAGCATCGCCGGAGAACCTGACCGACGGCATTAGGGTTCTGACGATCGGTGGGCCGGGGGGTGTGCGCACATGATGTGCTATGGGTGCTGGTACTTGGCCCTTATATTGGCCCCCTATCCCTTATCAAACCTCGAGAACTCACACCCCCTTAAAGAGCATTTGAGATTTTACAGATTTGCTGCCAGTAGCCATGAAAGTGTCTGAAATGGGGGCACTTTTTCCAAATGGTTACAAAATCTTGTACACTTCGAGTTTTTAGCTGATTTTTTTTGTGCATGTCAACAAAAATACAAGGATCATGTCTACCAAGTTTGGGGCCAAAACTACTTCCAAAAAAATTTTAAAAAATCCCGAACCGTAAAAAGTTTCCAAAATTATGAAAAATAGTAAACGAGTCTTGTGCATCCCGCCCGACTTGCGCATACAGAGTTCATTCCCAGTGTAAGATCAGACCGGACCGAGGGTTACGGTAGTAGGATCGACAGCTCGTAGAGGTGGACCCAGCCGATCCTCGGCCTGTGCATCCCGCCCCTCTGGCCGGCTGAGCACCCACACGGTCGATTCGTGGGTTGACTTAGGCATACGAAGATCATTCCCAATCTAAGCATACAGGGTTCAGTCCCAGTCTAAGATCGGATCGGATCGAGGGTTGCGGCAGCACATGCTGGGCTCGAGCATGTGCTGGTCCGCATTTTTCTTCATCGGGGCACCATCGTCGGAGCATCACCGGAGAACTTGACCGGCGGCATTGGGGTTCCGGTGATCGGGGGGCCGGGGGGTGTGCGCACATGATGTGTGATGGGTGCTTGTACTTGGCCCTTATATTGGCTCCCTATCCCTCATCAAACCTCAAGAACTCACACCCCCTTAAAGAGCATTTGAGATTTTACAGGTTTGCTGCCAGTAGCCAATAAAGTGTCTGAAATGGTGACACTTTTTTCAAATGGTCACAAAATCTTGTACACTTTGAGTTTTTAGCTGAATGTTTTTGTGCATGCCAACAAAAATAGAAGGATCACGTCTACCAAGTTTGGGGCCAAAAATCCTTTCGAAAAAATTTTAAAAAATCCTAAACCGCAAAAAGTTTTCAAAATTGTGAAAAATAGAAAACGAGTCTTCTTGCCATGAAACTTCACGTGAAGGCTTAAGGGACCATTGTATGAATTTACAAGCCATAAAAATGGCATTGGCACGTAGAAATATGAAGATGTTCCTAAACCCACCTACCACTGTATCGATCCACGGCTTGCACATCCCGTCTCTCTGGCCGACGTAGTGCCCACCCGCCTACCCACCCGCTCTTTTCGTCGGTTGGCTTAGGCATACGGAGTTCATTCCCAGTCTAAGATTGGACCAGACCGAGGGTTGCGGCAGCAGGATCGGTAGCATGTAGAGGGAGACCCAGTCGATCCCCGGCTTACGTATCCCACCCCTCTAGCCGTCTGAGCGCCCGCACGCTCATTTCGTGGGTTGACTTAGGCATACGGAGTTCATTCCCAGTTTAAGCATACGAAGTTCATTCCCAGTCTAAGATCGGATCGGACCGACGGTTGCGACAGCACATGCTGGGCTCGGGCATGTGCTGGTACCATATTTTTCTTCGTCGGGGCACCATCGTCGAAGAACCTGACCGGCAGCAATAGGGTTCCGGCGATCGGGGGGGCCAGGGGGGTGTGCGCACATGATGTGCGATGGGTGTGGGTACTTGGCCCTTATATTGGCCCCCTATCCCTCATCAAACTCCGAGAACTCACACCCCCTTAAAGAGCATTTGAGATTTTATAGGTTAGCTACCAGTAGCCATTAAAGTGTTTAAAATGGGGACACTTTTTCCAAATGGTTACAAAATCTTGCACACTTCGAGTTTTTAGTTGAATTGCTTTGTGCATGCCAACAAAAATACAAGGATCACGTCTACCAAGTTTGGGGCCAAAACTCCTTCCGAAAAAATTTTAAAAAATCTCGAACGGCAAAAAGTTTCAAAAATCGTGAAATATAGAAAACGAGTCGTCTTGCCATGAAACTTCACATGAAGGCTTAAGGGACCATTGTATGAATTTACAAGGCTTAAAACTCACATTGGCACGTAGAAATATGAAGATGTGCCTAAACCCACCTACCACCCTATCGATCCACGGCTTGTGCATCCCGTCTCTTTGGCCGGCGTAGTGCCACCCGTCCGCCCGCCCGCCCGTTCATTTCGACGATTGGCTTAGGCATACGAAGTTCATTCCCAGTCTAAGATTGGACCAGACCGAGGGTTGCAGCAGCAGGATCGATACCACGTAGAGGGGGACCCGATCGATGCCCGACTTGCGCATCCCGCTCCTCTGGCCGCGGCTGAGCATCCGTACGCTCGTTTCGTGGGTTAACTTAGGCATACGGAGTTCATTCGCAGTCTAAGCATACGGAGTTCATTCCCAGTGTAAGATCGGATCGGACCAAGGATTGTGGCAGCACATTCTAGGCTCGAGCATGTATTGGTGCCGCATTTTTCTTCGTCGGGGCACCATCGTCGGAGCTTCGTTGGAGAACCTGACTGGCGGCATTGGGGTTCCAACGAGCGGGGGGGCCGGGGGACCTGTACGCACATGATGTGTGGTGGGTGCTGGTACTTGGCCCTTATATTGGCCCCCTATCCCTCATCAAACCTCGAGAACTCACACCCCCTTAAAGAGCATTTGAGATTTTACAGGTTAGCTGCCAGTAGCCATTAAAGTGTTTAAAATGGGGACACTTTTTCCAAATGGTCACAAAATCTTGCACACTTCGAGTTTTTAGTTGAATTGCTTTGTGCATGCCAACAAAAATACAAGGATCACGTCTACCAAGTTTGGGGCCAAAACTCCTTCCAAAAAAATTTTAAAAAATCTCGAACTGCAAAAAGTTTTGAATATCGTGAAAAATAAAAAACGAGTCGTCTTGCCTTGAAACTTCACGTGAAGGCTTTAGGGACCACTGTATGAATTTACAAGCCATAAAAATGGCATTGGTACACAGAAATATGAAGATGTGCCTAAACCCACCTACCACCCTATCGATCCACGGCTTGCGCATCCCATCTCTCTGGCTGTCGTAGTGCCCGCCTGCCCGCCCGCCCGCTCATTTTGTCGGTTGGCTTAGGCATACGGAGTTCATTCCCAGTCTAAGCATACGGAGTTCATTCCCAGTCTGAGATCAGACCAGACCGAGGGTTGCGGCAGCACATGCTAGGCTTGGGCATGTGCTGGTGTCGTAATTTTCTTCGTCGGGGCACCATCGCCGAAGCATCGTCGGAGAACCTGACCGGTGGCATTGGGTTACCGGCAATCGGGAGGGCTCGGGGGGATGTGCGCACATGATGTGCGATGGGTGCTGGTACTTGGCCCTTATATTGGCCCCCTATGCCACATCAAACCTTAAGAACTCACACCCCCTTAAAGAGCATTTGAGATTTTACAGGTTTGCTACCAGTAGCCATTAAAGTGTCTGAAATGGGGACTCTTTTTTCAAATGGTCACAAAATCTTGTACACTTCGAGTTTTTAGCTGAATATTTTTGTGCGTGCAAAAAAAAAAAAGGATCACGTCTACCAAGTTTAGGGCCAAAACTCCTTCCGAAAAAATTTTAAAAAATCCCGAACCGCAAAAACTTTTGAAAATTGTGAAAAATAAAAAACAAGTCGTGTTCACATGAAACTTCACATGAAGGCTTAAGGGACCACTGTATGATTTTACAAGGCATAAAAATCGCATTGGCATCCAGAAATATGAAGATATACCTAAACCCACCTACCACCCTATCAATCCACAGCTTGCGCATCCCACCTCTCTGGCCGACGTAGTGCCCGCCCGCCTGCCCGCTCGCTTGTTTCGTCGGTTGGCTTAGGCATACGGAGTTCATTCCCAATCTAAGATCAGACCGGATCGAAGGTTGTGGCAGCAGGATCGATAGCACGCAGTGGGTGACCCGACCGATCCCCGGCTTGCGCATCCTGCCCCTCTGGCCATCTGAGTGCCCGTACGCTCGTTTCGTGGGTTGACTTACGCATACGGAGTTCATTCCCAGTCTAAGCATACGGAGTCCATTCCTAGTCTAAGATCGGATCGGACGGAAGGTTGCGGCATGTGTTGGTGCTGCATTTTTCTTCGTCGGGGCACCATCGCCGGAGAACCTGACCAGCGGCATTATGGTTCCGGTGATCAGGGGGCCGGGGGGGTGTGCGCACATCATGTGCGATGGGTGCTCGTACTTGGCCCTTATATTGGCCCCCTATCCCTCATCAAACCTCAAGAACTCACACCCCCTTAAAGAGCATTTGAGATTTTACAGGTTTGCTGCCAGTAGCCATTAAAGTGTCTGAAATGGGGACACTTTATTCAAATGGTCTCAAAATCTTGTACACTTCGAGTTTTTAGCTGAATTTTTTTGTGGATACCAACAAAAAGACAAGGATCACGTCTACCAAGTTTCGGGCCAAAACCCCTTCCAAAAAAATTTTCAAAAAACCCGAACCGTAAAAAGTTTGGAAAATCGTGAAAAATAGAAAACGAGTCGTCTTGTCGTGAAACATCACGTGAAGGCTTAAGGGCCCATTGTATGAATTTACATGCCATAAAAATGGCATTGGCACACAGAAATATGAAGATGTGCCTAAACACACCTACCACCCTATCAATCCATGGCTTGCGCATCCCGTCTCTCTGGCCGACGTAGTGCTCGCCCGTCTGCCCGCCCGCTCGTTTCATCGGTTGGCTTAGGCGTACAGAGTTCATTCCCAGTCTAAGATTGGATCGGATCGAGGGTCACGACAGTAGGATCGGCAGCACGCAGAGGGGGACCCGGTCAATCCCCGGCTTGTGCATCTCGCGCCTCTGGCCGGCTGAGCACCCGCACGCTCGTTTCGTGGGTTGACTTAGGCATACGGAGTTCATTCCTAGTCTAAGCATACGGAGTTCATTCCTAGTCTAAGATCGGATCGGACGAAAGATTGCGGCATGTGTTGGTGCTGCATTTTTCTTCGTCGGGGCACCATCGCCGGAGAACCTGACCGGCGGCATTGTGGTTCCGATGATCGGGGGGTCGGGGGGGTGTGCGCACATGATGTGCGATGGGTGTGGGTACTTGGCCCTTATATTGGCCCCCTATCCGTCATCAAACCTCGATAACTCACACCCCCTTAAAGAGCATTTGAGATTTTACAGGTTTGCTGCCAGTAGCCATTAAAGTGTCTGAAATGGGGACACTTTAGTCAAATGGTCTCAAAATCTTGTACACTTCGAGTTTTTAGCTGAATTTTTTTGTGGATGCCAACAAAAAGACAAGGATCACGTCTACCAAGTTAGGGGCCAAAACCCCTTCCAAAAAAATTTTCAAAAAACCTGAACCGTAAAAAGTTTGGAAAATCGTGAAACATAGAAAACGAGTCATCTTGTCGTGAAACATCACGTGAAGGCTTAAGGGCCCATTGTATGAATTTACATGCCATAAAAATGGCATTGGCACGCAAAAATTTGAAGATGTGCCTAAACACACCTACCACCCTATCGATCCACGGCTTGCGCATCCCATCTCTCTGGTCGGCGTAGTGCCCGCCCGTCTGCCCGCCCGCTCGTTTCATCGGATGGCTTAGGCGTACGGAGTTCATTCCCAGTCTAAGATTGGATCGGATCGAGGGTCACGACAGCAGGATCGGACCGAGGGTCGCGACAGCAGGATCGGCAGCACGCAGAGGGGGACCCGGTCGATGCCCGACTTGCGCATCCCGCCCCTCTGGCCGGCTGAGCACCCGCACGCTCGTTTCGTGGGTTGACTTAGGCATACGGAGTTCATTCCCAGTCTAAGCATATGGAGTTCATTCCTAGTCTAAGATCGGATCGGATGAAAGGTTGCGGCATGTGTTGGTGCTGCATTTTTCTTCGTCGGGGCACCATCGCCGGAGAACCTGACCGGCGGCATTGTAGTTTCAGTGATCGGGGGGTCGGGGGGGTGTGCGCACATGATGTGCGATGGGTGCTCGTACTTGGCCCTTATAATGGCCCCCTATCCCTCATCAAACCTCGATAACTCACACCCCCTTAAAGAGCATTTGAGATTTTACAGGTTTGCTGCCAGTAGCCATTAAAGTGTCTTAAATGGGGACACTTTAGTCAAATGGTCTCAAAATCTTGTACACTTCGAGTTTTTAGCTGAATTTTTTTGTGGATGCCAACAAAAAGACAAGGATCACGTCTACCAAGTTAGGGGCCAAAACCCCTTCCAAAAAAATTTTCAAAAAACCCGAACCGCAAAAAATTTGGAAAATCGTGAAACATAGAAAACGAGTCGTCTTGTCGTGAAACATCACGTGAAGGCTTAAGGGCCCATTGTATGAATTTACATGCCATAAAAATGGCATTGGCACACAGAAATAAGAAGATGTGCCTAAACACGCCTACCACCCTATCGATCCACAGCTTGCGCATCCCGTCTCTCTGGTCGGCGTAGTGCCTGCCCGTCTGCCCGCCCGCTCGTTTCATCGGTTGGCTTAGGCATACGGAGTTCATTCCTAGTCTAAGATTGGATCGGACCGAGGGTCGCGACAGCAGGATTGCCAGCACGCAGAGGGGGACCCGGTCGATCCCCGGCTTGCGCATCCCGCCCCTCTGGCTGGCTGAGCGCCCGCACGCTCGTTTCGTGGGTTGACTTAGGCATACGGAGTTCATTCCCAGTCTAAGCATACGGAGTTCATTCCTAGTCTAAGACCGGACCGGACGGAAGGTTACGGCATGTGTTGGTGCTGCATTTTTCTTCGTCGTGGCACCATCACCGGAGAACCTGACCGGCGGCATTGTGGTTCCGGTGATCGGGGGGTCCGGGGGTGTGCGCACATGATGTGCGATGGGTGCTCGTACTTGGCCCTTATATTGGCCCCCTATCCCTCATCAAACCTCAAGAACTCACACCCCCTTAAAGAGCATTTGAGATTTTACAGGTTTGCTGCCAGTAGCCATTAAAGTGTCTGAAATGGGGACACTTTATTCAAATGGTCTCAAAATCTTGTACACTTCGAGTTTTTAGCTGAATTTTTTTGTGGATGCCAACAAAAAGACAAGGATCACGTCTACCAAGTTTGGGGCCAAAACCCCTTTCAAAAAAATTTTTCAAAAAACCCGAACCGTAAAAAGTTTGGAAAATCATGAAAAATAGAAAACGAGTCGTCTTGCCATGAAACTTCACGTGAAGGCTTAAGGACCATTGTATCAATTTACAAGCCATAAAAATGGCATTGGCATGCAGGAATATGAAAATGTGCCTAAACCCACCTACCAGCCTATCGATCCACAGCTTGCGCATCCCGTCTCTCTAGCCGGAGTAGTGCCCACCCGCCTACCCGCCCGCCTACCAGCCCGCTCGTTTCGTCGGTTGGCTTAGGGATACAGAGTTCATTCTCAATCTAAGATCAGACTGGATCGAGGGTTGCGATAGCAGGATCGGCAACACACAAAAGGGGACCTGGTCATTCCCCGACTTGTGCATCCCGCCCCTCTGGCTGGCTAAGCACACGCACGCTCGTTGCGTGGGTTAACTTAGGCATACGGAGTTCATTCTCAGTCTAAGCATACGGAGATCATTCCCAATCTAAGATCGAACTAGACCGAGGGTTGTGGCAGCACATGCTGGGCTCGGGCATGTGCTGGTGCCACATTTTTTGTTCGTCGGGGCACCATCGCTGTAGAACCTAATTGACGGCATTGGGGTTCCGGCGATCGGGGGGCCGGGTGGTGTGCGCACATGATGTGCGATGGGTGCTTGTACTTGGCACTTATATTGGGCCCCTATCCCTCATCAAACCTTGAGAACTCACACCCCCTTAAAGAGCATTTGAGATTTTAGAGGTTTACTGCCAGTAGCCATTAAAGTGTCTGAAATGGGGACACTTTTTTCTAATGGTCACAAAATCTTGTACACTTCAAGTTTTTAGCTGAATTGTTTTGTGCATTCAACAAAAATACAAGGATCACATCTACCAAAGTTTGGGCCAAAACTCCTTCCGAAAAATTTTAAAAAATCCCGAACCGTAAAAAGTTTGAAAATCATGAAAAATAGAAACGAGTCGTCTGCCATGAAACTTCACGTGAAGGCTTAAGGACCATTGTATGAATTTACAAGCCCATAAAAATGGCATTGGCACGTAGAAATATGAAGATGGCCTAAACCCACCTACCACCCTATCAATCCACAGCTTGCACATCCCGTCTCTCTGGTCGACGTAGTGCCCACCCGTCCGCCCGTCCGCTCATTTCGTCAGTTGGCTCAAGCATACGGAGTTCATTCCCAATCTAAGATCAGACCAGATCAAGGCTTGCAACAGGAGGATCGGCAGCACATAGAGGAGGACCCGGTCGATCCCCGGCTTGCGTATCCCGCCCCTCTGGCCGGCTAAGCGCCCGCACGCTCGTTTCGTGGGTTGACTTAGGCATGCAGAGTTCATTCCCAGTCTAAGCATACGAAGTTCATTCCCAGTCTAAGATCGGACCAGACCGAGGGTTTCGACAGCACATGCTGGGCTCGAGGATGTGCTGGTGCCCCATTTTTCTTCGTCGGGGCACCATCGTCGGAGAACCTGACCGATGGCATTAGGGTTCCGGTGATCGGGGGGGCCGGGAGGGGTGTGCGAACATGATGTGTGATGGGTGCTGGTACTTGGCCCTTATATTGGCCCCCTATCCCTCATCAAACTTCGAGAACTCACACCCCCTTAAAGAGCATTTGAGATTTTACAGGTTTGCTGCCAGTAGCCATTAAAGTGTCTGAAATGGGGACACTTTTTTCAAATGGTCACAAAATCTTGTACACTTCGAGTTTTTGGCTGAATTTTTTTGTGCATGCCAAAAAAAACACAAGGATCACGTCTACCAAGTTTAGGGCTCAAACTCTTTCCAAAAAAATTTTAAAAAATCCCAAATCGCAAAAAAGTTTTAAAAATCGTGAAAAATAGAAAACGAGTCGTCTTGCCATGAAACTTCACATGAAGGCTTAAGGGACCATTGTATGAATTTACAAGCCATAAAAATGGCATTGGCATGCAGAAATCTGAAGATGTGCCTAAACCACCTACCACCCTATCGATCCACGGCTTGCGCATCCCGTCTCTCTGGCCGACGTAGTGCCTGCCTGCCCGCCAGCTCGTTTCGTTAGTTCGCATAGGCATACGGAGTTCATTCCCAGTCTAAGATCAGACCGGACCAAGGGTAGCGGCAGCAGGATCAGCAGCACGCAGAGGGGGACCCGATCGATCCTCGGCTTGCGCATCCCGCCCCATTGGCCGGCTGAGCACCCATACACTTGTTTCGTGGATTGACTTAGGCATACGGAGTTCATTCCCAGTCTAAGATCAGACCGGACCGAGGGTTGCAGTAGCACATGCTGGGCTCGGTCATGTGCTGGTGCCGTATTTTTCTTCACCGGGGCACCATCGTCGGAGAACCTGACCGGCGGCATTGGGGTTCCGGCGATCGGGGGGGCCGAAGGGGTGTGACACATGATGTGCAATGGGTGTTGGTACTTGGCCCTTATATTGGCCCCCTATCCCTCATCAAACCTTGAGAACTCACACCCCCTTAAAGAGCATTTACGATTTTACAGGTTTGTTGCCAGTAGCCATTTAAGTGTCTAAAATGGGGATATTTTTTTCAAATGGTCACAAAATCTTGTACACTTTGAGTTTTTAGTTGATTTTTTGTTTGCATGCCAACAAAAATGCAAGGATCACGTCTACCAAGTTTGGGGTGAAAACTCCTTCCAAAAATATTTTAAAAAATCTCGAACCGTAAAAAGTTTCAAAAATCATGAAAAATAGAAAACGAGTCGTCTTGCCATGAAACTTCACGTGAAGGCTTAAGGGACCATTGTAAGAATTTAAAAGCCATAAAAATGGCATTGGCATGGAAAAATATGAAGATGTGCCTAAACCCACCTACCACCCTATGGATCCAAGGCTTGCGCATCCCGTCTCTCTAGCCGGCGTAGTGCCCGCCCGCCCGCTCGTTTCGTCAGTTGGCTTAAGCATACGGAGTTCATTCGCAGTCTGAGATTGGACCGGACCAAGGGTTGCAATAGCAGGATCGGCAGCACGTAGAGTGGGACCCGGCCTATCCTCGACTTGTGCATCCCACCGCTCTGGGCGGTTGACCACCCATACGCTCATTTCTTCGGTTGACTTAGGCATATGGAGTTCATTCACAGTCTAAGCATATGGAGTTCATTCCCAGTCTAAGATCAGACCGTACCGAGGGTTACGGCAGCACATGCTGGGCTCGGGCATGTGCTGGTGCTGCATGTTTCTTCGTCGGGGCACCATCGTCGGAGCATAGCCGGAGAACCTGATCGGCGGCATTAGGGTTCTAGCGATCGGGGGGCCGGGGGTGTGTGCGCACATGATGTGCGATGGGTGCTGGTACTTGGCCCTTATATTGGCCCCCTATCCCTCATCAAACCTCTAGAACTCACACCACCTTAAAGAACATTTGAGATTTTATAGGTTTGCTGCCAGTAGCCATTAAAGTGTCTGAAATGGGGACACTTTTTTCAAATGGTCACAAAATCTTGTACACTTCGAGTTTTCAGCTGAATTTTTTATGCATGCCAACAAAAATACACGGATCACATCTACCAAGTTTGGGGCCAAAAATCCTTCTGAAAAAATTTTAAAAAATCTCGAACCGAAAAAAGTTTCAAAAATCGTGAAAAATAGAAAACGAGTCGTCTTGCCATGAAACTTCACGTGAAGGCTTAAGGGATCGTTGTATGAATTTACAAGCCATAAAAATGGTATTGGCATGCAAAAATATGAAGATGTGCCTAAACCCACCTACCACCATATCGATCCATGGCTTGCACATCCCGTCTCTCTGGCCGGCATAGTGCCTACCCGCCCGCTCGTTTCGTTGGTTGGCTTAGGCGTACGGAGTTCATTCCCAGTCTAAGATCAGATCGGACCGAGGCTTGTGGCAGCACATGCTGGGCTCGGGCATGTGCTGGTGCTGCATTTTTCTTCGCCGGGGCACCATCGTCGGAGCATAGCTGGAGAACCTGACCGGTTGCATTGGGGTTCTGACGATCGGGGGCCGGGGGGTGTACGCACATGATGTGCGATGGGTGCTGGCACTTGGCCCTTATATTGGCCCCCTATCCCTCATCAAACCTCGAGAACTCACACCCCCTCAAAGAACATTTGAGATTTTACAGGTTTGCTGCCAGTAGCCATTAAAGTGTCTGAAAAGGGGACACTTTTTTCAAATGGTCACAAAATCTTGTACACTTCGAGTTTTCAGTTGAATTTTTTTATGCATGCCAACAAAAATACAAGGATCACGTCTACCAAATTTGGGGCCAAAAATCCTTCCTAAAAAATTGTAAAAAATCCCAAATCGTAAAAAGTTTTAAAAATCATGAAAAATAGAAAACGAGTCGTCTTGCCACGAAACTACACGTGAAGGCTTAAGGGACCATTGTATGAATTTACAAGCCATAAAAATGGCATTGGCATGCAGAAATATGAAGATGTGCCTAAACCCACCTACCATCCTATCGATCCACGGCTTGCGCATCACGTCTCTCTGGCCGGCGTAGTGCCCGCCCGCCCTCCCGCCAGCTTATTTCGTCGGTTGGCTTAGGGATACGGAGTTCATTCCCAGTCTAAGATCGGACCAGACCGAGGGTTACAGCAGCACATGCTGGGTTCGGGCATGTCCTGGTGCCGCATTTTTCTTCGTCGGGGCACTATCACCGGAGCATCGTCGGAGAACCCGACCGACGGCATTGGGGTTTCGACGATTGGGGGGCTGGGGGGTGTGCGCACATGATTTGCGATGGGTGCCGGTACTTGGCCCTTATATTGGCCCCCTAACCCTCATCAAACCTCGAGAACTCACACCCCCTTAAAGAGCATTTGAGATTTTACAGGTTTGCTACCAGTAGCCATTAAAGTGTCTGAAATGGGGACACTTTTTTCAAATGCTCACAAAATCTTTTACACTTCGAGTTTTTAGCTCAATTTTTTCCATGCCAAAAAAAATACAAGGATCACGTCTACCAAGTTTGGGGCCAAAACTCCTTCCCAAAAAATTTTAAAAATCTCGAACTGTAAAAAGTTTCAAAAATCGTGAAAAATAGAAAACGAGTCGTCTTGCCATGAAACTTCACGTGAAGGCTTAAGGGACCATTGTATGAATTTACAAGCCATAAAAATGGCTCTGGCACACAGAAATATTAAGATGTGCATAAAGCCACCTACTACCCTATCGATCCACGGCTTGCGCATCCCGTCTCTCTGGCCAGCGTAGTGCCTGCCCGCCCGCCCGCTCGTTTCGTCGGTTGGCTTAGGCATACGGAGCTCATTCCCAGTCTAAGAATGGACTGGGTGGAGGGTTACGGTAGCAGGATTGGCAGCACGCAGAGGGGGCCTGACCGATCCCCGACTTGTGCATCCCGCCCCTCTGGTCGGCTGAGCGCTCGTTTCGTGGGTTAACTTTGGCATACGGAGTTCATTCCCAGTCTAAGCATATGGAGTTCATTCCCAGTCTAAGATCAGATTGGATCGAGGCTTACGGCAGCACATGCTGGCTTGGGCATGTGCTGGTGCCACATTTTTCTTCATCGGGGCACCATCGCCGGAGCATCGTCGGAGAACCTAACCGGTGGCATTGGGGTTTTGGCGATCGGGGGGGCCGAGGGGTATGTGCACATGATGTGCAATGGGTGCTGGTACTTGGCCCTTATATTGGCCCCCTATCCCTCATCAAACCTCATGAATTCACACCCACTTAAAGAGCATTTGAGATTTTACAGGTTTGCTGCAAGTAGCCATTAAAGTGTCTAAAATGGGGACACTTTTTTCAAATGGTCACAAAATCTTGTACACTTCGAGTTTTTAGTTGAATTTTTTTGTGCATGCCAAAAAAAATACAAGGATCATGTCTACCATGTTTGGGGCCAAAACTCCTTTCAAAAAAATTTTAAAAAATCCAGAACCGTAAAAAGTTTCAAAAATCATGAAAAATAGAAAACGAGTGGTCTTGCCATGAAACTTCACGTGAAGGCTTAAGGGGCCATTATATGAATTTACAAGCCATAAAAATGGCATTGACATGCAGAAATATGAAGATGTGCCTAAACCCACCTACCACCCTATCGATCTACGGCTTACGCATCCTGTCTCTCTGGCCAGCGTAGTGCTCGCCCTCCCGCCCGCTCGTTTCGTCAGTTGGCTTAGGCATACGGGGTTCATTCCCAGTCTAAGATCAGACCAGACAGAGGGATGTGGCAGCAACAGGATCGGCAGCACACAGAAGGGGACTCGGCCGATCCTCGGCTTGCGCATCCCGCCCCTCTGGCCGGCTGAGCGTTCGCACGCTCGTTTCGTGGGTTGACTTAGGCATACGGAGTTCATTACCAGTCTAAGCATACGGAGTTCATTCCCAGTCTAAGATCAGACCGGACCGAGGGTTGCGACAGCACATGCTGGGCTCGGGCATGTGCTGGTGCTGCACTTTTCTTCGTCAGGGCACCATCGTCGGAGCATCGCCGGAGAACCTGACCGGCGGCATTGGGGTTCCGGCGACCGGGGGTCGGGGGGTGTGTGCACATGATGTACGATGGGTGTTGGTACTTAGCCCTTATACTGGCCCCCTCTCCCTCATCAAACCTCATGAATTCACACCCCCTTAAAGAGCATTTGAGATTTTACAGGTTTGCTGCCAGTAGCCATTAAAGTGTCTGAAATGGGGACACTTTTTTCAAATGGTCACAAAATCTTGTACACTTTGAGTTTTTAGCTGAATTTTTTTGTGCATACCAACAAAAATACAAGGATCATGACTACAAGTTTGGGGCCAAAACTCCATCCGAAAAAATTTTAAAAAATCCCGAACCGCAAAAAGTTTTAAAAATCATGAAAAATAGAAAACGAGTCGTCTTGCCATGAAACTTCACGTGAAGGCTTAAGGGACCATTGTATGATTTTACAAGCCATAAAAATGGCATTGGAATGTAGAAATATGAAGATGTGCCTAAACCCACCTACCACTCTATCGATCCACGGCTTGCGCATCCCGCCTCTCTGGCCGGCGTAGTGCCCACCCGTCCGCCTACCCGCCCGCCCGCTCGTTTCGTCGGTTGGCTTAGGCATACGGAGTTCATTCTCAGTCTAAGATTCGACCAAATCGAGGGTTACGGTAGTAGGATCGGCAGCACATAGAGAGGGACCCAGCCGATCCCTGGCTTGCACATCCCGCCCCTCTGGACGGCTGAGCGCCCGCACGCTCGTTTCATGGGTTGACTTAGGCATACGGAGTTCATTCCCAGTCTAAGCATAGGGAGTTCATTCCCAGTCTAAGATCGGACCAAACCGAGGGTTGCGGTAGTACATACTGGGCTCGAGCATGTGCTGGTGCCGCATTTTTCTTCACTGGGGCACCATCGCCGGAGCATTGTCGGAGAACCTGATCGACGGCGTTGGGTTTAGACGATCGGGGGTTTCGGGGGGGAGTGTGCGCACATGATGTGTGGTGGGTGCTGGCACTTGGCCCTTATATTGGCCCCCTATGCCTCATCAAAATTCAAGAACTCACACCCCCTTAAAGAGCATTTGAGATTTTACAGGTTTGCTGTCAGTAGCCATTAAAGTGTCTGAAATGGGGATACTTTTTTCAAATGGTCACAAAATCTTGTACATTTCGAGTTTTTAGATGACTTTTTTTGTGCATGCCAACAAAAATACAAGGATCATGCCTACCAAGTTTGGGGCCAAAACTCCTTCTAAAAAAATTTTGAAAAATCCCGAACCGCAAAAAGTTTTGAAAATCGTGAAAAATAGAAAACGAGTCATCTTGCCATGAAACTTCACGTGAAGGCTTAAGGGACCATTGTATGAATTTACAAGCCATAAAAATGGCATTGGCATGCAGAAATATGAAGATGTGCCTAAACCCACCTACCACCCTATCGATCCATGGCTTGCGCATCCCGTCTCTCAGGCCGGCGTAGTGCCCACCCGTTCGCCCGCCCGTTCATTTCGTCGGTTGGCTTAAGCATACAGAGTTCATTCCCAGTCTAAGATCAGACCGGATTGAGGGTTGCGGCAGCAGGATTGGCAGCACGCAAAGAGGGACACAGTTGATCCCTGGCTGAGCGCCTACACGCTCATTTCGTGGGTTGACTTAGGCATATGGAGTTCATTCCCAGTCTAAGCATACGGAGTTCATTCCCAGTCTAAGATCAGACCGAATCGAGGGTTGCAGTACCACATTCTGGGCTCGAGCATGTGCTGGTGCCGCATTTTTCTTCCCTGGGGCACCATCGTCGAAGCATCGTCGAAGAACCTGACCGGCGGCATTGGGGTTCCGACGATCGGGGGGGCCGGGGGGTGTGGGCACATGATGTGTGATGGGTGTTGGTACTTGGCCCTTATATTGGCCCCCTATCTCTCATCAAACCTCGAGAACTCACACCCGCTTAAAGAGCATTTGAGATTTTACAGGTTTGCTGCCAGTAGCCATTAAAGTGTCTGAAATGGGGGCACTTCTGTCAAATGGTCACAAAATTTTGTACACTTCGAGTTTTTAGCTGAATTTTTTTGTGCATGCCAAAAAAAATACACGGATCACGTCTACCAATTTTGCGACCAAAACTCTTTCCGATAAATTTTAAAAAATCTTGAACCGTAAAAGGTTTTGAAAATCATGAAAAATAGAAAACGACTCATCTTGCCATGAAACTTCACGTGAAGGCTTAAGGGACCATTGTATGAATTTACAAGCCATAAAAATGGCATTGGCACATAGAAATATGAAGTTGTGCCTAAACCCACCTACCACCCTATCGATCCACGGTTTGTGCATCCCGTCTCTCTGGCCAGCGTAGTGCCCGACCGCTCGCTCGTTTTATCGATTTGCTTAGGCATACGGTGTTCATTCCCAGTCTAAGATCAGATCAGACAAAGGGTTGCGGTAGCAGGATGGACAGCACACAAAGGGGGACCCGACCGATCCCTGGCTTGCGTATCCCGCCCCTCTGGCCGGTAGAGCGCCCGCACGCTCGTTTCGTAAGTTGACTTAGGCATACAGAGTTCATTCCCAGTCTAAGATCAGACCGGAAAGAGTAGGATCAGCAGCACGCAGAGGGGGACCCGATCGATCCTCGACTTGCGCATCCTGCCCCTCTGGCCGGTTGAGCACCCGCACACTCGTTTCATGGGTTGACTTAGGCATACGGAGTTCATTCCCAGTCTAAGCATATGGAGTTCATTCTCAGTCTAAGATCGGACCGGATCGAGGGTTATGGCAGCACATGCTGGGCTCGGGCATGCTCTGGTGCCGCATTTTTCTTCACCAGGGCACCATCGTCGGAGCATCACCGGAGAACCTGACCGCCGGCATTGGGGTTCTGACGATCAGGGGGGCCGGGGGGTTTGCACACATGATGTGTGATGGGTGCTAGTACTTTGCCCTTATATTGGCCCCCTATCCCTCATCAAACCTCGAGAACTCACACCCCCTTAAAGAGCATTTGAGATTTACAAGTTTGCTACCTGTAGCCATTAAAGTGTCTCAAATGGGGACACTTTTTTCAAATGGTCACAAAAACTTGTACACTTCGACTTTTTAGCTGAATTTTTTTATGCATGCTAACAAAAGTACAGGGATCACGCCTACCAAGTTTGGGGCCAAAAATCCTTCTAAAACAATTTTAAAAAATCCCGAACGGGAAAAATTTTTGAAAATCGTGAAAAATAGAAAACGAGTCGTCTTGCCATGAAACTTCACGTGAAGGCTTAAGGGACCATTGTATGAATTTACAAGCCATAAAAATGGCATTGGCACACAGAAATATGAAGATGTGCCTAAACCCACTTACCACCCTATCGATCCATGGCTTGCGCATCCCGTCTCTCTGGCCGACGTAGTGCCCGCCTGCCCACCCGCCCACCCGCCCGCTCATTTCGTCGGTTGGCTTAGGCATACGGAGTTCATTCCCAGTCTAAGATCAGACCAGACCGAGGGTTGTAGCAGCAGGATCGGCAGCATGTAGAGGGGGACCCGACCGATCCCTGGCTTGCGCATCCTGCCTTTCTGGCAGCTGAGGGCCCGCACGCTCGTTTCGTAGGCTGACTTAGGCGTACAGAGTTCATTCCCAATCTAAGCATACGGAGTCCTTTCCCAGTCTAAGATCGGACCAGACCGAGGGTTGCGGCAGTGCATTCAAGATTTTACAGGTTTGCTGCCAGCAGCCATTAAAGTGTCTGAAATGGGGACACTTTTTTCAAAATGTCACAAAATCTTGTACACTTCGAGTTTTTAGCTGAATTTTTTTGTGCATGCCAAAAAAATACAAGGATCACGTCTACCAAGTTTGGGACCAAAACTCCTTCCGAAAAAATTTTAAAAAATCCCGAACCGTAGAAAGTTTCAAAAATGGTGAAAAATAAAAAACGAGTCGTCTTGCCATGAAACTTCACGTGAAGGCTTAAGGGACCGTTGTATTAATTTACAAGCCATAAAAATGGCATTGGTGAGCAGAAATATGAAGATGTGCCTAAACCCACCTACCACACTATCGATCCAGGGCTTGTGCATCCCGTCTCTCTGGCTGGCGTAGTGCCCGCCCTCTCGTTTTGTCGGTTGGCTTAGGTATACAGAGTTCATTCCTATTCTAAGATCAGACCAGACTGAGGGCTACGATAGCAGGATCAGCAACACGCAGATGGGGACCCGGCTGATCCCCGGCTTGCGCATCTCGCCCCTCTAGCCGGCTGAGTGCCCTCACGCTCGTTTCGTGGGTTAACTTAGGCATACGAAGTTCATTCCCAATCTAAGATCGGATCGGACCGAGGGTTACAGCAGCACATCCTGGGCTCAGCCATGTGCTGGTGCCATATTTTTCTTCCTCGGGGCAGCATCGCTAGAGGATCACTGGAGAACCTTACTGGCAGCATTGGAGTTCTGATGATCGGGGGGGCCGAGGGGTGTACGCACATGATGTCCGATGGGAGCTGGTACTTGGCCCTTATATTGGCCCCCTATCCCTCATCAAACCTTGAGAACTCACACCCCCATAAAGAGCAATCGAGATTTTACAGGTTTGCTGCCAGTAGCTATTAAAGTGTCTGAAATGCGGACACTTTTTTCAAATGATCACAAAATCTTGTAAACTTTGATTTTTTAGTTGAATTTTTTTGTGCATGCCAACAAAAATACAAGGATCGCGTCTACTAAGTTTGGGGCCAAAAATCCTTCTGAAAAAATTTTAAAAAATCCAGAACCTCAAAAAGTTTCAAAAATCATGAAAAAACGAGTCATCTTGCCATGAAACTTCACGTGAAGGCTTAAGGGACCATTGTACGAATTCACAAGCCATAAAAATGGCATTGGCATGCAGAAATATGAAGATGTGCCTAAACCCACCTACCACCCTATCGATCCACGGCTTGCGCATCCTGCCTCTCTGGCCGGCGTAGAGCCCGTCCGCCCGCCCGTCCGCTCGTTTCGTTGGTTGGCTTAGGTATACGGAGTTCATTCCCAATCTAAGATCAGACCAGACCGAGGGTTGCGGCAGCACACAGAGGGGGACCCGGCCGATCCCTGGCTTGCGGATCCCGCCCTTTTGGCTAGCTGAGCGCCCGCAGGGTCGTTTGGTGGGTTGACTTAGGCATATGGAGTTCATTCACAGTCTAAGCATACGAAGTTCATTCCTAGTCTAAGATCAGACCGGACCGAGGGTTACGGCAGCACATGTTAGGCTCGGGCATGTGCTGGTGCCTCACTTTTCTTCGTCGGGGCACCACCGCTGGAGCATCGCCGGAGAACCTGACCGGTAGCATTACGGTTCCGGCAATCGGAGGGGCCGGCGGGTGTGCGCACATGATGTCCGATGGGTGCTGGTACTTGGCCCTTATATTGGCACCCTATCCCTCATCAAACCTCGAGAACACACACCCCCTTAAAGAGCATTTGAGATTTTACAGGTTTACTGCCAGTAGCCATTAAAGTGTCTGAAATGGGGATACTTTTTTCAAATGGTCACAAAATCTTGTACATTTCGAGTTTTTAGCCGAATTTTTTTGTGCATACCAAAAAAAATACAAGGATCACGTCTACCAAGTTTTGGGCCAAAGCTTCTTCCAAAAAAATTTTAAAAAATCATGAACAGTAAAAAGTTTCAAAAATTATGAAAAATAGAAAACGAGTCGCTTTGCCATGAAACTTCACGTGAAGGCTTAAGGGACCATTGTATGAATTTACAAGCCATAAAAATCTCATTGGCTTGCAAAAATATGAAGATGTGCCGAAACCCACCTACAACCCTATCGATCCACGGCTTGCGTAACCCGTCTCTCTGGCCGTGTAGTGCCCGCTCACCCGCCCGACCGCTAGTTCCGTCGGTTGGCTTAGGCATATGGAGTTCATTCCAGTCTAAGATCAGATAGGATTGAGGGTTGCGGCAGCAGGATCGACAGCACGTAGAGGGGGACTCAGTCGATCCCCGGCTTGCGCATCCCGCCCTTCTGACTGGCTGAGCGCCCGCACGCTCGTTTCGTGGCTTGACTTAGGCATACCGAGTTCATTCCCAGTCTAAGCATACGGAGTTCATTCCCAGTCTAAGAACAGACCAGACCGAGAGTTGCAGCAGCATATGCTGGGCTCGGGCATGTGCTGGTGCCGCATTTTTCTTAGTCGGGGCACCATCGTCGGACGGCATTGGGGTTCCGATGATCAGGAGGGCCGGGGGGTGTGCGCACATGATGTGTGATGGGTGCTGGTACTTGGCCCTTATATTGGCCCCCTATCCCTCATCAAACCTCGAGAACTCACACCCTCATAAAAAGCAATTGAGATTTTATAGGTTTGCTGCCAGTAGCCATTAAAGTGTCTGAAATGCGGACACTTTTTTCAAATGGTCACAAAATCTTTTACACTTCGAGTTTTTAGCTGAATTTTTTTGTGCATGCCAACAAAAATACAAGGATCACGTCTACCAAGTATGGGGCCAAAACTCCTTCTGAAAAATTTAAAAAAATCAAAAACCGCAAAAAGTTTCAAAATCATGAAAAATAGAAAACGAGTCGTCTAGCCATAAAACTTCACGTGAAGGCCTAAGGGACCATCGTATGAATTTACAAGCAATAAAAATGGTATTGAAACGTAGAAATATGAAGATGTGCCTAAACCCACCTACAACCCTATCGATCCACTGCTTGCGCATCCCGTCTCTCTGGCTGGCGTAGTGCCCGCCCGCCCGCCCGCTCATTTCGTCGGTTGGCTTAGGTATACGGAGTTCATTCCCAGTCTAAGATCAGACCAGACTGAAGGTTACGCCAGCAGGATCGGCAGCACGCAGAAGGTGACCCGACCGATCCCCGGCTTACGCATCTCGCCCCTCTGGCCGACTGAGCGCCCGCACGCTTGTTTTGTGGGTTGACTTAGGCATACGGAGTTCATTCCCAGTCTAAGCATACGGAGAGTTCATTCCCAGTCTAAGATCGAACTGGACCGAGGGTTATGGCAAAACATGCTGGGCTCGGGCATGTGCTGATGCCTTATTTTTCTTCACCGGGGCACCATCACCGGAGCATGGCCGGAGAACTTGACCGACGGCATTGGGGTTTCGACGATCGGGGGGGCCGGGGGGTGTGCATATGATGTGTGATGGGTGCTGGTACTTGGCCCTTATATTGGCCCCCTATCCCTCATCAAACCTCGAGAACTCACACCCCCTTAAAAAGCATTTGAGATTTTACAGGTTTGTTGCCAGTAGCCATTAATGTGTCTGAAATGGGGACATGTTTTTCAAATGGTCACAAAATCTTGTACACTTCAAGTTTTTAGCTGAATTTTTTTTTGCATGCCAACACAAATACAAGGATCACGGATTCCAAGTTTGGGGCCAAAACTCCTTCTGAAAAAATTTTAAAAAATCCTGAAGCGTAAAAATTTTCAAAAATAGTGAAAAATAGAAAACGAGTCGTCTCGCCATGAAACTTCACCTGAAGGCTTAAGGGACCATTGTATGAATTTACAAGCCATAAAAATGGTATTGGCAAGCAGAAATATGAAGATGTGTCTAAACCCACCTACCACCCTATCGATCCATGGCTTACGCATCCAGTCTCTCTGGCCGATGTAGTGCCCGCCCGCCCGCTCGTTTCGTCGGTTGGCATAGTTATATGGAGTTCATTCCTAGTCTAAGATCAGACCAGACTGAGGGTTGTGGCAGCAGGATCGACAGCACGTAGAGGGGAACCCGGCCGATCCTTGGCTTGCGCATCCCACCCCTCTGGCCAGCTGAGCGCCCGCACGCTCGTTTCGTGGGTTGACTTAGGCATACAGAGTTCATTCCCAATCTAAGCATACAGAGTTCATTCTCAGTCTAAGATCAGATTAGACAGAGGGTTGCGGCAGCACTTGCTAGGCTCGGGCATGTGCTGGTGCCGCATTTTTCTTCACCGGGGCACCATCGTCGGAGCATCGCCGGAGAACCTGACCGGCGGCATTTGGGTTACGGCGATCGGGGGGGCCGGGGGGTGTGCGGACATGATGTGCGATGGGTGCTGGTACTTGGCCCTTATATTGGCCCCCTATCCCTCATCAAACCTCAAGAACTCACACGCCATTAAAGAGTATTTGAGATTTTACAGGTTTTCTACTAGTAGCCATTAAAGTGTCTGAAATGGGGACACTTTTTTGAAATGGTCACAAAATCTTGTACACTTTGAGTTTTTAGCTGAATTTTTTTGTGCATGCCAAAAAGAATACAAGGATTACGTCTACCCAGTTTGGGGCCAAAACTCCTTTCAAAAAAATTTTAAAAAATCCTGAAGCACAAAAAGTTTTAAAAATCGTGAAAAATAGAAAACGAGTCGTCTCGGCATGAAACTTCACCTGAAGGCTTAAGGGACCATTGTATGAATTTACAAGCCATAAAAATGGCATTGGCAAGCAAAAATATGAAGATGTGCCTAAACCCACCTACAACCCTATCGATCCACGGCATACGCATCCACGGTATAGGCATACGGAAGTTCATTCCCAGTCTAAGATCAGACCAGACCGAGGGTTGTGGCAGCAGGATCGACAGCACGTAGAGGGGAACCCGGCAGATCCTTGGCTTGCGCATCCCACCCCTCTGGCCAGCTGAGCGCCCGTACGCTCATTTCCTGGGTTGACTTAGGCATACAGAGTTCATTCCCAATCTAAGCATACAGAGTTCATTCTCAGTCTAAGATCATATCAGACCGAGGGTTGCGGCAGCACTTGTTGGGCTTGGGCATGTGCTGGTGTCGCATTTTTCTTCACCGGGGCACCATCGTCGGAGCATCGCCAGAGAACCTGACCGACGGCATTGGGGTTGCGGTGATCGGGGGTGCCAGGGGGTGTGCGCACATGATGTGCGATGGGTGCTGGTACTTGGCCCTTATATTGGCCCCCTATCCCCTATCAAACCTCGAGAACTCACACCCCTTTAAAGAGCATTTGAGATTTTACAGGTTTGCTGCCAGTAGCCATTAAAGTGTCTGAATTGGGGACACTTTTTTCAAATGGTCACAAAATCTTGTACATTTCAAGTTTTTAGCTGAATTTTTTTATGCATGCCGACAAAAATACAAGGATCACGTCTACCAAGTTTGGGGCCAAAACTCCTTCTGAAAAAATTTTAAAAAATCATTAACTATAAAAAGTTTCAAAAATCTTGAAAAATAGAAAACGGGTCGTCTTGCGACGAAACTTCACGTGAAGGCTTAAGGGACCATTGTATGAATTTAGAAACCATAAAAATGGCATTGGCATGCCGAAATATGAAGATGTGCCTAAACCCACCTACCACCCTATCGATC
Organism: Durio zibethinus; assembly: GCF_002303985.1. The sequence goes on along the minus strand of NW_019167849.1, from coordinate 4,630,360 downwards.
CGCGGCTTGCGCATCCCGTCTCTTTGGTCGACATAGTGCCCTTCCGCCCGCCCACCCGCCCGCTCGTTTCGTCGGTTGGCTTAGGCATACGGAGTTCATTCGTAGTCTAAGATCAGACCAGATTGAGGGTTGCGACAGTAGGATCCGTAGCACGTAGAGGGGGTCTCGACTGATCCTCGGCTTGCGTATCCCGCCCCTCTGGCCAGCTGAGCACCTGCACGCTCGTTTCGTGGGTTAACTTAGGCATACTGAGTTCATTCCCAGTCTAAGCATACAGAGATCATTCCCAGTCTAAGATCGGATCGGATCGAGGGTTACGGCAGCACATGCTAGGCTCAGGCATGTGCTGGTGCCGCATTTTTCTTCACCAGGGCACCATCGCCAGTGCATCGATGGAGAACCTGACCGGCGGCATTGGGGTTCCGGTGATCGGGGGTGCCGGGGGGTGTGTGCACATGATGTGCGATGGGTACTGGTACTTGGCCCTTATATTGGCCCCCTATCCCTCATCAAACCTCGAGAACTCACACCCCCTTAAAGAGCATTTGAGATTTTACAGGTTTGCTGCCAGTAGCCATTGAAGTGTCTTAAATAGGGACACTTTTTTCAAATGGTCACAAATCTTGTCCACTTCGAGTTTTTGGCTGAATTGTTTTGTGCATGCCAACAAAAGTACAAGGATCACGACTACCAAGTTTGGGGCCAAAACTTCTTCCAAAAAAATTTTAAAAAATTCTGAACCGTAAAAAGTTTTGAAAATCATGAAAAATAGAAAACGAGTCGTCTTGCCATGAAACTTCACGTGAAGGCTTAAGGGACCATTGTATGAATTTACAAGCCACAAAAATGGCATTTGCATGCAGCAATATAAAGATGTGCCTAAACCCACCTACCGCCCTATCGATCCACGGCTTGCGCATCCCGCTTCTCTGGCCGGTGTAGTGCCCGTCCGCCCGCCCGCCCGCTCGTTTCATCGTTTGGCTTAGTCATACAGAGATCAGTCCTAGTCTATGATCAGACCGGACCGAGGGTCACGGCAGTAGGATCGGCAGCACGCAGAGAGGGACCCCATCGATCCCCGACTTGCGCATCCCCTACCTCTGGCCGGTTGAGCACCCGCACGCTCGTTTCGTGGGTTGACTTAGGCATACGGAGTTCATTACCAGTCTAAGCATACGGAGTTCATTCCTAGTCTAAGATCGGACCGGATCGAGGGTTGCGACAGCACATGGTGCGCTCGGGCATTTACTGGTGTCGTATTTTTGTTCACCGGGGCACCATCATCGGAGCATCGTCAGAGAACCTGACCGGCGGCATTGGGGTTCCGAAGATCGGGGGGCCGAGGGGTGTGCGCACAAGATTTGCGATGGGTGCTGGTACTTGGCCCTTATATTGGCCCCCTATCCCTCATCAAACCTCGAAAACTCACACCCCCATAAAGAGCATTTGAAATTTTACAAGTTTGCTGCCAGTAGCCATTAAAGTGTCTAAAATGGGGACACTTTTTTCAAATGGTCACAAAATCTTGTACACTTCGAGTTTTTTGGTGCATGCCAACAAAAATACAAGGATCACGACTACCAAGTTTGGGGCCGAAACTCCTTCCGAGGTCAATGGCAACAAAATCTTGTACACTTCAAGTTTTTAGTTGAATTTTTTTGTGCATGCCAACAAAAATACAAAGATCACGTCTACCAAGTTTGGGGCCAAAACTCTTTCTGAAAAAATTTTAAAAAATCTCGAACCACAAAAAGTTTTAAAAATCGTGAAAAATAGAAAACAAGTAGTCTTGCCATGAAACTTCACGTCAAGGCTTAAGGGACCATTGTATGAATTTACAAGCCATAAAAATGGCAATGGCATGCAAAAATATGAAGATGTGCCTAAACCCACATACCACCTTATCGATCCACGGCTTGTGCATCCCGTCTCTCTGGCCGGCGTAGTGCCCGTCCGCCCATCCGCTCGCTCATTTCGTCGGTTGGCTTAGGCATACGAAGTTCATTCCCAGTGTATGATTAGACCAAACCGAGGGTCACGGTAGTAGGATCGGTAGAACGCAAAGGGGGACCCAGCCGATCCCCGACTTGCGCATCCCGCCCCTCTGCCCGGCTGAGTGCCCGCACGCTTGTTTCGTGGATTGACTTAGGCATACGGAGTTCATTTCCAGTCTAAGATCAGACTGGATCGAGGGTTACGATAGCACATGCTGGGCCCAAGCATGTGCTGGTGCTGCATTTTTCTTCCCTGGGGCACCATCGTCGGAGCATCATCGGAGAACCTAACCGGCGGTATTGGGGTTCCGACGATCGGAGGGGCCGGGGGGGTGTGTGCACATGATATGCTATGGGTGCTAGTACTTGCCCTTATATTGGCCCCCTATCCCCCATAAAACCTTGAGAACTCACACCCCCTTAAAGAGCATTTGAAATTTTATAGGTTTGCTGCCAGTAGCCATTAAAGTGTCTGAAATGGGGACACTTTTTTCAAATGGTCACAAAATCTTGTACACTTCGACTTTTTAGCTGAATTTTTTTGTGCATGCCAAAAAAAATAAAAGGCTCACGGCTACCAAGTTTGGAGTCAAAAATCCTTCCAAAAAAATTCTAAAAAATCCCGAACCGTAAAAATTTTTAAAAATCGTGAAAAATAGAAAACGGGTCGTCTTGCTATGAAACTTCACGTGAACGCTTAAGGGACCATTGTATGAATTTACAAGCCATAAAAATGGCATTGGCAAGTAGAAATATGAAGATGTGCATAAACCCACCTACCACCCTATCGATCCATGGCTTGCGCATCCTGTCTCTCTGGCTGGTGTAGTGCCCATCCGCCCGCCTGCCTGCTCGTTTTGTCGGTTGGCTTAGGCATACGAAGTTCAATCCTAGTCTAAGATAGGATGGGACCAAGGGTTACGGCAGTAGGATCGACAGCACGCAGAGGGGGACCCGGTTGATCCCTGGCTTGCACATCTCGCCACTCTGGCTGGCTGAGCGCCCGCACGCTCGTTTCGTCTGTTGACTTAGGCATACAGAGCTCATTCCAAGTCTAAGATCAGACCAGACCGAGGGTTGTAGCAGCAGGATCGACAGCACGCAGAGGGGGACTCGATCGATCCACTACTTTTGCATCCCGCCCCTCTGGTCGGCTGAGCCCCCGCGCGCTTGTTTTGTGGGTTGACTTAGGCATACGGAGTTCATTCTCAATCTAAGATCGGACCGGAGTGAGGGTTGTGGCAGCACATGCTAGGCTCGGGCATATGCTGGTGCCGCATTTTTCATCGTCGGGGCACCAACGCCGGAGCATCGTTGGAGAACCTGACCAACAACATTAGGGTTTTGGCGATCAGGGGGGCTGGGGGATGTGGGCACATGATGTGCGATGGGTGCTGGTACTTGGCCCTTATATTGGCCCCCTATCCCTCATCAAACCTCAAGAACTCACACCCCCTTAAAGAGCTTTTGAGATTTTACAGGTTTGCTGCCAGTAGCCACTAAAGTGTTTGAAATGGGGACACTTTTTTCAAATGTTCACAAAATGTTGTACACTTCGAGTTTTTAGCTGAATTTTTTTGTGCATGCCAACAAAAATACAAGGATCAAGTCTACCAAGTTCAGGGCAAAAACTCCTTCTGAAAAAATTTTAAAAAATCTCGAACCATAAAAAGTTTTGAAAATCGTGAAAAATAGAAAACTAGTCGTCTTGCCATGAAACTTCACGTGAAGGCTTAAGGGACCATTGTATGAATTTCAAAGCCATAAAAATGGCACTGGCATGCAGAAATATGAAGATGAGCCTAACCCACCTACCACCCTATCGATCCATGGCTTGCGCATCCCGTCTCTCTGTCCGACGTAGTGCCCGCCCGCCTACCCGCTTGCTCAATCCGTCGGTTGCTTAGGCATACAGAGTTCATTCCCAGTCTAAGATCAGATCGGACTGAGGGTTGCGGCAACAAGATCAGCAGCACACAGAAGGGGACCCAACCGATCCTCAGCTTGCGCATCCCGCCCCTTTTGTCGGCTGAGCGCCCGCACACTCGTTTCGTGGGTTAACTTAGGCATACAGAGTTCATTCCCAGTCTAAGCATACGGAGTTCATTCCCAGTCTAAGATCGGATCGGACCAAGGGTTGCGACAGCACATGCTGGGCTCGGGCATGTGCTGGTGCCGTATTTTTCTTCGTCGGGGGACCATCGCTGGAGCATCACCGGAGAACCTGACCGGCTGCATTGGGGTTCCGACGATCGAGGGGGCCAGGGGTGGGGTGTGCGCACATGATGTGCGATGGGTACTGGTACTTGGCCCTTATATTTGCCCCCTATCTCTCATCAAACCTCGAGAACTCACACCCCCTTAAAGAGCATTTGAGATTTTACAGATTTGCTGCCAGTAGCCTTTAAAGTGTCTGAAATAGGGACACTTTTTTCAAATGGTCACAAAATCTTGTACACTTCGAGTTTTTAGCTGAATTTTTTTGGCATGCGAAAAAAAATACAAGGATCACGTCTACCAAGTTTTGGGCCAAAACTCCTTCCGAAAAATTTTTTAAAAATCCCAAACTGAAAAAAGTTTTAAAAATCGTGAAAAATAAAAATCAAGTTGTCTTGCCATGAAACTTCACGTGAAGGCTTAAGGGATCATTGTATGAATTTACAAGCCATAAAAATGGCATTGGCATGCAGAAATACGAAATGTGCCTAAACCCACCTACCACCCTATCGATCCACGGCTTGCGCTTCCCGTCTCTCTAGCTGGCGTACTGCCCGCCCGCCCGCTCAGTTTTGTCGACTGCCTTAGGTATACGGAGTTCCTTCCTAGTCTAAGATAGGACCGGACGGAGGGTTGCCACAGTAGGATTGGCAGCATGTAGAGGGGGACCCAGCTGATCCCCGGCTTGCGTATCCCGCCCCTCTGGCTGGCTGAGCGCCCCGCACGCTCGTTTCGTGGGTTGACTTAGGCATACGGAGTTCATTCCCAGTCTAAGATTGGACCGGACCGAGGGTTGCGGCAGCTCATGCTGGGCTCGGGCATATGTTGGTGCGGCATTTTTCTTCGTCGGGGCACCATCGTCGGAGCATCGTCGGAGAACCTGACTAGCGAAATTGGGGTTCTGACGATCGGGAGGGTCGAGGGGGGTGTGTGCACATGATGTGCGATGGGTGCTGGTACTTGGCCCTTCTATTGGCCCTCTATCCCTCATCAAACCTCAAGAACTCACATCCCCTTAAAGAGAATTTGAGATTTTATAGGTTTGCTGCCAGTAGCCATTACAGTGTCTGAAATGGGGACACTTTTTTCAAATGGTCACAAAATCTTGTACACTTCGATTTTTTAGCTGAATTTTTTTGTTCATGCCAAAAACAATACAGGGATCACGTCTACCAAGTTTGGGGCCAAAACGCCTTCGAAAAAAATTTTAAAAATCTAGAACCGTAAAAATTTTGAAAATTGTGAAAAATAGAAAACGAGTCGTCTTGCCATGAAACTTCACGTGAAGGCTTAAGGGGTCATTGTATGAATTTACAAGCCATAAAAATGGCATTGGCACGCAGAAATATGAAGATGTGCCTAAACCCACCTACCACCCTATCGATCCATGGCTTGCGCTTCCCGTCTCTCTGGCCGGCATAGTGCCCGCCCGCCCGCCCACCCGCTCATTTCGTCGGTTGGCTTAGGCATACGAAGTTCATTCCCAGTCTAAGATAGGACCAGACCGAGGGTTCCAGTAGCAGGATTGGCAGCACGCAGAGGGGACCCAGCCGATCCCCGGCTTGCGCATCCCGCCCCTCTGGCCGGCTGAGCGCCCGCACGCTCGTTTCGTGGGTTGCTTTAGGCATACGTAGTTCATTCCCAATCTAAGCATACGGAGTTCATTCCCAGTCCAAGATCGGACTGGACGGAGGGTTGCGGCAGCCACGCTGGCCTCGGGCATATGCTGGTGCTGCATTTTTCTTCGTAAAGGCACCATCGCCAGTAGCATCACCGGAGAACCTGACCGACGGAATTGGGGTTCCGGCAATCGGGGGGGCCGGGGGGGTGTGCACATGATGTGGGATGGGTGCTGGTACTTGGCCCTTCTATTGGCCCCCTATCCCTCATCAAACCTCAAGAAATCATACCCCCTTAAAGAGCATTTGAGATTTTATAGGTTTGCTGCCAGTAGCCATTAAAGTGTCTGAAATGGGGACACTTTTTTCAAATGGTCACAAAATCTTGTACACTTCAACTTTTTAGCTGAATTTTTTTGTGCATGCGAAAAAAAATATAGGGATGACATCTACCAACTTTAGGGCCAAAAGTCCTTCCGAAAAAATTTTAAAAAATCACAAACCGCAAAAAGTTTTGAAAATCGTGAAAAATAGAAAACCAGTCATCTTGCCATGAAGCTTCACGTGAAGGCGTAAGGGCCATTGTATGAATTTACAAGCCATGAAAATGGCATTGGTATGTAGAAATTTGAAGATGTGCCTAAGCGCACCTACCAACCTATCGATCCACGGCTTGCACTTCCCGTTTCTCTGGCCGGCATAGTGCCCGCCCGCCCGCCCGCCCATTTCGTCGGTTTGCTTAGGCATACGGAGTTCATTCCCAGTCTAAGATAGGACCGGACCGAGGGTTGCAGTAGTAGGATTGGCAGCACGCAGAGGGGGACTCAGTCGATCCCCGACTTGCGCATCCCGCCCCTCTGGCCGGCTGAGCGCCCGCACGCTCGTTTCGTGGGTTGCCTTAGGCATACGGAGTTCATTTGCAGTCTAAGCATACAAAGTTCATTCCAACTCTAAGATTGGACCGGACCGAGGGTTGTGGCAGCTCATGCTGGGCTCGGGCATATGCTGGTGTTGCATTTGTCTTTGTCGGGGCACCATCGTCGGAGCACCGCCGGAGAACCTGAGTGATGGAATTGGGGTTCCGACGATCGGGGGGGCCGGGGGGGTGTGCGCACATGATGTGCGATAGGTGCTGGTACTTGGCCCTTCTATTGGCCCCCTATCCCTCATCAAACCTTAAGAACTCACACCCCCTTAAGGAGCATTTGAGATTTTACAGGTTTGCTGCCAGTAGCCATTAAAGTGTCTGAAATGGAGACACTTTTTTCAAATGGTCACAAAATCTCGTACACTTCGAGTTTTTAGCTGAATTTTTTTATGCATGGCAAAAAAAACACAGGGATCACGTCTACCAAGTTTTGGGCCAAAACTCCTTCCGAAAAAATTTAAAAAAATCTCAAACCGCAAAAAGTTTTGAAAATCGTGAAAAATAGAAAACGAGTCGTCTTGCCATGAAACTTCACGTGAAGGCTTAAAGGGCCATTGTATGAATTTACAAGCCATAAAAATGGCATTGGCACATAGAAATATGAAGATGTACCTAAACCCACCTACCACCCTACCGATCCACGGCTTGCGCATCCCGTCTCTCTGGCCGGCGTAGTGCCCGCCCGCCCGTCCGCTCATTTCGTCGGTTGGCTTAGGCATACGGAGTTCATTCCTAGTCTAAGATTGGACCAGACCGAGGGTTGAGGTAGTAGGATCGGCAGCATGCAGAGGGGGACCCGACAGATCCCCGGCTTGCGCATCCTGCCCCTCTAGCCAGCTGAGCGCCCACACGTTCATTTCGTGGGTTGACTTAGGCATACGGAGATCATTCCCAGTCTAAGCATACGGAGTACATTCCCAGTCTAAGATTAGACCAGACCGAGGGTTGCGACAGCACATGCTGGGCTCGAGCATATGCTGGTGTCGCATTTTTCTTCACCGGGGCACCATGTCGGAGCACCATGTCAGAGCATTTTTCTTCACCGGGGCACCATGTCGGAGCATTTGAGATTTTACAGGATTGCCGCCAGTAGCCATTAAAGCGTCTGAAATGGGGTCACTTTTTTCAAATGGTCACAAAATCTTGTACACTTCGAGTTTTTAGGTGAATTTTTTTGTGCATGCCAAAAAAAATACAAGGATCACATCTACCAAGTTCGGGGCCGAAAATCCTTTCAAAAAAATTTTAAAAAATCCCGAACCGTAAAAAGTTTCAAAAATTATGAAAAATAGAAAATGAGTCGTCTTGCCATTAAACTTCATGTGAAGGCTTAAGGGACCATTGTATGAATTTACAAGCCATAAAAATGGCATTGGTATGCAGAAATATGAAGATGTGCCTAAACCCACCTATCACTCTATCGATCCATGGCTTGCGCATTCCGTCTCTCTGGCTGTCGTAGTGTCCGCCCGCCCGCTCGTTTCGTCGGTTGGGTTAGGTATACGGAGTTCATTTCCAGTCTAAGATCAGACCAGATAGAGGGTTGCGATAGTAGGATCAGCAACACGTAAAGGGGGACCCGATCGATCCCCGGCTTGCGCATCCCGCCCCTCTGGCCGGCTGAGCGCCATCACGCTCGTTTCGTGGGTTGACTTAGGCATACGAAGTTCATTCCCGATCTAAGATCGGACCGGATGGAAGGTTGCGATAGCACATTATGGGCTCGGGCATGTGCCGGTGCCACATTTTTCTTCGCAGGAGCACCATCATCGGAGCATCGTCGGAGAACCTAATCGGCGGCATTGGGGTTCCGGCGATCGGGGGGTCGGGGGGTGTGCGCACATGATGTACGATGGGTGCTGGTAGTTGGCCCTTATGTTGGCCCCCTATCCCTCATCAAACCTCGAGAACTCACACCCCCTTAAAGTGCATTTGAGATTTTACAGGTTTGCTGCCAGTAGCCATTAAAGTGTCTGAATTGGGGACACTTTTTTCAAATGGTCACAAAATCTTGTACACTTTGAGTTTTTAGCTGAATTTTTTTGTGAATGCCAAAAAAAATACAAGGATCATGTCTACCAAGTGTGGGGGTAAATCTCCTTCGAAAAAAATTTTAAAAAATCCTGAACTATAAAAAGTTTCAAAAATCGTGAAAAATAGAAAATGAGTCGTATTGCCATGAAACTTCACGTGAAGGCTTAAGGGACCATTGTATGAATTTACAAGAAATAAAAATGGCATTGGCATGTAGAAATATGAAGATGTGCCTAAACCCACCTACCACCCTATCGATCCATGGCTTGCGCATCCCTTCTCTCTGGCCATCGTAGTGCCCGCCTGCCCGCTCGTTTCATCGGTTGGCTTAGGCATACGGAGTTCATTCCCAGTCTAAGATCGAACTAGATAGAGGGTTGCGGTAGTGGGATCAGCACCACGAAGAGGGGGACCCGATCGATCCCCGGCTTGCGCATCCCGCCCCTCTGGCTTACGCATCGTCGGAGCATCGCCGAAGAACCTGACCGACGGCATGGGGTTCCGGTGATCGGGGGTGTCGGGGGGCTGTGCGCACATGATGTGCGATGGGTGCTGGTACTTGGCCCTTATATTGGCCCCCTATCCCTCGTCAAACCTCTAGAACTCACACCCCCTTAAAGAGCATTTGACATTTTACAGGTTTGCTGCAAGTAGCCATTAAGTGTTAGAAATGGGGACACTTTTTTCAAATGGTCACAAAATCTTGTACACTTCGAGTTTTTAGCTGACTTTTTTTGTGCATGCCAAAAAAAATACAAGGATCACGTCTACCAAGTTTGGGACCAAAATTCCATCCGAAAAAATTTTAAAAAATTGCGAACCGCAGAAAGTTTCAAAAATTGTGAAAAATAGAAAACGAGTCATCTTGCCATGAAACTTCACGTGCAGGCTTAAGGGACCATTGTATGAATTTACAAGCCATAAAAATGGCATTGGCACATAGAAATATGAAGATGCGCCTAAACCCACCTACCACCCTATCGATCCACGGCTTGCACATCCCGTCTCTCTGGCTGGCGTAGTGCCCGCCCGGCAGCCCGCCCGCTCGTTTCGTCGGTTGGCTTAGGCATATGGAGTTCATTCCCAGTCTAAGATCGGACCGGACTGAGGGTTGCGGTAGCAGGATCTGCAGCACGCAGAGGTGGACCCGGCTTACGCATCCCGCCCCTCTGGTCGATTGGGGGCCCGCACGCTCGTTTCATGGGTTGCCTTAGGCATACGGAGTTCATTCCCAGTCTAAGATCGGACCGGACCGAGGGTTGCGACAGCACATTCTAGGTCGAGCATGTGTTGGTGCCACATTTTTCTTCGCTGGAGCACCATCATCGGAGAACCTGACTGGCGGTATTAGGGTTCCGGCGATTGGGGGGGCCGAGGTGGGGTTTGTGCACATGATGTGCAATGGGTGCTGGTACTTGGCCCCTATATTGGCCCCCTATCCCTCATCAAACCTCTAGAACTCACACCCCCTTAAAGAGCATTTGAGATTTTACAGGTTTGCTGCCAGTAGCCATTAAAGTGTTTGAAATTGGGACACTTTTTTCAAATGATCACAAAATCTTGTACACTACGAGTTTTTAGCTGAATTTTTTTGTGCATTAATACAACGATCATGTCTACCAAGTTTGGGTCTAAAACTCCTTCCGAAAAAGTTTTAAAAAATCCTGAACCGCAAAAAAGTTTCAAAAATCATCTTGCCATGAAACTTCACGTGAAGGCTTAAGGGACCATTGTATGAATTTACAAGAAATAAAAATGGCATTGGCACGCAGAAATATGAAGATGTGCCTAAACCCACCTACCACCCTATCGATCCACGACTTGCGCATCCCGTCTCTCTGGCCACCGTAGTGCCCGCCCGCCCGCTCGTTTCGTCGGCTGGCTTAGGCATACGGAGTTCATTCCCAGTCTAAGATCGGACTGGACGGAGGGTTGCGGCAGCACATCCTGGGTTCGGGCATGTGCTGGTTTCACATTTTTCTTGGCCAGGGCACCATCGTCAGAGTATCGCCGGAAAACCTAACTGGCAGCATTGGGGTTCCGGTGATCGGGGGTGCCGGGGGGTGTGCGCACATGATGTGTGATGGGTGCTGGTACTTGGCCCTCATCTTGGCCCCCTATCCCTCATCAAACCTCTAGAACTCACACCCCCTTAAAGAGCTTTTGAGATTTTACAGGTTTGCTGCCAGTAGCCATTAAGTGTCAGAAATGGGGACACTTTTTTCAAATGGTCACAAAATCTTGTACACTTCGAGTTTTTAGCTGAATTTTTTTGTGCATGCCAAAAAAAATACAAGGATCACGTCTACCAAGTTTGGGGCCAAAAATGCATCCAAAAAAATTTAAAAAAATCCCGAACCGGAAAAAGTTTCAAAAATCGTGAAAAATAGAAAACGAGTCGTCTTGCCATGCAACTTCACGTGAAGGCTTAAGGCACAATTGTATGAATTTACAAGCCGTAAAAATGGCATTGGCATGCAGAAATATGAAGATCTACCTAAACCCACCTACCACCCTATCGATCCACGGCTTGCGTATCCCGTCTCTCTGGTCGGCGTAGTGCCCGCCCGCCCGCCCCCAACTCGTTTCGTCAGTTGGCTTAGGCATACGGAGTTCATTCCCAGTCTAAGATCGGACCAGATCGAGGGTTACAGTAGCAGGATCGATAGCACGCAGAGGGGAACCCGGCCTATCCCCGGCTTACGCATCCCACCCCTTTGGCCGGCTGAGCGCCCGCAGGCTCGTTTCGTGGGTTGACTTAAGCATATGGAGTTCATTTCCATTCTAAGCATACAAAGTTCATTCCCAGTCTAAGATTAGACCGGACCGAGGGTTACGGCAGCACATGCTGGGCTCGGGCATGTGTTGGTGCCGTATTTTTCTTCACTGGGGCACCATCGCCAGAAAACCTGACCGGCAGCATTGGCATTCCAGCGATTGGGGGGACCGGGGGGTGTGCGCACATGATATACGATGGGTGCTGGTACTTGGCCCTTATATTGGCCCACTATCCCTCATCAAACCTCGAGAACTCGCACCCCCTTAAAGAGCATTTGAGATTTTACAGGCTTGCTGCCAGTAGCTATTAAAGTGTCTGAAATGGGGACACTTTTTTGAGATGGTCACAAAATCTTATAGACTTCGTGTTTCTAACTGAATTTTTTTTGCACGCCAACAAAAATACAAGGATCATGTCTACCAAGTTTGGGGCCAAAACTCCTTCTGAAAAAATTTTAAAAAATCTCAAACCGCAGAAAGTTTCGAAAATCATGAAAAATAGAAAATGAGTCGTCTTGGCATGAAACTTCACGTGAAGGCTTAAAGGACCATTGTATGAATTTAGAAGCCATAAAAATGGCATTGGCACACAGAAATATGAAGATGTACCTAAACCCACCTGCCACCCTATCGATCCACGGCTTGCGCATCCCGTCTCTCTGGCCGGCATAGTGGCCGCCCGCCTGCTCGTTTTGTCGGTTGGCTTAGGCATACGGAGTTCATTCCCAGTCTAAGATAGGACGGGATTGAGGGTTGTGGCAGCAGGATCGGTAGCACTCAGAGGGGGACCCGGTCGATCCTCGGCTTGGGCATCCCGCCCCTCTGGCTGGCTGAACGCCCGCACGCTCGTTTCGTGGGTTGACTTAGGCATACGGGGTTCATTCCCAGTCTAAGCATACGGAGATCATTCCCAATCTAAGATCGAACTGGATCGAGGGTTACGGCAGCACATGCTGGGCTCAGGCATGTGCTGGTGCTGTATTTTTCTTCGTCGGGACACCATCGTCGAAGCATCGCCAGAGAACTTGACTGGTGGCATTGGGCTTCCGACGATCGGGGGGGTGTGCGCACATGATGTGTGATGTGTGCTGGTACTTGGCCCTTATATTGGCCCCCTATCCCTCTTCAAACCTTGAGAACTCACACCCCCTTAAAGAGCATTTGAGATTTTACAGGTTTGCTACCAGTACCCATTAAAGTGTGGGAAATGGGGACACGTTTTTCAAATGGTAACAAAATCTTGTACACTTCGAGTTTTTAGCTGATTTTTTTTGTACAAGCCAACAAAAATACAAGGATCATGTCTACCAAGTTTGGTTCCAAAACTCCTGCTGAAAAAATTTTAAAAAATCCCGAACCGTAAAAAGTTTCAAAAATCGTGAAAGATAGAAAACGAGTCGTCTTGCCATGACACTTCACGTGAAGGCTTAAGGGACCATTGTATGAATTTACAAGCCATAGAAATGGTATTGGCACGCAAAAATATGAAGATGTGCCTAAACCCACCTATCGCCCTATCGATCCACGGCTTGCGCATCCCGTCTCTCTGGCCGGCGTAGTGCCCGCCCGCCCGCCCGCTTATTTCGTCGGTTGGCTTAGGCTTACGGAGTTCATTCCCAGTCTACGGTCAGATTGGACCGAGGGTTGCGGCAGCAGTTTTTGGGCTCGGGCATGTGCTGGTGCCACATTTTTCTTTGTCAGGGCACCATCACCGGAGCATCGCCGGAGAACCTGATCGGCGGCGTTGGGGTTCCGACGATCGGGGGGGTCGGGGGGGTGTGCGGACATGATGTGCAATGGGTGCTGGTACTTTGCCCTTATATTGGCCCCCTATCCCTCATCAAACCTCGAGAACTCACACCCCTTTAAAGAGCATTTGAGATTTTACAAGTTTGCTGCCAGTAGCCATTAAAGTGTCTGAAATGGGGACACTTTTTTCAAATGGTCACAAAATCTTCTACACTTCGATTTTTTCGCTGAATTGTTTTGTGCAAGCCAACAAAAATACAAGGATCGCGTCTACCAAGTTTGGGGCCAAAGCTGCTTCAGAAAAAAATTTTAAAAAATCCCGAATCGCAAAAAGTTTCAAAACTCGTGAAAAATAGAAATCGAGTCATCTTGCCAGGAAACTTCACGTGAAGGCCTAAGGGACCATTGTATGAATTTACAAGCCATAAAAATGGCATTGGCATGGAGAAATATGAAGATGTGCCTAAACCCACCGACCACCCTATCGATCCACGGCTTGCGCATTCCGTCTCTCTGGCCGACGTAGTGCCCGCCCGCTCGCTCATTTCGTCGGTTGGCTTAGCCATACGGAGTTCATTCCCAGTCTAAGATCGGATCGGATCGAGGATTGCGGTAGCAAGAACGGTAGCATGCAAGGGGGACCTGACTGATCCCCGGCTTGCGCATCCTGCCCTTCTGGCCGGCTGAGCCCCCGCACGCTCATTTTAATGGGTTCACTTAGGCATACGGAGTTCATTCCCAGTCTGACATCAGACCAGACCGAGGGTTGTGATAGCACATGCTGGGCTGGGGCATGTGCTGGTGCCGCATTTTTCTTCGTCGGGGCACCATCACCAGAGCATCCTCGAAGAACCTGATCGATAGCATTGGGGTTCCGACGATCGGGCAGGCCGGGGGGGCTGTGCACACATGCTGTGCGATGGGTGCTGGTACTTGGCCCTTATATTGGCCCCCTATCCCTCATCAAACCTCGAGAACTCACACCCCCTTAAAGAACATTTGAGATTTTACAGGTTTGCTGCCAGTAGCCATTAAAGTGTCTGAAACGGGGACACTTTTTTCAAATGGTCACAAAATCTTGTACACTTCGAGTTTTTGGCAGAATGTTTTAGTGCATGCCAACAAAAATACTAGGATCATGTCTAACAAGTTTGGAGCCAAAACTCCTTTCGAAAAAATTTTAAAAAATCCCGAACCGTAAAAAGTTTTGAAAATCGTGAAAAATAGAAAACGAGTCATCTTGCCATGAAACTTCACGTGAAGGCTTAAGGGACCATAGTATCAATTTACATGCCATAAAAATGGCATTGGCACGCAAAAATATGAAGATGTGCCTAAACCCACCTACCATCCTATCGATCCACGGCTTGCGCATCCCGCCTCTCTGGTCGGCATAGTGCCCGCCCGCCCTCCTGCCCACTCATTTCATCGGTTGGCTTAGGCATACGGAGTTCATTCCTAGTCTAAGATTAGACCGGACTGAGGGTTGTGGCAGCAGGATCGACAACATGTAGAGGAAGGACCTGACCGATCCCCGGCTTGCGTATCCCGCCCCTCTGGCCGACTGAGTACCCACACGCTCGTTCCGTGGGTTGACTTCGGCATACGGAGTTCATTCCCAGTCTAAGCATACGGAGTTCATTCTCACTCTAAGATAGGACCGGACCGAGGGTTGGGGCAGCACATGCTGGGCTCGGGCATGTGCTGGTGGCACATTTTTCTTGGCCAGGGCACCATCGTCGGAGAACCTGACCTGCGACATTAGGGTTACGACGATCGAGGGGGTTGAGGGGGGTGTACGCACATGATGTGCGATGGGTGCTGGTACTTGGCCCTTATATTGGCTCCCTATCCCTCATCAAACCTCGAGAACTCACACTCCCTTAAAGAGCATTTGAGATTTTACAGGTTTGCTGCCAGAAGCCATTAAAGTGTCTGAAATGAGGACATTTTTTTCAAATGGTCACAAAATCTTGTACACTTCGAGTCTTTAGCTGAATTTTTTTGTGCATGCCAACAAAAATACAAGGATCACATCTACCAAGCTTGGGGCCAAAACGATTTTCGAAAAAATTTTAAAAAATCCCGAATCGTAAAAATTTTTGAAAATCATGAAAAATAGAAAACGAGTCGTCTTGCCATGAAACTTCACGTGAAGGCTTAAGGGACCATTGTATAAATTTACAAGCCATAAAAATGGAATTGGGACGGATAATATGAAGATGTGCCTAAACCCACCTACCATCCTATCGATCCACGGCTTGCGCATCCCGTCTCTCTGGCCGGCGTAGTGCCCACCCGCCTGCCCGCTCGCTCATTTCGTCGGTTGGCTTAGGCATACGGAGTTCATTCCCAGTCTAAGATCAGACTGGACCAAGGGTTGTGGCAGCAGGATTGGCAACACACAGAGGGGGACTCGGCCGATCCCTGGCTTGCGCATCCTGCCCCTCTGGTCGGCTGTGCACCCACACGCTCGTTTCATGTGTTGACTTAGGCATACGGAGTTCATTCCCAGTCTAAGCATAAGAAGTTCATTCCTAGTCTAAGATTAGACCAGACCGAGGGTTGTGGCAGCACATGCTGGGCTCGAGCATGTGCTGGTGCCGCATTTTTATTCACCAAGGCACCATCGACCGAGCATCGCCAGAGCATCACCGGAGAACCTGACTGGCAGCATTGGGTTCCGGGATTGGGGGGCGGGGTGGTGTGCGCACATGATGGGCGATGGTACTAGTACTTGCCCTTATATTGGCCCCCTATCCCTCATCAAACCTCGAGAACTCACACCCCCTTAAAGAGCATTTGAGATTTTACAGGTTTGCTGCCAGTAGCCATTAAAGTGTCTAAAATGGGGACACTTTTTTCAAATGGTCACAAAATCTTGTACACTTCGAGTTTTTAGCTGAATTGTTTTATGCATGCCAACAAAAATACAAGGATCGCGTCTACCAAGTTTGGGGCCAAAGCTCCTTCAGAAAAAATTTAAAAAAATCCCGAACCATAAAAAGTTTCAAAAATCGTGAAAAATAGAAATCGAGTAATCTTGCCAGGAAACTTCACGTGAAGGCTTAAGGGACCATTGTATGAATTTACAAGCCATAAAAATGGCATTGGCATGGAGAAATATGAAGATGTGCCTAAACCCACCGACCACCCTATCGATCCACGGCTTGCGCATTCCGTCTCTCTGGCCGACGTAGTGCCCGCCCGCCTGCCCGCTTGTTTCGTCGGTTGGCTTAGGCATACGGAGTTCATTCCCAGTCCAAGATCGGATTGGATCGAGGGTTGCGGCAGCAAGAACGGCAGCATGCAAGGGGGACCTGACTGATCCCCAGCTTGTGCATCCCGCCCCTCTGGCCGACTGAGCGCCCGCACGCTCATTTTAATGGGTTGACTTAGGCATACGGAGTTCATTTCCAGTCTAAGATCAGACCGGACCGAGGGTTACGATAGCACATGCTGGGCTGAGGCATGTGCCGGTGTCACATTTTTCTTCATCGGGGCACCATGGCCAGAGCATCACCGAAGAACCTGACCGACAGCATTAAGGTTCCGACGATCGGGCAGGCCGGGGGGGGCTGTGCGCACATGATGTGCGATGGGTGCTGGTACTTGGCCCTTATATTGGCCCCCTATCCCTCATCAAACCTCAAGAACTCACACCCCCTTAAAGAGCATTTGAGATTTTACAGGTTTGCTGCCAGTAGCCATTAAAGTGTTTGAAATGGGGTCACTTTTTTCAAATGGTCACAAAATCTTATACACTTCGAGTTTTTGGCAGAATTTTTTAGTGCATGCCAACAAAAATACTAGGATCACGTCTACCAAGTTTGGAGCCAAAACTCCTTTCGAAAAAATTTAAAAAAATCTCGAACCGTAAAAAGATCATACTGGTTCGAGGGTTGCGACAGCACATGCTGGGCTCCGGCATGTGCTGGTGCCACATTTTTCTTCACCGGGGCACCATCGCCGGAGCATCACCGGAGAACCTGACCGGCGGCATTGGGGTTCCGGTGATCGGGGGGGCCGGGGGGTGTGCACACATGATGTGCAATGGGTGCTGGTACTTGGCTCTTATATTGGCCCCCTATCCCTCATCAAATCTTGAGAACTCACACCCCCTTAAAAAGCATTTTAGATTTTAGAGGTTTGCTGCCAGTAGCCATTAAAGTGTCTGAAATGGGGACACTTTTTTCAAATGGTCACAAAGTCCTGTACACTTTGTGTTTTTAGCTGAATTTTTTTGTGCATGCCAACAAAAATACAAGGATCACGTCTACCAAGTTTGCGGCAAAAACTCCTTCCAAGGGTTGCGGCAGCACATGCTGGGCTTGGGCATGTGCTAGTGCCACATTTTTCATCGTCGGGGCACCATCGTCGGAGCATTGCCAGAGAACTTGACTAGCGGCATTGGGGTTCCGACGATCGGGGCGGCCGGGGGGGCTGTGCGCACATGATGTGCGATGGGTGCTGGTACTTGGCCCTTATATTGGCCCTCTATCCCTCATCAAACCACGAGAACTCACACCCCCTTAAAGAGCATTTGAGATTTTACAGGTTTGCTGCCAGTAGCCATTAAAGTGTCTGAAATGGGGACACTTTTTTCAAAAGGTCACAAAAACTTGTACACTTCAAGTTTTTAGTTGAATTTTTTTGCGCATGCCAAAAAAAATACAAGGATCAAGTCTAACAAGTTTGGGGCCAAAAATCCTTTCAAAAAAATTTTAAAAAATCTCGAACCGTAAAAAGTTTCAAAAATCGTGAAAAATAGAAAACGAGTCGTCTTGCCATGAAACTTCACGTGAAGGCTTAAGGGACCATTGTATGACTTTACAAGCCATAAAAATGGCATTGGCAGGCCGAAATATGAAGATGTGCCTAAACCCACCTACCACCGTATCGATCCACAGCTTGCGCATCCCGTCTCTCTGGCCGTCGGGGCACCATCACCGGAGAACCTAACCGGCGGCATTGGGGTTTCGACGATCGAGGGGGCCGGGGGTGTGTGCACATGATATGCGATGGGTGCTGGTACTTGGCCCTTATATTGGTCCCCTATCCCTCATCAAACCTCGAGAACTCACACCCCCTTAAAGAGCATTTGAGATTTTACAAGTTTGCTGCCAGTAGCCATTAAAGTGTCTGAAATAGGGACACTTTTTTCAGATGGTTACAAAATCTTGTACACTTCAAGTTTTTAGCTGACTTTTTTTGTGCATGCCAACAAAAATAAAGGATAATGTCTACCAAGTTTGGGGTCAAAACTCCTTCCAAAAAATTTTTAAAAAATACCGAACCGTAAAAAGTTTCGAAAATCATGAAAAATATAAAATGAGTCGTCTTGCCATGAAACTTCACGTGAAGGCTCAAGGGACCATTGTATGAATTTACAAGCCATAAAAAAGGCATTGGCATGCAGAAATATGAAGATGTGCCTAAACCCACCGACCACCCTATCGATCGATGGCTTGCGCATCCCGTCTCTCTGGCCGGCATAGTGCCCGCCTGTCCGCCCGCCCGCTCGTTTCGCTGCCTGCTCGTTTCGTCGGTTGGCTTAGGCATACGGAGTTCATTCCCAGTCTAAGATTGGACCAAAATGATGGTTCTGGCAGCAAGATCGATAGCACGCAGAGGGGGACCCGATCGATCCTCGGCTTGCACATCTCGCCCCTCTGGCCGGCTGAGCGCCCGCACGCTCATTTCGTGGGTTGACTTAGGCATACGGAGTTCATTCCCAGTCTAAGCATACGGAGTTCATTCCCAGTCTAAGATCAGACCGGACCGAGGGTTGTGGCAGCACAAGCTGGGCTCGGGCATGTGCTGGTGCTACATTTTTCTTCGTCGGGGCACCATCGTCGGAGCATCGCCGGAGAACCTGACTGGCGGCATTGGGGTTCCGGAGATCGGGGGGTCGGGGGGCATGTGCGCACATGATGTGCGATGGGTGTTGTGACTTGGCCCTTATATCGGCCCCCTATCCCTCATCAACCCTCAAGAACTCACACCCCCTTAAAGAGCATTTGAGATTTTACAAGTTTGCTGCCAGTAGCCATTAAAGTGTCTGAAATGGGGACACTTTTTTCAAATGGTCACAAAATCTTGTACACTTCAAGTTTTTAGTTGAATTGTTTTATGCATGCCAACAAAAATACAAGGATTGTATCTACCAAGTTCAAGGCCAAAACTCCTTCTGAAAAAATTTTAAAAAATCCTAAATCGTAAAAAGTTTCAAAAATCATGAAAAATAAAAAACGAGTCGTCTTGCCATGAAACTTCACGTGAAGGCTTAAGTTAGCATTGTATGAATTTAAAAGCCATAAAAATGGCATTGGCATGCAGAAATATGAAGATGTGCCCAATCCCACCTACCACCCTATCGATCCACAGCTTACGCATCCCGTCTCTCTGGCTGGTGTAGTGCCCGCCCGCTCGTTTCGTCGGTTGGCTTAGGCATACGGAGTTCATTCCGAGTCGAAGATCAGACTGGAATGATGGTTGTGGCAGCAAGATCGGTAGCACGCAGAGGGGGACCCGATCGATCCCCTGCTTGCGCATCCCGCCCCTCTGGTCGGCTGAGTGCCCGCACGCTCATTTCGTGGGTTGAGTTAGGCATATGGAGTTCATTCCCAGTCCAAGCGTACGGAGTTCATTCCCAGTCTAAGATCGGATCGGACCGAGGGTTATGGCAGCACATGCTGGGCTCGGGCATGTGCTGGTGCCACATTTTTCTTCGTTGGGGCACCATCGTCGGAGCATCGCCGGAGAACCTGACTGGCGGCATTGGGGTTCTGGAGATCGGGGGCTCGGGGGGCGTGTGCGCACATGATGTGCGGTGGGTGTTGGGACTTGGCCCTTTTATTGGCCCCCTATCCCTCATCAACCCTCGAGAACTCACACCCCCTTAAAGAGCATTTGAGATTTTACAGGTTTGCTGCCAATAGCCATTAAAGTGTCTGAAATGGGGACACTTTTTTCAAAAGGTCACAAAAACTTGTACACTTCAAGTTTTTAGTTGAATTTTTTTGCGCATGCCAAAAAAAATACAAGGATCAAGTCTAACAAGTTTGGGGCCAAAAATCCTTTCAAAAAAATTTTAAAAAATCTCGAACCGTAAAAAGTTTCAAAAATCGTGAAAAATAGAAAACGAGTCGTCTTGCCATGAAACTTCACGTGAAGGCTTAAGGGACCATTGTATGACTTTACAAGCCATAAAAATGGCATTGGCAGGCCGAAATATGAAGATGTGCCTAAACCCACCTACCACCGTATCGATCCACAGCTTGCGCATCCCGTCTCTCTGGCCGTCGGGGCACCATCACCGGAGAACCTAACCGGCGGCATTGGGGTTTCGACGATCGAGGGGGCCGGGGGTGTGTGCACATGATATGCGATGGGTGCTGGTACTTGGCCCTTATATTGGTCCCCTATCCCTCATCAAACCTCGAGAACTCACACCCCCTTAAAGAGCATTTGAGATTTTACAAGTTTGCTGCCAGTAGCCATTAAAGTGTCTGAAATAGGGACACTTTTTTCAGATGGTTACAAAATCTTGTACACTTCAAGTTTTTAGCTGACTTTTTTTGTGCATGCCAACAAAAATAAAGGATAATGTCTACCAAGTTTGGGGTCAAAACTCCTTCCGAAAAATTTTTAAAAAATACCGAACCGCAAAAAGTTTCGAAAATCATGAAAAATATAAAATGAGTCGTCTTGCCATGAAACTTCACGTGAAGGCTCAAGGGACCATTGTATGAATTTACAAGCCATAAAAAAGGCATTGGCATGCAGAAATATGAAGATGTGCCTAAACCCACCGACCACCCTATCGATCGATGGCTTGCGCATCCCGTCTCTCTGGCCGGCATAGTGCCCGCCTGCCCGCCCGCCCGCTCGTTTCGTCGGTTGGCTTAGGCATACAGAGTTCATTCCCAGTCTAAGATCAGACCGAACTGAGGGTTGCGGTAGTAGGATCGGTAGCACGTAGAGGGGGAGCCGATCGATCCCCGGCTTACGCATCTCACCCCTCTGGTCGGCTGAGTGCCCGCATGCTCGCTTCGTGTGTTGACTTAGGCATACTGAGTTCATTCCCAGTCTAAGCATACGGAGTGTATTCCCAGTCTAAGATCGGACTGGACCGAGGGTTGTGGCAGCACGCAGAGGGGGACCTAGTCGATCCCCTACCTGCGCATCCTGCCTTTCTGGCCGGCTGAGAGCCTGCACGCTCGTTTCGTGGTTTGACTTAGGCACACGGAGTTCATTCCCAGTCTAAGCGTACGGAGTTCATTCCCAGTCTAAGATCGGACCAGACCGAGGGTTGTGGCAGCACGCAGAAGGGGACCCGATCGATCCCCAGCTTGCGCATCCCACCCCTCTAACCGACTGAGTGCCTGTATGCTTGTTTCGTGGGTTGACTTAGGCATACGGAGTTCATTCCCAGTCTAAGCATACGGAGTTCATTCCCAGTCTAAGATCAGACCAGACCGAGGGTTGCAACAGCACATGTTGGGCTTGGGCATCTGCTGGTACCATATTTTTCTTCACCGGGGCACCATCACCAGAGCATCAGCGGAGAACCTGACCAGCGGCATTGGCATTCCGACGATCGGGAGGGCCGGGGGGGTGTGCGCACATGATGTGTGATGGGTGCTAGTACTTGGCCCTTATATTGGCCCCATATCATTCATCAAACCTTGAGAACTCACACCCCCTTAAAAAGCATTTGAGATTTTATAGGTTTGCTGCCAGTAGCCATTAAAGTGTCTGAAATGGGGACACTTTTTTCAAATGGTGATAAAATCTTGTACACTTCAAATTTTTAGCTGAATTTTTTTGTGCATGCCAACAAAAATACAAGGATCACGTCTACCAAGTTTGCAGCTGAAACTCCTTCTGAAAAAATTTTAAAAAATGTCGAACCATAAAAGGTTTCAAAAATCGTGAAAAATAAAAAACGAGTCGTCTTGCCATGAAACGTCGCGTGAAGGCTTAAGGGACCATTGTATGAATTTACAATCCATAAAAATGGCATTGGCACATAGAAATATGAAGATGTGCCTTAACCAACCTACCACCCTATCGATCCACGGCTTGCACATCCCGTCTCTCTGGCCGGCGTAGTGCCTGCCAGCCCACTCGTTTCGTCTGTTGGCTTAGGCATATGGAGTTCATTCCTAGTCTAAGATCGGATCGGACTAAGGGTTGCGGCAGCAGGATCGATAGCACCAGAGGGGACCCGATCGATCCCCGGCTTATGAATCCTGCCCCTCTGGTCTGCTGAGCGCCCGTACGCTCGTTTGTGGGTTGACTTAGGCATACGGAGTTCATTCCCAGTCTAAGCATATGAAGTTCATTCCCAGTTTAAGATCAGACCGGACCGAGGGTTGCGGCAGCACATGCTGGGCTAGGGCATGTGCTGGTGCCGTATTTTTCTTCGTCGGGGCACCATCGTCGGAGCATCGCCGAAGAACCTGACCGGTGGCATTGGGTGCTGGTACTTGGCCCTTATATTGGCCCCCTATCCCTCATCAAACCTCGGAACTCACACCCCCTTAAAGAGCATTTGAGATTTTACAGGTTTTCTGCCAGTAGCCATTAAAGTGTCTGAAATGGGGACACTTTTTTCAAATGGTCACAAAATCTTATACACTTCGAGTTTTTAGCTGAATTTTTTTGTGCATGCGAACAAAAATACAAGGATCAAGTCTACCAAGTTTGGGGCCAAAACTCCTTCTGAAAAAATTTTGAAAAATCCCAAACCGCAGAAAGGATCAAATATCATGAAAAATAGAAAATGAGTCGTCTTGCCATGAAACTTCATGTGAAGGCTTAAGGGACGATAGTATGAATTTACAAGCCATAAAAATGGCATTGGCATATAGAAATATGAAGGTGTGCCTAAACCCACCTACCACCCTATCGATCCACGGCTTGCTTATCCTGTCTCTCTGGCTGGTGTAGTGCCCGCCGCCAGCCCGTTTGCCCACTCGTTTCGTCAATTGGCTTAGGCATACGGAGTTCATTCCCAGTCCAAGATCAGACAGGACTGAGGGTTACGGCAGTACGATATGCAACACGTAGAGGGGGACCCAACCGATCCCCGACTTGCACATCCTACCCCTCTGGCCGGCTGAGCGCCCGTACGCTCATTTCATGGGTTGACTTACGCATACGAAGTTCATTCCCAGTCTAAGCATACGGAGTTCATTCCCAGTCTAAGATCGGATCGGACCAAAGGTTGCGATAGCACATGCTGGGCTCGGGCATGTGCTGGTGCCGTATTTTTCTTTGTTGGGGCACCATCGTCGGAGCTTCGTCGGAGAACCTGACCGCCGGTATTAGGGTTCCGGTGATAAAGGGGACCGAGGGGGTGTGCAATGGGTGCTGGTACTTGGCCCTTATATTGGCCGCCTATCCCTCATCAAACCTCGAGAACTCACACCCCTTAAAGAGATTTGAGATTTTAGGTTTACTGCCTTGAAATGGTCACAAAATCTTGTACACTTTGAGTTTTTAGCTAAATTTTTTTGTGCATGCCAAAAAAAATACAAGGATCATGTCTACCAAGTTTGTGGCCAAAACTCCTTCCGAAAAAATTTTAAAAAATCCCAAACCGTAAAAAGTTTCAAATATCATGAAAATAGAAAATGTGTTGTCTTGCCATGAAACTTCACGTGAAGGCTTAAAGGAACATTGTATGATTTTACGAACCATAAAAATGGCATTGGTACGTAGAAATATGAAGATGTGACTTAACCCACCTATCACCCTATCGATCCATGGCTTGCGCATCCCATCTCTCTGGCCGGCGTAGTGCCCGCCCCCCACCCACTCGTTTCGTCGGGTGGCTTAGGCATACGGAGTTCATTCGTAGTCTAAGATTGGATCGAACTGACGGTTGCGGCTGCAGGATCGCTAACACATAGAGGGGGACATGGTTGATCCCCGACTTGCACATCCCGCCCCTCTGGCCGGCTGAGCGCCTGTACGCTTGTTTCATGGGTTGACTTAGGCATACGGAGCTCATTCCCAGTCTAAGCGTACGGAGTTCATTCCCAGTCTAAGATCGGATTAGACCGAGGGTTGCGGTAGTAGGATTGGCAGCATGCAGATTGACTCGGCGATCCCCGGCTTGCGCATCCCACCCCTCTGGCCGACTGAGCACCCGCACGGTCGTGTCGTGGGTTGACTTAGGCATACGGAGTTCATTCCCAGTCTAAGCATACGGAGTTCATTCCAGTCTAAGATTGGATTAGACCGAAGGTTGCGACAGCACATGCTGGGCTCACGTATGTGCTGGTGCCGCATTTTTCTTTACCGGGGCACCATCGCCGGAGCATCGTCGGAGAACCTGACAGGCGGCATTGGGGTTTCGACGATCGGGGGGTCGGGGGGTGTGCGCACATGATGTACGATGGGTGCTGGTACTTGGCCCCTATATTGGCCCCCTATCCCTCATCAAACCTCGAGAACTCACACCCCCTTAAAGAGCATTTGAGATTTTACAGGTTTGCTGCCAGTAGCCATTAAAGTGTCTGAAATGGGGACACTTGTTTCAAATGGTCACAAAATCTTGTACACTTCGAGTTTTTAGCTGATTTTTTTTTGCATGCCAACAAAAATACAAGGATCACGTCTACCAAGTTTCGGGCCAAAACTCCTTCCGTAAAAGTTTTAAAAAATCCTGAACCGTAAAAAGTTTCAAAAATCATGAAAAATAGAAAACGAGTCGTCTTGTCATGAAACTTCACGTGAAGGCTTAAGGGACCATTGTATGAATTTACAAGCTATAAAAATGGTATTGGTAAGCAAAAATATGAAGATGTGCCTAAACCCACCTACCACCCTATCAATCCACGGTTGGCGCATCCCATCTCCCTGGCCGGCGTAGTGCCCGCCCGCCCGTCCGCTCGTTTCGTCGGTTGGGTTAGGCATACATAGTTCATTTACAGTCTAAGATTAGACCGGACCGAGGGTTACAGTAGCAGGATTGGCAGCAAGCAGAGGGGGACCCAGTCGATCCCCGGCTTGCGCATCCCGCCCCTCTGGCTAGCTGAGCACCCTCACGCTCGTTTCGTGGGTTGACTTAGGCATACGGAGTTCATTCACAGTCTAAGATCGGACCAGACTGAGGGTTGTAGTAGCACATGCCGGGCTCGGGCATGTGTTGGTGTCGTATTTTTCTTCGTCGGGGCACCATCGTCGGAGCATCGTCGGAGAACCCGACCGGTGACATTGGGGTTCCGACGATCGAGGGGGCCAGGGGGGGTGTGCGCACATGATGTGCGATGAGTGCTGGTACTTGGCCCTTATATTGGCCCCTATCCCTCATCAAACCTCAAGAACTCACACCCCTTAAAGCGCATGTGAGATTTTACAGGTTTGCTGCCAGTAGCCATTAAAGTGTTTGAAATGGGGATACTTTTTTCAAATGGTCACAAAATCTTGTAGACTTTGAATTTTTAGCTGATTTTTTTTGGCATTCCAACAAAAATACAAGGAGCACGTCTACTAAGTTTGGGGCCAAAACTCCTTCCAAAAAAATTTTAAAAATCCCGAACTGCAAAAAGTTTCGAAAATCATCAAAAATAGAAAACGAGTCGTCTTGCCATGAAACTTCACGTGAAGGCTTAGGGACCATTGTATGAATTTACAAGCCATAAAAATGGCATTAGCACACAGAAATATGAAGATGTGCCTAAACCCACCTACCACCCTATCGATCCATGGCTTGCGCATTCCATCTCTCTGGCTAGTGTAGTGCCCGCCCACCCACCCGCTGCTCGTTTTATCGATAGGCTTAGGCATACAGAGTTCATTCCTAGTCTAAGATCAGACCAAACCAAGGCTTGCAGCAGTAGGATCGACAGGACGCAGAGGAGGACCCGGTCGATCCCCGACTTGCGCATCCCGCCCCTCTGGCCGGCTGAGCCCCCGCACGTTTATTTCGTGGGTTGACTTAGGCATACGGAGTTCATTCCCAATCTAAGCATACGGAGTTCATTCCCAGTCTAAGATCGGACCGAGATCGAGGGTTGTGGTAGCACATGCTGGGCTCGGGCATGTGCTGGTGCCGCATTTTTCTTCGTCGGGGCACCACCACCGGAGCATCGTTGGAGAACCTGATCGGTGGCATTGGTGTTCCGACGATCGGGGGGCCCGTGGGGCTGTGCGCACATGATGTCTGATGGGTGCTGGTACTTGGCCCTTATATTGGCCCCCTATCCCTCATCAAACCTTGAGAACTCACACCCCCTTAAAAAGCATTTGAGATTTTACAGGTTTGCTGCCAGTAGCCATTAAAGTGTCTGAAATGGGGACACTTTTTTCAAATGGTCACAAAATCTTGTACACTTTGAGATTTTAGCAGAATTTTTTTTGCATGCCAACAAAAATACAAGGATCACGTCTACCAAGTTTGGGGCCAAAACTGCTTTCGAAAAAATTTTAAAAAATCTCGAACCGTAAAAAGTTTCAAAAATCGTGAAAAATAAAAAACGAGTCGTCTTGCCATGAAACTTCATGTGAAGGTTTAAGGGACCATTGTATGAATTTACAGGCCATAAAAAATGGCATTGGCTCGTAGAAATATGAAGATGTGCCTAAACCCACCTACCACCCTATCGATCCACGGCTTGCGCATCCCGTCTCTCTGGCCCGCTCGTTTCGTCGGTTGGCTTAGGCATACGGAGTTTCATTCCTAGTCTAAGATCGGAGCAGACCGAGGGTTGCAGCATGGATCGGTAGCACGCAGAGGGGAACCTAGTCGATCCCTAACTTGCGTAACCTGCCCCTCTGGCTGGCTGAGCGCCCGCAAGGTCGTTTTGTGGGTTGACTTAGGCATACGGAGTTCATTCCCAGTCTAAGATCGGATCAGACCGAGGGTTGCGGCAGCACATGCTGGGCTCGGGTATGTGCTGGTGCGTATTTTTCTTCATCGGAGCATCGCCAGAGAACCTGACCGATGACATTGGGGTTCCGACGATCGGGGGGCCAGGGGGGTGTGCACACATGATGTGCGATGGGTGCTAGTATTTGGCCCTTATATTAGCCCCCTATCCCTCATCAAACCTCGAGAACTCACACCCCCTTAAAGAGCATTTGAGATTTTATAGGTTTGCTGCCAGTAGCCATTAAAGTGTCTAAAATGGGGACACTTTTTTCAAATGGTCACAAAATATTGTACACTTCAAGTTTTTAGCTGAATTTTTTGTGCATGCCAAAAAAAATACAAGGATCACATCTACCAAGTTTGGGGCTAAAACTCCTTCCAAAA
>NW_019167849.1:4486594-4601769 GCF_002303985.1 Durio zibethinus | reverse complement strand
CCGCACGTTTGTTTCATGGGTTGACTTAGGCATACAGAGTTCATTCCCAGTCTAAGCATACAGAGTTCATTCCCAGTCTAAGATCGGCCCAGACCGAGGGTTTCGACAGCATATGCTGGGCTCGGGCTGGTGTTGGTGCCACATTTTTCTTCATCGGGGCACCATCGTCGGAGCAGCATCGGAGAACCTAACCGACGCCATTGGGGTTCCGGCGATCGGGGGGCCGGGGGGTGTGCGCACATGATGTGCGATGGGTGCTGGTACTTGGCCCTTATATTGGCCCCCTAGTCCTCATCAAACCTGGAGAAGTCACACCCCCTTAAAGTGCATTTGAGATTTTACAGGTTTGGTGCCAATAGCCATTAAAGTGTCTGAAATGGGGACACCTTTTTCAAACGGTCACTAAATCATGTACAGTTCAAGTTTTTAGCTGAATTTTTTTGTGCATGCCAACAAAAATGCAAGGATCATGTCTGCTAAGTTTGATGCCAAAACTCCTTTTGAAAAAATTTTAAAAAATCTCGAACTGCAAAAAGTTTCCAAAATCGTGAAAAATAGAAAACGAGTCGTCTTGCCATGAAACTTCACGTGAAGGCTTAACGGACCATTGTATGAATTTAGAAGCCATAAAAATGGCATTGGCACACACAAATATGAAGATGTGCCTAAACCATAAAAATGGACCATTGTATGAATTTACAAGCCATAAAAATTGCATTGGCATGCAGAAATATGAAGATGTGCCTAAACCAACCAACCACCCTATCGATCCACGGCTTGCGCATCTTATCTCTCTGGCAGACGTAGTGCCCGCCCGCCCGCCCATCCGTTCGTTTCGTCGATTGGCTTAGGCATACGAAGTTCATTCCCAGTCAAAGATTAGACTGAACTGAGGATTGTGGCAGCAAGATCAGCAGCACGTTGAGGGGGACCCGGTTGATCCCCGGCTTGCGCATCCCGCCCCTCTGGTCGGTTGAGCGCCCGCACGCCCGTTTCGTGGGTTGACTTAGGCATACAGAGTTCGTTCCTGGTCTAAGAATATGGAGTTCATTCCCAATATAAGATTGTACCAAATCGAGGGTTGCGGTAGCACATGCTGGGGTCGGGCATGTGCTGGTGCCACATTTTTCTTTACCGAGGCACCATCGCCGGAGCATCGTCGGAGAAACTGACCGACGGCATTGGGGTTTCGGCGATCAGAGGGGCCGGGGGGTGCGCACATGATGTGCGATGGGTGCTGGTTCTTGGACCTTATATTGGCCCTCTATCCCTCATCAAACCTTGAGAACTCATACCCCCTTAAAGGGCATTTCAGATTTTACAAGTTTGCTGCCAGTAGCCATTAAAATGTCTAAAATGAAGACACTTTTTTCAAATGGTCACAAAATCTTGTACACTTCAAGTTTTTACCTGAATTCTTTTGTGCATGCCAACAAAAATACAAGGATCATGTCTACCTAGTTTGAGGCCAAAACTTCTTTCAAAAAATTTTAAAAAATCCCGAACCCCAAAAAGTTTCGAAAATCATGAAAAATAGAAAACGAGTCGTCTTGCCATGAAACTTCACGTGAAGGCTTAACGGACCATTGTATGAATTTAGAAGCCATAAAAATGGCATTGGCACACACAAATATGAAGATGTGCCTAAACCATAAAAATGGACCATTGTATGAATTTACAAGCCATAAAAATTGCATTGGCATGCAGAAATATGAAGATGTGCCTAAACCAACCAACCACCCTATCGATCCACGGCTTGCGCATCTTATCTCTCTGGCAGACGTAGTGCCCGCCCGCCCGCCCATCCGTTCGTTTCGTCGATTGGCTTAGGCATACGAAGTTCATTCCCAGTCAAAGATTAGACTGAACTGAGGATTGTGGCAGCAAGATCAGCAGCACGTTGAGGGGGACCCGGTTGATCCCCGGCTTGCGCATCCCGCCCCTCTGGTCGGTTGAGCGCCCGCACGCCCGTTTCGTGGGTTGACTTAGGCATACAGAGTTCGTTCCTGGTCTAAGAATATGGAGTTCATTCCCAATATAAGATTGTACCAAATCGAGGGTTGCGGTAGCACATGCTGGGGTCGGGCATGTGCTGGTGCCACATTTTTCTTTACCGAGGCACCATCGCCGGAGCATCGTCGGAGAAACTGACCGACGGCATTGGGGTTTCGGCGATCGAGGGGCCGGGGGGTGCGCACATGATGTGCGATGGGTGCTGGTTCTTGGACCTTATATTGGCCCTCTATCCCTCATCAAACCTTGAGAACTCACACCCCCTTAAAGGGCATTTCAGATTTTACAAGTTTGCTGCCAGTAGCCATTAAAATGTCTAAAATGAAGACATTTTTTTCAAATGGTCACAAAATCTTGTACACTTCAAGTTTTTACCTGAATTCTTTTGTGCATGCCAACAAAAATACAAGGATCATGTCTACCTAGTTTGAGGCCAAAACTCCTTTCGAAAAATTTTAAAAAATCCCGAACCCCAAAAAGTTTCGAAAATCATGAAAAATAGAAAACGAGTCGTCTTGCCATGAAACTTCACATGAAGGCTTAAGGGACCATTGTATGAATTCACAAGCCACAAAAATGGCATTGGCACACAGAAATATGAAGATGTGCGTAAACCCACCAACCACCTTATCGATCCACGGCTTGCGCATCTCGTCTCTCTGGCCAACGTAGTGCCCGCCTGCCCGTCCGCCCTCTCGCTTGTTTTGTCGGTTGGCTTAGGCATACGGAGTTCATTCACAGTCTAAGATCTGACTGGACTGAGGGTTGCGACAGCAGGATCGTAGCACGTAGAGGGGGACCCGACCGATCCCTGGCTTGCACATCCCGCCCCTCTGGCCGGCTAAGCGCCCGCACGCTCGTTTTGTGGGTTGACTTAGGCATACGGAGTTCATTCCCAGTCTAAGCTTACAGAGTTCATTCCCAATCTAAGATTGGACCAAACTGAGGGTTGCGGCAGCACGTGCTGGGCTCGGGCATGTGCTGGTGCCGCATTTTTCTTCGTCGAGGCTCCATCACCGGAGCATCGCCGAAGAACCTGACCGGTGGCATTGGGGTTTTGGCGATCGGGGGAGCTGGGGGGTGTGTGCGTACATGATGTGCGATGGGTGCTGGTACTTAGCCCTTATATTGGCCCCCTATCCCTAATCAAACCTTGAGAACTCACACCCCCTTAAAGAGCATTTGTGATTTTACAGGTTTGCTGCCAGTAGCCATTAAAGTGTCTGAAATTTGGATGCTTTTTTCAAATGGACAGAAAATCTTTTACACTTTGATTTTTTAGCTGAATTTTTTTTTGCATGCCAATAAAAATACAAGAATCATGTCTACCAAGTTTGGGGTCAAAAATGCATCTGAAAAAATTTTAAAAAATCCCAAACCATAAAAAGTTTCAAAAATCATGAAAAATAGAAAAACGAGTTGTCTTGCCATGAAACTTCACGTGAAGGCTTAACGGATAATTGTATGAATTTACAAGCCATAAAAATGGCATTGGCACACACAAATATGAAGATATGCCTAAACCTACCTACCACCCTATCGATCCACGGCTTGCGCATCCCGTCTCTCTAGCCGGCGTAGTGCTCGCCCGCCCGCCCACTCATTTCGTCGATTGGCTTAGGCATACGGAGTTCATTCCCAGTCTAAGATCAGACCAGATCAAGGGTTACGACAGCAAGATTGGCAGCATGTAGAGGGGGGCCCGGTTGATCCCTAGCTTGCGCATCTCGCCCCTTTGGCCAGCTGAGCACCCGCACGCTCGTTCCATGGGCTAAGATTGGATCGGATCGAGGGTTGCGGCAGCACATGCTGGGCTCAGGCATGTGTTGGTGCCGCATTTCTCTTCGTCGGGGCACCATCGCCAGAGAACCTGACCGGCGGCATTGGGGTTCCGGCGATTGGGGGGGCCGGGGGGGTGTGCGCACCTGTTGTGCGATGGGTGCTGGTACTTGGCCCTTATATTGGCCCCCTATCTCTCATCAAACCTCGAGAACTCACACCCCCTTTAAGAGCATTTGATATTTTACAGGTTTGCTGCAGTAGCCATTAAAATGTCTGTAATGGGGACACTCGTTTCGTCGGTTGGCTTAGGCATACGGAGTTCATTCCCAGTCTAATATCAGACCCGACTGAGGGTTGCGGCAGTAGGATCGGTAGCATGTAGAGGGGGACCCAGCCGATCACCGACTTACGCATCTCGCCCCTCTAGCCGACTGAGCGCCCGCACGATCGTTTCATAGGTTGACTTAAGCACACAGAGTTCATTTCCCAGTCTAAGCATACGGAGTTCATTCCCAGTCTAAGATCAGACCGGATCGAGGGTTGCGGCAGCACATGCTGGGCTCGGGCATGTGCTGGTGCCGTATTTTTCTTCGTCGGGGCACCATCGTCGGAGCTTCACTGGAGAACCTGATCGACGGCATTAGGGTTTCGGGGTCGGGGGTTCGGGGGGGTGGCGCACATGATGTGCGATGGGTGCTGGTACTTGGCTCTTATATTGGCCCTCTATCCCTCATCAAACCTCGAGAACTCACACCCCTTTAAAGAGCATTTGAGATTTTACAGGTTTGCTACCAGTAGCCATTAAAGTATCTGAAATGGGGACACTTTTATCAAATGGTCACAAAATCTTGTACGCTTCGAGTTTTTAGCTGAATTTTTTTGTGCATGCCAACAAAAATACAAGGATCATGTCTACAAAGTTTGGGGCCAAAACTCCTTCCGAAATAATTTTAAAAAATCTTGAACCGCAAAAAGTTTCAAAAATCATGTAAAATAGAAAACGAGTCATCTTGCCATGAAAGTTCACGTGAAGGCTTAAGGGACCATTCTATGAATGTACAAGCCATAAAAATGGCATTGGCAAGCAGAAATTGAAGATGTGCCTAAACCCACCTACCACCATATCGATCCACGGCTTGCGCATCCCGTCTCTCTGGCCGGTATAGTGCCCGCCCGCCCACCCGCCCGCTTGTTTCGTCGGTTGGCATAGGCATATGGAGTTCATTCCTAGTCTAAGATCGAACTGGACCAAAGGTTGCAGCAGCAGGATCGGTAGCACGCAGAGGGGGACCCGATCGATCCCTGGCTTATGCATCCTACCCCTCTGGCCGGCTGATCGCCCGCACGCTCGTTTCGTGGGTTGACTTAGGCATACGGAGTTCATTTCCTGTCTAAGCATACGGAGTTCATTCCCAGACTAAGATCGGACCGGACCGAGTGTTGCGGCAGCACATGCTGGGCTCAGGCATGTGCTAGTGTCGCATTTTTCTTCGTTGGTGCACCATTGTCGGAGCATCGTCGGAGTACCTGACAGACGGCATTGGGGGGGGCCGGGGGGGTATGCGCACATGATGTGTGATGGGTTCTGTTACTTGGCCCTTATATTGGCCCCCTATCCCTCATCAAACCTCGAGAACACACACCCCCTTAAAGAGCATTTGAGATTTTACAGGTTTACTGCCAGTAGCCATTAAAGTGTCTAAAATGGGGACACTTTTTTCAAATGGTCACAAAATCTTGTACACTACGAGTTTTTAGCTGACTTTTTTATGCATGCCAACAAAAGTACAAGGATACATCTACCAAGTTTGGGGCCAAAACTCCTTCCGAAAAAATTTTAAAAAATCTCGAACCGCAAAAATTTTTGAAAATCATAAAAAATAGAAAATGAGTCGTCTTGCCATAAAACTTCATGTGAAGGCTTAAGGGACCATTGAATGAATTTACAAGCCATAAAAATGGCATTGGCACACAGAAATATGAAGATGTGCCTAAAGCCACCTACCAACCTATCGATTCACGGCTTGCGCATCCCGTCTCTCTGGCCGACGTAGTGCCCACCCGCTCGTTTCGTCGGTTGGCTTAGGCATACGGAGTTCATTCCCAGTCCAAGATCAGACCAGACCGAGGGTTACGACAGCACGCAGAGGGTGACCCAACCGATCCCTGGCTTTTGAATCCCGCCCCTCTGGCCGGTTGAGCGCCCAAACGCTCGTTTCGTGGGTTGACTTAGGCATACGGAATTCATTCCCAGTCTAAGATCGGACCAGACCGAGGGTTGCGGCAGCACATGCTGGGCTCGTGGATGTGCTGGCGCCAAACTTTTCTTCGTCGAGGCACCATCATCGGAGCATCGTCGGAGTACCTGACCGATGGCATTGGGGTTCTGGCGATCGAAGGGGCCGGGGGGTGTGCGAACATGATGTGCGATGGGTGCTGGTACTTGGCCCTTATATTGGCCACCTATCCCTCATCAAACCTCATGAACTCACACCCCCTTAAAGAGCATTTGAGATTTTACAGGCTTGCTGCCAGTAGCCATTAAAGTGTCTAAAATGGGGACACTTTTTTCAAATGGTCACAAAATCTTGTACACTTCAAGTTTTTAGTTGAATTGTTTTTTGCATGCCAACAAAAATACAAGGATCACGTCTACCAAGTTTGGGGCCAAAATTCCCTCTGAAAAAATTTTAAAAAATCCTGAACCGCAAAAACTTTCAAAAATCATGAAAAATAGAAAACGAGTCGTCTTGCCATGAAACTACACCTGAAGACTTAAGGGACCATTGCATGAATTTACAAGCCATAAAAATGGCATTGGAATGCAGAAATAAGAAGATGTGCCTAAACCCACCTACCACCCTATCGAGCCACGGCTTGCGCATCCCGCCTCTCTTGCCGGCGTAGTGCCCGCCCGCCCTCCCGCCCACTCGTTTCGTCGGTTGGCTTAGGCATATGGAGTTCATTCTCAGTCTAAGATTGGACCAGACTGACGATGGTGGTAGCAGGATCGACAGCATGCAGAGCAGGACCCGATCGATCCCCGACTTGCGCATCCCGCCCCTCTGGCCAGCTGAGTGCCCGCACACTCATTTCGTGGGTTGACTTAGGCACATGGAGTTCATTCCCAGTCTAAGCATACGGAGCATCACACTCATCGAACTGGATCGAGGGTTGCAGCAGCACATGCTGGGCTTGGGCATGTGCTGGTGCCACATTTTCTTCGTCGGGGCACCATCGTCGGAGCATCGTCGGAGAACCTGATCGCGGCATTGGGGTTTCGGCGATCGGGGGGGCCGGGTGGGTGTGCGCACATGATGTGCGATGGGTGCTGGTACTTGGCCCTTATATTGGCCCCCTATCCCTTGTCAAACCTTGAGAACTCACACCCCCTTAAAGAGCATTTGAGATTTTACAGGTTTGCTGCCAGTAGCCATTAAAGTGTCTGAAATGGGAACACTTTTTTCAAATGGTCACAAAATCTTGTGCACTTCGAGTTTTTAGCTGAATTTTTTTGTGCATGCCAAAAAAAATACAAGGATCACTTCTACTAAGTTTGGGGGCAAATCTCCATCCAAAAAAAATATTAAAAAATCCCGAACCGTAAAAAGTTTCAAAAATCGTGAAAAATAGAAAACAAGTCGTCTTGCCATGAAACTTCACGTGAAGGCTTAAGGGACCATTCTATGAATTTACAAGCCATAAAAATGGCATTGGCATGCAGAAATATGAGGATGTGCCTAAACCACCTACCACCCAATCGATCCACGGCATGCGCATCCCGCCTCTCTAGCCGGCGTAGTGCCCGCCCGTCCGCTCGTTTCGTCGGTTGGCTTAGGCATACGGAGTTCATTCTCAATCTAAGATTGGACCGGACCGAGGGTTACGGTAGCAGGATTGGTAGCACACAGAGGGGGACCCAGTCGATCCCCGGCTTACGCATCCCGCCCCTCTGGTTGGCTGAGCGCCCTCAAGCTTGTTTCACAGAGTTCATTACTAGTCAAGCATACGGAGTTCATCCCCAGTCAAAGATAGGATCGGGCCAAGGGTTACGGCAGCACATGCTGGGCTCGGGCATGTGCTGGTGCCGTATTTTTCTTCGTCGGGGCACCATTGTCGAAGCATCGCCGGAGAACCTGACCGACGCCATTGGGGTTCTGATGATCGGGGGGGCCGGGCGGGGTGTACATACATGATGTGCGATGGGTGCTGGTACTTGGCCCTTATATTGGCCCCCTATCCCTCATCAAACCTCGAGAACTCACACCCCCTTAAAGAGCATTTGAGATTTTACAGGTTTGCTACCAGTAGCCATTAAAGTGTCTAAAATGGGGACACTTTTTTCAAATGGTCACAAAATCTTGTACACTTCGAGTTTTTAGCTGATTTGTTTTGTACATGCAAAAAAAATACAAGAATCATGTCTGCCAAGTTTGGGGCCAAAACTCCTTCCGAAAAAATTTTAAAAAATCCCGAACCATAAAAAGTTTTGAAAATCATGAAAAATAGAAAACGAGTCATCTTGCCATGAAACTTCATGTGAAGGCTTAAGGGACCACTGTATGAATTTACAAGCAATAAAAATGGTATTGGCACGTAGAAATATGAAGATGTTCCTAAACCCACCGACCACCCTATCGATCAACGGCTTGCGTATCCCGTCTCTCTAGCCGGCGTAGTGCCCGCCCGCCCGCCTGCCCGCTCATTTCGTCCGTTGGCTTAGGCATACGAAGTTCATTCCCAGTCTAAGATCGAACCAGACCGAGGGTTACGGCAGCACATGCTAGGCTCGGGCATGTGCTGGTGCCGCATTTTTCTTCATCGGGGCACCATCGTCGGAGCATCGTCGGTGAACCTAACCGACGGCATTGGGGTTCCGACGATCGGGGGGGCCGGGGGGTGTGCAAACATGATATGCGATGGGTGCTGGTACTTGGCCCTTATATTGGCCCCCTATCCCTCATCAAACCTCGAGAACTCACACCTCTTAAAGTGCATTTGAGATTTTACAGGTTTGCTGCCAGTAGCCATTGAAGTGTCTTAAATGGGGACACTTTTTTGAAATGGTCACAAAATCTTGTACACTTCGAGTTTTTAGCTTAATTTTTTCATGCATGCCAATAAAAATACAAGGATCATGTCTACCAAGCTCGGGGCCAAACTCCTTCCAAAAAAATTTTAAAAAATCTCAAACCGTAAAAAGTTTTGAAAATCGTGAAAAATAGAAAATGAGTCGTCTTGCCATGAAACTTCACGTGAAGGCTTAAGGGACCATTGTATGAATTTACATGCCAAAAAAATGGCATTGGCACATAGAAATATGAAGGTGTGCCTAAACCCACCTACCAGCCTATTGATCTGCTGCTTGCGCATCCCGTCTCTCTAGCCAGCGTAGTGCCTGCCTGCCCGCTCGTTTCGTCGGTTGGCTTAGGCATACGGAGTTCATTCCCAGTCTAAGATTGGACCAGACCGAGCGTTGTGGCAGCACGATCGGCAGCATGCAGAGGGGGACCCGGTTGATCCACAGCTTCCGCATCCCGCCCTTCTGGCCGACTAAGCGCCTGCACGCTCGTTCCATGGGTTGACTTAAGCATACGGAGTTCATTCCCAGTCTAAGCATATGAAGTTCATTCCTAGTCTAAGATCGGACCCGACCGAGGGCTGCGGCAGCACATGCTCGGCTCGGGCTTGTGCTGGTGCCGCATTTTTCTTCGTCGGGGCACCATCGTCGGAGCATCACCGGAGAACCTGACCGACGGCATTAGGGTTTCGACGATCGGGGGGCAGAGGGTCTGTGCGCACATGATGTGCGATGGGTGCTGGTACTTGGCCCTTATGTTGGCCTCTTATCCCTCATCAAACCTGGAGAACTCAAACCCCCTTAAAGAGCATTTGAGATTTTACAGGTTTGCTGCCAGTAGCCATTAAAGTGTCTGAAATGGGGACACTTTTTTCAAATGGTCACAAAATCTTGTACACGTCGAGTTTTTAGCTTAATTTTTTTGTGCATGCCAATAAAAATACAAGGATCACGTCTACCAAGCTCGGGGCCAAAACTCCTTCGAAAAAAATTTTCAAAAATCCCAAACCGTAAAAAGTTTCAAAAATCATGAAAAATAAAAAATGAGTCGTCTTGCTATGAAACTTCACGTGAAGGCTTAAGGGACAATTGTATGAATTTACAAGCCATAAAATGGCATTGGCACACAGAAATATGAAGATGTGCCTAAACCCACCTACCACCATATCGATCCGCGGCATGCGCATCCCATCTCTCTGGCTGACGTAGTGCCCGCAAATCCGCCCGCTCGCTCGTTTCATCGGTTGGCTTAGGCATACGGAGTTCATTCCCAGTCTAAGATCAGACCGGACGAGGGTTATGGTAGTAAGATCGGTAGCACACAGAAGGGGACCCGGTCGATCCCCGGCTTGCGCATCTCGCCCCTCTGGCTGGCTGAGTGCCCGCACGCTCATTTCATGGGTTGACTTACGCATACGGAGTTCATTCCAAGTCTAAGCATACGGAGTTCATTCCCAGTCTAAGATCAGACCGGACCGAGGGTTACGGTAGCACATCCTGGCTTGGGCATGTGCTGGTGCCACATTTTTCTTTGTCGGGGCACCATCGTCGGAGCATCGTAGGAGAACCTGACCGGCGGCATTGGGGTTCCGGCAATCGGGGGGGCCGGGGGGTGTGCGCACATGATGTGCGATGGGTGCTAGTAGTTGGCCCTTATATTGGCCTTGTATCCCTCACTAAACCTCCAGAACTCACACCCCCTTAAAGAGCATTTGAGATTTTGCAGGTTTGTTGCCAGTAGCCATTCAAGTGTCTGAAATGGGGACACTTTTTTCAAATGGTCACAAAATCTTGTACACTTCGAGTTTTTAGTTGAATTTTTTTGTGCATGCCAAAAAAAGTACAAGGATCACATCTACCATGTTTGGGGCCAAAACACCTTCCGAAAAAATTTTAAAAAATCTCGAACCACAAAAAGTTTCAAAAATCATGAAAAATAGAAAACGAGTCGTCTTGCCATGAAAATTCACGTGAAGGCTTAAGGGACCATTGTATGAATTTACAAGCGATAAAAATGGCATTGGCATGCAGAAAAATGAAGATGTGCCTAAACCCACCTACCACCCTATCAATCCACATCTTGCGCATCCTGTCTCTTTGGTCGACATAGAGCCCACCCGCCCGCCCACCCGCTCGTTTCGTTGATTGGCTTAGGCATACGGAGTTCATTCCCAATCTATGATCAGACCGGATCAAGGGTTACAATAGCAGGATTGACAACACGCAGAGGGGGACCCGGCCGATCCTCGGGCTTGCGCATCCCACGCCTCTGGCCGGCTGAGCGCCCGCACGCTTGTTTCGTGGGTTGACTTAGGCATACGGAGTTCATTCCCAGTCTAAGCATACGGAGTTCATTCCCCGTCCAAGATTAGACCAGACCGAGGGTTGCGGCAGCACATGCTGGGCTTGGGCATCTACTGGTGCCGTATTTTTCTTCACCGGGGCACCATCACCGGAGCATCGTCAGAGAACTTGACCGGCGGCATTGGGGTTCTGACGATCGGGGGGCCGGAGGGGTTTGCGCACATGATGTTCGATGGGTGCTGGTACTTGGCCCTTATATTGGCCCCCTATCTCTCATCAAACCTCGAGAACTCACACCCCCTTAAAGAGCATTTGAGATTTTACAAGTTTGCTGCCAGTAGCCATTAAAGTGTTTGAAATGGGGACACTTTTTTCAAATGGTCACAAAATCTTGTACACTTCGAGTTTTTAGCTGAATCTTTTTGTGCAATCACGTCTACCAAGTTTGGGGCTAAACTGCTTCCAAAAAAATTTTAAAAAAATCTCGAAGCGTAAAAAGTTTCAAAAATCATGAAAAATAGAAAACGAGTCGTCTCGCCATGAAACTTCACGTGAGGGCTTAAGGGACCATTGTATGAATTTACAAGCCATAAAAATGGCATTGCCACGCAGAAATATGAAGATGTGCCAAAACCCACCTACCACCCTATCGATCCACGGCTTACGCATCCTGCCTTTCTGGTCGGCGTAGTGCCCGCCCGCCCGCCCACTCGTTTCATCGGTTGGCTTAGGCATACAGAGTTCATTCCGTGGCTAACTTTTTGTGGTTCGGGATTTTTTTAAATTTTTTCGGAAGGAGTTTTGGCCCCAAACTTGGTAGACGTGATCCTTGTATTTTTTTTTTGGCATGCACAAAAAAATTCAGCTAAAAACTCGAAGTGTACAAGATTTTGTGACCATTGAAAAAAGTATCCACATTTCAGACACTTTAATGGCTACTGGTAGCAAACCTGTAAAATCTCAAATGCTCTTTAGGGGGGTGTGAGTTCTTGAGGTTTGACGAGGGATAGGGGGCCAATATAAGGGCCAAGTACCAGCACCCATGGCACATCCTATGTGCACACCACCCGGCCCCCCTATCGTCGGAACCGCAATGCCACCGGTCAAGTTCTCCGGTGATACTCCGACGATAGTGCCCCGATGAAGAAAAATGTAGCACCAGCACATGCCCGAGCCTAGCATGTGCTGTCGCAACCCTCGGTCCGATCCGATCTTAGACTGGGAATGAACTCCGTATGCCTAAGTCAACCCACGAAACGAGCGTGCGAGCGCTTAACCGGCCAAAGGGGCGGGATGCGTAAGTCGAGGATCGATCGGGTCCCCCTCTATGTGCTACCGATCTTGCTGCCGCAACCCTCGATCCAGCCCGATCTTAGCTAGGAATGAACACCGTATGCCGAAATGAGCGAGCCGATGGGTGGGCGGGCACTACGCCGGCCAGAGAGACGGGTTGCGGATGCCGTGGATCGATAGGGTGGTAGGGCGTTTTGGCCCCAAACTTGGTAGACGTGATTCTTTTATTTTTGTTGGCATGCACAAAAAAATTCAGCTAAAAACTTGAAGTGTGCAAGATTTTGTGACCATTTCAAAAAAGTGTCCCCATTTCAGACACATTAATGGCTACTGGCAGCAAACCTGTAAAAACTCAAAGTGTACAAGATTTTGTGACCATTTGAAAAAAGTGTCCCCATTTCAGACACTTTAATGGCTACTGGCAGCAAACCTGTAAAATCTCAAATGCTCTTTAAGGGGGTGTGAGTTCTCGAGGTTTGATGAGGGATAGGGGGCCAATATAAGGGCCAAGTACCAGCACCCATCGCACATCATGTGTGCACACCCCCCGGCCCCCCGATCGACGGAACCCCAATGCCGCCAGTCAGGTTTTTCGGTGGTGGTGCCCCGGCGAAGAAAAATGCGGCACCAGCACATGCCCGAGCCTAACATGTGCTGCTGCAAGCCTCGGTCTGGTCCGATCTTAGACTGGGAATGAACTCCGTATGCTTAGACTGCGAATGAACTCCGTATGCCTAAGTCAACCCACGAAATAAGCATGCGAGTGCTCCGCCGGCCAGAGGGGCGAGATGCGTAAGTCGGGGATCGGTCGTGTCCCCCTCTATGTGTTATCGATCCTGCTGCCGCAACCCTCGATCTAGTTTGATCTTAGACTGGGAATGAACTCTATATGCCTAAGCCAACTGACGAAATGAGCGGGCGGGCAAGCAGGCACTACGTCGGCCAGAGAGATGGGATGCGCAAGCCGTGGATCGATAGGGTAGTAGGTGGGTTTAGGCACATCTTCATATTTCTGCATGCCAATGCCATTTATATGGCTTGTAAATTCATACAATGGTCCCTTAAGCCTTCGCGTGAAGTTTCATGGCAAGACGACTCGTTTTCTATTTTTCATGATTTTTGAAACTTTTTGCGGTTCGGGATTTTTTAAAATTTTTTCAGAAGGATTTTTGGCCTGAAACTTGGTAGACGTGATCCTTGTATTTTTGTTGGCATGCTCAAAAAAATTCAGCTAAAAAATCAAAGTGTACAAGATTTTGTGATCATTTGAAAAAAGTGTCCCCATTTCAAACACTTTAATGGCTACTGGCATTAAACCTGTAAAATCCTAAATGCTGTTTAAGGTGGTGTGAGTTCTCAAGGTTTGATGAGGGATAGGGGGCCAATATAGGGGCCAATATAAGGGCCAAGTACCAGCACCCATCGCACATCATGTGTGCACACCCCCCCGATCGACGGAACCCCAATGCCGTCGGTCAGGTTTTCCAGTGGTGGTGCCCCGGCAAAGAAAAATGCGGCACCAGCACATGCCCGAGCCCAACATGTGCTGCTGCAAGCCTCGGTCTAGTCCGATCTTAGACTGGGAATGAACTCCGTATGCTTAGACTGCGAATGAACTCCGTATGCCTAAGTCAACCCACGAAACGAGCGTGCGAGTGCTCCGTCGGCCAGAGGGTGCTGGTTTCATTCCCAGTCTAAGCATACGGAGTTCATTGCCAGAGTAAGATCGGATCAGACCGAGAGTTGCGATAGCACATGTTGGGCTCGGGCATGTGCTGGTGTCACATTTTTCTTCGTCGACGCACCATCGCTGGAGCATCGTCGGAGAACCTGACCGACGACATTGGGGTTCTGGCGATTGGGGGGCGTGGGGGGGTGTGCGCACATGATATGCGATGGGTACTGGTACTTGACCCTTATATTGGCCCTCTATCTCTCATCAAACCTCGAGAACTCACACCCCCTTAAAGAGCATTTGAGATTTTACAGGTTTGTTGCCAGTAGCCATTAAAGTGTCTGAAATGAGGACACTTTTTTCAAATGGTCACAAAATCTTGTACACTTCGAGTTTTTAGCTGAATTTTTTTGTGCATGCCAACAAAAATACAAGGATTATGTCTACCAAGTTTGGGGCCAAAACTCCTTCCGAAAAAATTTTAAAAATCCCAAACCGTAAAAAGTTTCAAAAATTATGAAAAATAGAAAACAAGTCATTTTGCCATGAAACTTCACGTGAAAGCTTAGGGGACAACTGTATGAATTTACAAGCCATAAAAATGGCGTTGGCATGTAGAAATATGAAGATGTGACTAAACCCACCTACCACCCTATCGATCCACGGCTTGCGTAGCCCGTCTCTCTGGCCGACGTAGTGCCCACCCGCCTGCCTGCCCGATCGTTTCGTCGGTTGGCTTAGGAATACGAAGTTCATTCCCAGTCTAAGATTAGACCAGATCGAGGGTTGCGACAGTAAGATCGGCAGCACGCAGAGGGGGTCCTGGCCGATCCCCGGCTTGCGCATCTCGCCCTTCTGGCCGGCTGAGCGCCCGCACGCTCGTTTCGTGGGTTGACATAGGCATATGGAGTTGATTCCCAGTCTAAGATCAGATCGGACCGAGGGTTGCGGCAGCACATGCTGGGCTTGGGCATGTGCTGGTGCCGTATTTTTCTTCGTTGGGGCACCATCGCAGGAGCATCATCGGAGAACCTGACCGGCGGCATTGGGGTTCCGGTGATCGGGGGGCCGGGGGGTGTGCGTACATGATGTGCGATGGGTGCTGGTACT
Source organism: Durio zibethinus (assembly GCF_002303985.1). Next base: position 4,586,512 of record NW_019167849.1, on the reverse strand, counting down.
TGGCCCTTATATTGGCTCCCTATCCCTCATCAAACCTCGAGAACTCACACCCCTTAAAGAGCATTTGAGATTTTACAGGTTTGCTGCTAGTAGCATTAAAGTCTTTGAAATGGGGATAATTTTTTCAAATGGTCACAAAATCTTGTACACTTTGAGTTTTTAGCTGAATTGTTTTGTGCAAGCCAACAAAAATACAAGGATCATGTCTACCAGGTTTGGGGCCAAAACTCCTTCCGAAAAAATTTTAAAAAATCCCGAACAGTAAAAAATTTCAAAAATCGTGAAAAACAAAAAATGAGTCATCTTCCCATGAAACTTCACGTGAAGGCTTAAGGGACCATTGTATTAATTTACTGGCCATGAAGTTGGAATTGGCAGGTAGAAATATGAAGATGTGCCTAAACCCACCTACCACCCTGTCAATCCACGGCTTGCGCATCCCGTCTCTCTGGCTGACGTAGTGCCTACCCACCCGCCCGCCTGCCCGCACATTTGGTTGGTTGGCTTAGGCATACGGATTTCATTCCTAGTCTAAGATTGGACCGGACTGAGGGATGCGGTAGTAGGATTGACAGCACGCAGAGGGGGACCCGATCGATCCCCGGCTTGCACATCCCGCCCTTTTGGTCGGTTGAGCGCCCACAAGCTCGTTTCATGAGTTGACTTAGGCATACGAAGTTCATTCCCAGTCTAAGCATACAGAGTTCATTGCCTGTCTAAGATCACCAAACCGAGAGTTACGGTAGCACATGCTGGGCTCGGGCCTGTCCTGGTGCCGCATTTTTCTTCGTCGGGGCACCATCGCCGGAGCATCGTCGGAGAACCTGATCGACGGCATTAGGGTTCTAGCGATTGGGGGGGCGTGGGAGGTGTTCGTACATGATGTGCGATGGGTGCTGGTACTTGGCCCTTATATTGGCCCCCTATCCCTCATCAAACTTCGAGAACTCACACACCCTAAAAGAGCATTTGAGATTTTATAGGTTTGCTGCCAGTAGCAATTAAAGTGTCTGAAATGGGAACACTTTTTTCAAATGGTCACAAAATCTTGTAGACTTCGAGTTTTTAGTTAAATTTTTTTGCGCATGCCAACAAAAATACAAGGATCATGTCGACCAAGTTTGGGTTGAAAAATCCTTTAGAAAAAATTTTAAAAATCCCGAACCGTAAAAGTTTCGAAAATATTGAAAAATAGGTAACGAGTTGTCTTGCCATGAAACTTCATGTGAAGGCTTAAAGGACCATTGTATGAATTTACAAGCCATAAAAATGGCATTGGCATGCAGAAATATGAAGATGTGCCTAAACCCACCTACCATCGTATCGATCCACGGCTTACGCATCCCGTCTCTCTGGCCGGTGTAGTGCCCGCCCGCCCACCCGCTCGTTTCGTCGGTTGGCTTAGGCATACGAGTTCATTCCCAGTCTAAGATCAGACTGGACCGAGGGTTGGGAAAGCAGGACCGGCAGCATGCAGAGGGGGACCCGGCCTATCTCAGACTTACGCATGCCGCCCCTCTGGCCGGCTGAGCGTACGCACGCTCGTTTTGTGAGTTGACTTAGGCATACGGAGTTCATTTCCAGTCTAAACAGACGAAGTTCATTCCCAGTCTAAGATCAGACTGGACCGAAGGTTGCAGCAGCACATGCTGGGCTCGAGCATGTGTTGGAGCCGCATTTTTCTTCACCGGGGCACCATCGTCGGAGCATCATCGAAGAACCTGACCGGCAGCATTGGGGTTCCGTTGATCAGAGGGACCAGGGGGTGTGCGCATATGATGTGCGATGGGTGCTGGTACTTGGCCCTTATATTGGCCCCCTATCCCTCATCAAACCTTGAGAACTCACACCCCCATAAAGAGCATTTGAGATTTTACAGGTTTGCTACTAGTAGCCATTAAAGTGTATAAAATGGGGACACTTTTTTCAAATGGTCCCAAAATCTTTTACACTTTGAGTTTTTAGCTGAATGTTTTTGTGCATGCCAACAAAAATACAAGGATCACGTCTACCAAGTTTTGGGCCAAAACTCTTTCCAAAAAAATTTTAAAAAATCTCGAACCGTAAAAAGGTTCAAAAATCGTGAAAAATAGAGAACGAGTCGTCTTGCCATGAAACTTCACGTGAAGGCTTAAGGGCCATTGTATGAATTTACAAGCCATAAAAATGGCATTGGCCTGTAGAAATATGAAGATGTGCCTAAACCCACCCACCACCCTATCGATACACAGCTTGCGCATCCCGTCTCTTTGGCCGGCGTAGTGCCCGCCCGCCTGCCCGCCCGGTCGTTTTGTCGGTTGGCTTAGGCATATGGAGTTCATTCCTAGTCTAAGATCAAAACAAACTGAGGATTACGGCAGCAAGATCGGCACCACGCAGAGGGGGACCCGGTCGATCATCGGTTTGCGCATCCCGCCCCACTGGCCGACTGAGCGCCTGTACGCTCATTTCATGGGTTGACTTAGGCATACGGAGTTCATTCCCAGTCTAAGCATACGGAGTTCTTTCCCAGTCTAAAATCGGACCAGATTGAAGGTTGTGGCAGCACATGCTGGCCTCAGGCATGTGCTGGTGCCGCATTTTTCTTCGCTGGGGCACCATCGCCGGAGCATCACCGGAGAACCTGACAGGCAGCATTGGGGTTCCGGCGATCGAGGGGGCCGAGGGGGGTGTGCGCACATGATGTGCGATGGGTGCTGGTACTTGGCCCTTAAATTGGCCCCCTATCCCTCATCAAACCTCAAGAACTCACACCCCCTTCAAGAGCATTTGATATTTTACAGGTTTGGTGCCAGTAGCCATTAAAGTGTCTGAAATGGGGACACTTTTTTCAAATGGTCACAAAATCTTGTACACTTTGAGTTTTTAGCTGAATTTTTTTATGCATGCCAACAAAAATACAAGGATCATGTTTACCAAGTTTGGGGCCAAAACTCCTGCTGAAAAAATTTTTAAAAATCCCGAACCGCAAAAAGTTTCAAAAATCAAGAAAAATAGAAAATGAGTCGTCTTCCCATGAAACTTCACGTCAAGGCTTAAGGGACAATTGTATGAATTTACAAGCCATAAAAATGGCATTGGCATGCATAAATATGAAGATGTGCCTAAACCCACCTACCACCCTATCGATCCACGGCTTGCGCAGCCCGTCTCTTTGGCTGGCGTAGTGCCTACCCACCTGCCTGCTCAGTTGTTTCGTCAGTTGGCTTAGGCATACGGAGTTCATTCCCAGTCTAAGATTAGATCAGACTGAGGGTTGTGGCAGCAAGATCAACAGCACATAGAGGGGACCTGGTCGATCCCCGGCTTGCGCATCCTGCCCCTCTGGCTGACTGAGCGCCGGTACGCTCGTTTCGTGGGTTGACTTAGGCATACGGAGTTCATTCCCAGTCTAAGAATATGGAGTTCATTGCCTGTCTAAAATCGGACTGGATCAAGGGTTGCAGTAGCACATGCTCGGCTCGGGCATGAGCTGGTGTCGCATTTTTCTTCATCGGGGCACCATCGCCGGAGCATCATCGGAGAACCTGACAAGCGGCTTTGGGGTTCCGACGATCAGGGGGGCCGGGGGGGTGTGCGCACATGATGTGTGATGGGTGCTGGTACTTGGCCCTTATATTGGCCCCCTAACCCTCATCAAACCTCGAGAACTCACACCCCCTTAAAGAGCATTTCAGATTTTACAGGTTTGCTGTCAGTAGCCGTTAAAGTGTCTGAAATGGGAACACTTTTTTCAAATGGTCACAAAATCTTGTACACTTTGAGTTTTTAGCTGAATTTTTTTGTGCATGCCAAAAAAATACAAGGATCATGTCTACCAAGTTTGGGGACAAAACTCCTTCCAAAAATTTTTTAAAAATCCCGAACAGCAAAAAGTTTCAAAAATCGTGAAAAATAGAAAACGAGTCGTCTTGCCATGAAACTTCACATGAAGGCTTAAGGGACAATTCTATGAATTTACAAGCCATAAAAATGGCATTGGCATGCAGAAATATGAAGATGTGCCTAAACCCACCTACCACCCTATCGATCCACGGCTTGCGCATCCCGTCTCTCTGGCCGGGGTAGTGCCCGCCCGCTCGCCCGCTCGTTTTGTCGATTGGCTTAGGCATACGAAATTCATTCCCATTCTAAGATTGCACCGGACTGAGGGTTGCTGCAGCAGAATCGACAGCACATAGAGGGGGACCCGATTGATTCTCGGTTTGCGCATCCTGCCCCTCTGGCCGATTGTGCACCCGCACGCTCGTTTCGTGAGTTGACCTAGGCATATGGAGTTCATTCCCAGTCTAAGGGCCAAGTACCAGCACGTGAGCACATGATATGCGATGGGTGCTGGTACTTGGCCATTATTTTGGCCCCCTATCCCTCATCAAACCTCGAAAACTCACACCCCCTTAAAGAGCATTTGAGATTTTACAGGTTTGCTGCCAGTAGCCATTAAAGTGTTTGAAATGGGGACACTTTTTTCAAAAGGTCACAAAATCTTGTACACTTTGAATTTTTAGCTGAATTGTTTTGTGCATGCCAACAAAAATACAAGGATCACGTTCACCAAGTTTGGGGCCAAAACTATTTCCGAAAAAATTTTAAAAAATCTCGAACCGTAAAAAGTTTCAAAACTCGTGAAAAATAGAAAACGAGTCGTCTTGCCATGAAACTTCATGTGAAGGCTTAAGGGACCATTATATGAAATTACAAGCCATAAAATGGCATTGGCACGCAGAAATATGAAGATGTGCCTCAACCCACCTACCACCCTATCGATCCACGGCTTGCGCATCCCATCTCTCTGGCCGACGTAGTGCCCGCCCGCCCACCCGTCTGCTCGTTTCGTCGATTGGTTTAGGCATACGGAGTTCATTCCCAGTCCAAAATTGGACTGGACTGAGGGTTGCGACAGCAGGATCGGTAGCATGTAGAGGGGGACCCGGGCGATCCCCGACTTGCGCATCTCGCCCCTCTGGCCGGTGGAGCGCCCGCACGCTCGTTTCGTGGGTTGACTTAGGCATACGGAGTTCATGCCCAGTCTAAGCATACAGAGTTCATTCCCAGTCTAAGATCGGACCGGACCGAGGGTTGTGGCAGCACATGCTGGGCTCTTGCATGTGCTGGTGTCGTATTTTTCTATGTCGAGGCACCATCGTCGGAGCATCGCCGGAGAACTCAAACCCCTTAAATGATGTGCGATGGGTGTTGGTACTTGGCCCTTATATTGGCCTCCTATCCCTCATCAAACCTCGAGAACTCAAAACCCCTTAAAGAGCGTTTGAGATTTTACAGGTTTGCTGCCAGTAGCCATTAAAGTGTCTGAAGTGGGGACACTTTTTTCAGATGGTCACAAAATCTTGTACACTTCAAGTTTTTAGCTGAATTTTTTTGTGCATGCCAAAAAAAATACAAGGATCACGTCTAATAAGTTTGGGGTGAACCACAAAAAGTTTCAAAGATCGTAAAAAATAGAAAACGAGTCGTCTTGCCATGAAACTTCACGTGAAGGCTTAAGGGAGCATTGTATGAATTTACAAGCCATAAAAATGGCATTGGCACGCAGAAATATGAAGATGTCCCTAAACCCACCTACCACCCTATCGATCCACTGCTTGCGCATCCCGTCTCTCTGGCCGACGTAGTGCCCGCCCGCCCGCTCATTTCGTTGGTTGGCTTAGGCATACGGAGTTCATTCCCGGTCTAAGATCATACCGGATCGAGGGTTGTGGTAGGAGGATCAGTAGCACGCAGAGGGGGACTCGACCGATCCCTGGCTTGCGCATCCCGCCCCTCTGGTTGGCTAAGCACCCGCACGCTCGTTTCATGGGTTGGACTTAGGCATATGGAGTTCATTCCCAGTCTAAGCATACGGAGTTCATTCCTAGTCTAAGATCAGACCGGACCGAGGATTGCGGCAGCAAATGCTGGGCTCAGGCATGTGCTGGTGTCGCATTTTTCTTCGCCGGGGCGCCATCACTGGAGCATCACCGGAGAACCTGACCGACGGCTCTAGGGTTCCGACGATCGGGGGGGCCAGGAGTGGTGTGCGCGCATGATGTGTGACGGATGCTGGTAATTGGCCCTTATATTGGCCTCCTATCCGTCATCAAACCTCGAGAACTCACACCCCCTTAAAGAGCATTTGAGATTTTACAGGTTTGCTGCCAGTAGCAATTAAAGTGTTTGGAATGGGGACACTTTTTTCAAATGGTCACAAAATTTTGTACACTTCAAGTTTTTAGCTGAATTTTTTTGTGCATCCCAACAAAAATACAAGGATCACGTCTACCAAGTTTGGGGCCAAAAATCCTTCCAAAAAAATTTTAAAAAATCCCGAGTCACAAAAAGTTTCAAAAATCGTGAAAAATAGAAAATGAGTCGTCTTGCTATGACACTTCACGTGAAGGCTTAAGGGACCATCGTATGAATTTACAAGCCATAAAAATGGCATTGGTACACAGAAATATGAAGATGTGCCTAAACCCACCTCGCACCCTATCGATCCACGGCTTGCGTATCCCATCTCTCTGGCCAGCGTAGTGCCCGCCCGCCCGCCCGCCTACTCATTTTTTCGGTTGGCTTAGGCATACGGAGTTTATTCCCAGTCTAAGATCGGACCAGACCGAGGGTTGCTGTAGCCGGATCAGCAGCACATAGAGGGGGACCTGGTCGATCCCCGGCTTGAGCATCCTGCCCCTCGGCCGGCTGAGCGCCCGCATGCTCGTGTCATGGGTTGACTTAGGCATATGGAGTTCATTCCCAGTCTAAGCATACGGAGTTCATTGCCAGTCTAAGATAGGACCGAGACCGAGGGTTGTGGCAGCACAAGCTAGGCTTGGGCATGTGCTGGTGCCATATTTTTCTTCCCCGGGGCACCATCGCCGAAGCATCGCCGAAGAACCTGACCGACGGCATAGTGGTTTCGGCGATCGGAGGGGCCGGGGGGTGTGCGCACATGATGTGCGATGGGTGCTGGTACTTGGCCCTTATATTGGCCCCCAATCCCTCATCAAATATCGAGAACTCACACCCCCTTAAAGAGCGTTTGAGATTGTACTGGTTTGCTGCCAGTAGCCATTAAAAGGTCTGAAATAGGGACACTTTTTTCAAATGGTCACAAAATCTTATACACTTCGAGTTTTTAGCTGAATTCTTTTGTGCATGCCAAAAAAAATACAAGGATTACGTCTACCAAGTTTAGGGCCAAAACCCTTTCAAAAAAATTTTAAAAAATCCAAAACCACAAAAAGTTTCAAAAATTGTGAAAAATAGAAAAAGAGTCGTCTGACCGTGATATTTCACGTGAAGGCTTAAGGGAGCATTGTATGAATTTACAAGCCATAAAAATGGCATTGGCTCATAGAAATATGAAGATGTTCCTAAACCCACCTACCACCCTATCGATCCATGGCTTGTGCATCCCGCTTCTCAAGCCGACGTAGTGCCCGCCCGCCCACCCGCTCGTTTCATCGGTTGGCTTAGGGAGTTCATTCCTAGTCTAAGGCCGGATCAGATCAAGGGTTGCGACAGTAGGATCAGCAGCATGCAGAGGGGGACCCGGCCAATCCCTGACTTGCGCATCCCACCCCTTTGGCCGACTAAGCTCCCGCTCGCTCGTTTCGTGCGTTGACTTAGGCATACAGAGTTCATTCCCAGTCTAAGCATACGGAGTTCGTTCCCAGTCTACGATTGAACCAGACCGAGGGTTGCGGCAGCACATGCTGGGCTCAGGCAAGTGCTGGTGCCACATTTTTCTTCGCCAGGGCACCATCGCCGGAGCATCATCGGAGAACCTGACCGACAGCATTGGGGTTCCGGTGATCGGGGGGCCGGGGGGTGTGCACACATGATGTGTAATGGGTGCTGGTACTTGGCCCTTATACTGGTCCCCTATCCCTCATCAAACCTCGAGAACTCATACCCCCTTAAAGAGCATTTGAGATTTTACAGGTTTGCTGCCAGTAGCCATTAAAGTGTCTGAAATGGGGACACTTTTTTCAGATGATCATAAAATCTTGTACACTTTGAGTTTTTAGCTGAATTTTTTTGTGCATGCCAACAAAAATACAAGGATCGTGTCTAATAAGTTTGGGGTGAAAAATCCTTCCAAAAAAATTTTAAACAATCCCGAACCGTAAAAAGTTTCAAAAATCATGAAAAATAGAAAACGAGTCGTCTTGCCATGAAACTTCACGTGAAGGCTTAAGGGAGCATTGTATGAATTTACAAGCCATAAAAATGGCATTGGCTCATAGAAATATGAAGATGTTCCTAAACCCACCTACCACCCTATCGATTCACGGCTTGCGCATCCCCTCTCTTTGGCCTGCGTAGTGCCCGCCCGGCCCGCCCGCTCGCTCGTTTCATCGGTTGGCTTAGGCATCCGGAGTTCATTCCCAGTCAAAGATTAGACCAGACCGAGGGTTGCGGTAGCAGGATCAGTAGCACATAGAGGGGGACCCGATCGAGCCCCGGCTTGTGCATCCCACCCCTCTGGCCGGTTGAGCGCCCGCACGCTCGTTTTGTGGGTTGACGTAGGCATACAGAGTTCATTCCTAGTCTAAGCATACGGAGTTCATTCCCAGTCTAAGATTAGACTGCACTGAGGGTTGCGACAGCACATGCTGGGCTCGGGCATGTGCTGGTGCCACATTTTTCTTCGTCGGGGCACCATCACCGGAGCATCGTCGGAGAACCTGACCGACGGCATTGAAGTTCCGACGATCGGGGGGGTCGGAGGGGTGCACACATGATATGCGATGGCTGCTGGTACTTGGCCCTTATATTGGCCCCCTATCCCTCATCAAACCTCGAGAACTCACACCCCCTTAAAGAGCATTTGAGATTTTACAGGTTTGCTGCCAGTAGCCGTTAAAGTGTCTGGAATGGGGACACTTTTTTCAAATGGTCACAAAATATTGTACACTTCGAGTTTTTAGCTGAATTTTTTTGTGCTTGCCAACAAAAATACAAGGATCACGTCTACCAAGTTTGGGGCAAAACTCCTTCCGAAAAAATTTTTAAAAATCCCGAATCGTAAAAAGTTTCAAAAATATGAAAAATAGAAAACGAGTTGTCTTGCCATGAAACTTCATGTGAAGGCTTAAGGGACCATTCTATGAATTTACAAGCCATAAAAATGGCATTGGCACGCAAAAATATGAAGATGTGCGTAAACCCACCTACCACCTATCGATCCATGGCTTGCGCATCTCGTCTTTCTGGCCGGCGTAATGCCAGACCGCCCGCCCGCTCGCTCATTTCGTCGGTTGGCTTAGGCATACGGAGTTCATTCCCAGTCTAAGATCAGACCAGACTGAGTGTTGTGGCAGCAGGATCGGTAGCACACAGAGGGGGACCCAGCCGATCCCCGGCTTGGGCATCTCGCCCCTCTGGCCGATTGAGCGCCCGCACTTTCATTTCGTGGGTTGACTTAGGCATACAGAGTTCATTCCCAGTCTAAGCATACGGAGTTCATTCCCAGTCTAAGATCAGACCGGATCGTGGGTTGCGGTCGCACATGCTAGGCTCGGACATGTGCTGGTGCCGCATTTTTCTTCGCCAGGGCACCATCGTCGAAGCATCACCGGAGAACCTGACCGACGGCATTGAGGTTCCGACGATCGAGAGGGCCGGGGGTGTGCACACATGATGTGCAGTGGGTGCTGCTACTTGGCCCTTATATTGGCCCCCTATCCCTCATCAAACCTTGAGAACTCACACCCCTTAAAGAGCATTTGAGATTTTACAGGTTTGCTGCCAGTAGCCATTAAAGTGTCTGAAATGGGGACACTTTTTTCAAATGGTCACAAAATCTTGTACACTTCGAGTTTTTAGCTGAATTCTTTTGTGCATGCCAAAAAAAATACAAGGATCACATCTACCAAGTTTGGGGCCAAAACTCCTTCTGAAAAAATTTTGAAAAATTTCGAGCCGTAAAAAGTTTCAAAAATCGTGAAAAATAGAAAACGAGTCGTGTTGCCATGAAACTTCACGTGAAGGCTTAAGGGGACCATTGCATGAATTTAGAAGCCATAAAAATTGCATTGGCATGCAGAAATATGAAGATGTGCCTAAACCCACCAACCACCCTACCGATCCACAGCTTGCGCATCCCATCTCTCTAGCCGACGTAGTTCCCAACCTCCCACCCACCCGTTCGTTTCGTCAGTTGGCTTAGGCGTACAGAGATCATTCCCAATCTAAGATCGGACCAAACTGAGGGTTGCAGCAGCAAGATTGGCAGCATGCAGAGGGGGACCCGGCCAATCCTCGGCTTGCACATCCAACCCCTCTGGCCAGCTGAGCGCCCGTACGCTCATTTCGTAGGTTGACTTAGGCACACGGAGTTCATTCCCAATCTAAGCATACGGAGTTCATTCCTAGTCTAAGATCAGACCAGACCAAGGGTTGCGGTAGCACATGCTGGGCTCGAGCATTTGCTGGTGTCACATTTTTCTTCGTCGGGGCACCATCGTCGGAGCATCGCCGGAGAACCTGATCGGCGGGATAGGGGTTTCGACGATCATGGGGGCCGGGGGGTGTGTGCACATGATGTCCGATTTGTGCTGGTACTTGGCCCTTATATTAGCCCCCTATCCCTCATCAAACCTCGAGAACTCACACCCCCTTAAAGGGCACTTGAGATTTTATAGGTTTGCTGCCAGTAGCCATTAAAGTGTTTGAATTGGGGACACTTTTTTCAAATGGTCACAAAATCTTGTACACTTTGAGTTTTTAGCTGAATTTTTTTGTGCATGCCAACAAAAATACAAGTATCACGTCTACAAAGTTTGGGGTGAAAACTCCTTTCGAAAAAATTTTGAAAAATTCCGAGGCTCAAAAAGTTTCAAAAATCCTGAAAAATAGAAAACGAGTCGTCTTGCCATGAAACTTCACGTGAAGGCTTAAGGGACCATTGTATGAATTTACAAGCCATAAAAATGGCATCGACATGCAGAAATATGAAGATGTGCCTAAACCCACCTACCAGCCTATCGATCCACGGTATGCGCATCCCGTCTCTCTGGCCGACGTAGTGCCCGCCCGCCCTCCCGCCCGCTCGTTTTATCGGTTGGCTTCGGCATACGGAGTTCATTCACAGTCTAAGATCAGATCGGACTGAGGGTTGTGGCAGCAAGATCAGTAGCACGCAGAGAGGGACCCGATCGAACCCCGGCTTACGCATCCCCCCTTCTGGCCGGCTGAGCGCCCGTACGCTTATTTCGTGGGTTGACTTAGGCATACGGAGATCATTCCCAGTCTAAGATCAGACCAGACCGAGAGTTGCGGTAGCACATGCTGGGCTGGAGCATGTGCTGGTGCCGTATTTTTCTTTGCAGGGGCACCATCGCCGGAGCATCGCCAGAGAACCTGACCGACAGCATTGGGGTTCCGACGATCGAGGGGGCCAGGGGGGTGTGCACACATGTTGTGCGATGGGTGCTGTTACTTGGCCCTTATATTGGCCCCCTATCCCTCATCAAACCTCGAGAACTCACACCCCCTTAAAGAGCATTTGAGATTTTACAGGTTTGCTGCCAGTTGCCATTAAAGTGTCTGAAATGGGGACAGTTTTTTCAAATGGCCACAAAATTTTGTACACTTCGAGTTTTTAGCTGAATTTTTTTGTGCATGCCAACAAAAATACAAGGATCACGTCTACCACCTATCGATCCTCGGCTTGCGCAACCCGTCTCTCTTGCCGGCGTAGTGCCCGCACGCTCGCTCATTTCGTCGATTGGCTTAGGCATGCGGAATTCATTCCCAATTGACAGCATGCAGAGGGGGACCGACCGATCCATGGCTTGTGCATACCGCCTCTCTAGCCGGCTGAGCGCCCGTACGCTCATTTCATGGGTTGACTTAGGCATACGGAGTTCATTCCCAGTGTAAGCATACGGAGTTCATTCCCAGTGTAAGCATACGGAGTTCATTCCTAGTCTAAGATCAGATTAGACCAAGGGTTGCAATAGCACATGCTGGGCTCAGGCATGTGCTGGTGCTGCATTTTTCTTCGACGGGGCACCATTGCCGGAGCATCACCGGAGAACCTGACCGGAGGCCTTGGGGTTCCGACGATCGAGGGGGCCGAGGGGGTGTGCGCACATGATGTACGATGGGTGCTGGTGCTTGGCCCTTATATTGGCCCCTATATTGGCCCCCTATCCCTCATCAAACCTCGAGAACTCACACCACCTTAAAGAGCATTTGAGATTTTACAGGTTTAATGCCAGTAGCCATTAAAGTGTTTGAAATGGGGACACTTTTTCAAATGATCACAAAATCTTGTACACTTTGATTTTTTAGCTGAATTTTTTTGAGCATGCCAACAAAAATACAAGGATCATGTCTACCAAGTTTCAGGCCAAAAATCATTCTGAAAAAATTTTAAAAAATCCAAACTGCAAAAAGTTTCAAAACTCATGAAAAATAGAAAACGAGTCGTCTTGCCATGAAACTTCACGCGAAGGCTGAAGGGACCATTGTATGAATTTACAAGCCATATAAATGGCATTGGCATGCAAAAATATGAAGATGTACCTAAACCCACCTACTACCCTATCGATCCACGGCTTGCGCATCCCATCTCTCTGGCCGGCGTAGTGCCTGCCTGCCCGCCCGCTCATTTCGTCAGTTGGCTTAGGCATATAGAGTTCATTCCCAGTCTAAGATCAAACCAGATCGACGGTTGTGGCAGTAGGATCGGCAACACGTAGAGGGGGACCCGACCGATCCTCGACTTGCTCATCTCGCCCCTCTGGCCGATGGAGCACTCGCACGCTCGTTTCATGGGTTGACTTAGGCATACGGAGTTCATTCGGAGTCTAAGCATACGGAGTTCATTCCCAGTCTAAGATCGGACTAGACCAAGGCTTGCAGCAGCACATGTTGGGCTCGGGCATGTGCTGGTGCCGCATTTTTCTTTGCCGGGGCACCACCACTGGAAAACCTGACCGACGGCATTTGGGTTCCGTCGATCGGGGGGGTGTGCACACATGATGTGCGATGGGTGCTGGTACTTGGCCCTTATATTGGCCCCTATATTGGCCCCCTATCCCTCATCAAACCTTGAGAACTCACACCACCTTAAACAACATTTAAGATTTTACAGGTTTAATGCCAGTAGCCATTAAAGTGTTTGAAATGGGGACACTTTTTTCAAATGATCACAAAATCTTGTACACTTTGATTTTTTAGCTGAATTTTTTTGAGCATGCCAACAAAAATACAAGGATCACGTCTACCAAGTTTCAGGCCAAAACTCCTTCTGAAAAAATTTTAAAAAATCACGAACCGGAAAAAGTTTCAAAAATCATGAAAAATAGAAAACGAGTCGTCTTGCCATGAAACTTCACGCGAAGGCTTAAGGGACCATTGTATGAATTTACAAGCCATATAAATGGCATTGGCATGCAGAAATATGAAGATGTGCCTAAACCCACCTACTACCCTATCGATCCACGGCTTGCGCATCCCATCTCTCTGGCCGACGTAGTGCCTGCTTGCCCGCCCGCTCATTTCGTCAGTTGGCTTAGGCATATAGAGTTCATTCCCAGTCTAAGATCAAACTAGATCGAGGGTTGCGGCAGCAGGATCGGTAACACGTAGAGGGGGACACGACCGATCCCCGACTTACGCATCTCGCCCCTCTGGCCGGCGGAGCACTCGCATGCTCGTTTCGTGGGTTGACTTAGGCATACGGAGTTCATTCGCAGTCTAAGCATACGGAGTTCATTCCCAGTCTAAGATCGGACCAGATCGAGGCTTGCAGCAGCACATGTTAGGCTCGGGCATGTGCTGGTGCCGCATTTTTCTTCGCCGGGGCACCACCACCGAAAAACCTGACTGGCGGCATTGGGGTTCCGTCGATCGGGGGGCCAGGGGGTGTGCACACATGATGTGCGATGGGTGCTGGTACTTGGCCCTTATATTGGCCCCCTATCCCTCATCAAACCTCGAGAACTCACACCCCCTTAAAGAGCATTTGAGATTTTACAGGTTTGCTGCCAGTAGCCATTAAAGTGTCTGAAATGGGGACACTTTTTTCAAATGGTCACAAAATCTTGTACACTTTGAGTTTTTACAGGTTGCTGCCAGTAGCCATTAATGTGTCTGAAATGGGGACACTTTTTGAAATGTCACAAAATCTTGCACACTTCAAGTTTTTAGCTGAATTTTTTTGTGCATGCCAACAAAAATAAAAGAATCACGTCTACCAAGTTTGGGGCCAAAACGCCCTACCACCCTATCGATCCACAGCATCCGCAACCCGTCTCTCTGGTCGGCGTAGTGCCCGCCCACCCGTCGGCTCGCTCATTTCGGCATACGGTGTTCATTCCTAGCTAAGATCGGGCTGGATCGAGGGTTGCGGTAGCAAGATCGGCAGCACATAGAGGGGGACCCGATCGATCCCCGACTTGCGCATCCCGCCCCTTTGGCCGGTTAAGCGCCCGCACGCTCGTTTTCGTGGGTTGACTTAGGCATACGGAGTTCATTCCCAGTCTAAGATCGGATCAGACCGAGGGTTGCGACAGCACATGCTAGGCTCGGGCATGTGCTGGTGCTACATTTTTCTTCATCGGGGCACTATCGTCGGAGTATCACCGGAGAACTTGACCGGCGGCATTGCGGTTCCGACGATAGGGGGGCCGGGTGGTGTGCACATAGGATGTGCCATGGGTGCTGGTACTTGGCCCTTATATTGGCCCCCTATCCCTCGTCAAACCTCAAGAACTCACACCCCCCTAAAGAGCATTTGAGATTTTACAGGTTTGCTACCAGTAGCCATTAAAGTGTCTGAAATGTGGATACTTTTTTCAAATGGTCACAAAATCTTGTACACTTCGAGTTTTTAGCTGAATTTTTTTGTGCATGCCAAAAAAAAAATACAAGGATCACGTCTACCAAGTTTGGGGCCAAAACTCCTTCCGAAATGTGAAGATGTGCCTAAACCCACCTACCACCCTATCGATCCACGGCTTCTGCAACCCATCTCTCTGGCCGACGTAGTGTCCGCCCGCCCGCCCACTCGTTTCGTCGGTTGGCTTAGGCATACGGAGTTCATTCCCAGTCTAAGATCGAACCGGACCGAGCGTTTTGGCAGTAGGATCGATAGCACACAGAGGGGGACTCGATCGATCCCCAGCTTGCACATCCCGCCCCTCTGGCCGATTGAGCACCCGGACGCTGGTTTCGTGGGTTGACCTAGACATACGGAGTTCATTCCCAGTCTAAGCATGCCGACAAAAATACAAAAAGTTTCATGGTTGCAAGCTGAATTGTTTTATGCATGCCAAGAAAAATACAAGGATCACGTCTTCCAAGTTTGGGGCAAAAACTCCTTCCGAAAAAATTTTAAAAAATCTTGAACCGAAAAAAGTTTCAAAAATCATGAAAAATAGAAAATGAGTCATCTTGCCATGAAACTTCACGTGAAGGCTTAAGGGACCATTGCATGAATTTACAAGCCATAAAAATGGCATTGGCACGTAGAAATATGAAGATGTGCCTAAACCCACCTACCACCCAACCGATCCTCGGCTTACGCATCCCACCCCTCTGGTCGGCTGAGCGCCCGCACGCTCGTTTCATTGGTTGACTTGGGCATACAAAGTTCATTCCCAGTCTAAGCATACGGAGTTCATTCCCAGTCTAAGATCGGATCGGATCGAGGGTTGCGACAGCACATGCTAGGCTCGGGCATGTGCTGGTGTCACATTTTTCCGTGTCGAGTCACCATCATCGGAGCATCACCGGAGAACCTGACCACGTCTACCAAGTTTGGGGCCAAAACTTCTTCCAAAAAAAGATTCAAAAATTGTGAAAAATAGAAAACGAGTCGTCTTGCCATGAAACTGCACGTGAATGCTTAATGGACCATTGTATGAATTTACAAGCCATAAAAATGGCATTGGCACGCAGAAATATGAAGATGTGCCTAAACCCACCTACCACCCTATCGATCCACAGCTTGCACATCCTGTCTCTCTGACCAACGTAGTGCCCACCCACCGGCTCGCATGCTCGTTTCGTCGGTTGGCTTAGGCATACGGAGTTCATTCCCAATCTAAGATTGGACCAAACCGAGGGTCGTGGCTACAGGATCGACAGCATGCAAAGGGGGTCCCGACCGATCCCCGGCTTATGAATTCTGCCCCTCTGGCTGGCTGAGCGCTCGCACGCTCGTTTCGTGGGTTGACTTAGGCATACAGAGTTCATTCCCAGTCTAAGATCAGACCAGACCGCAAGTTGCGGTAGCACATGCTGGGCTCGAGCAAGTGCTGGTGCCACATTTTTCTTCGTCGGGGCACCATCACCGCAGAATCGTCGGAGAACCTGACCGACGGCATTTGGGTTCCGACGATCGGGGAGGCCGGGGGGTGTGCACATGATGTGCGATGGATGCTGGTACTTAGCCCTTATATTGGCCCCCTATCCCTCATCAAAGCTCGAGAACTCACTCCCCCTTAAAGTGCATTTGAGATTTTACAGGTTTGCTGCCGCCGTTAAAGTGTTTGAAATGGGGACACTTTTTTCAAATCGTCACAAAATCTTGTACACTTCGAGTTTTTAGCTGAATTTTTTTGTGTAGGCCAACAAAAATACAAGGATCATGTCTACCAAGTTTGGGATAAAAAATCCTTCTGAAAAAATTTTAAAAAATCCCGAACCGCAAAAAGTTTCAAAAATCATGAAAAATAGAAAACGAGTCGTCTTGCCATGAAACTTCACGTGAAGGCTTAAGAACCATTGTATGAATTTACAAGCCATAACAATGGCATTGGCATGCAGAAATATGAAGATGTCCCCAAACCCACCTACCACCCTATCGATTCACGGCTTGCGTATCCCGTCTCTCTGGCTGGCATAGTGCCCGCCCGCCCGTCTGCTCGTTTCGTTGGTTGGCTTAGGCATACAGAGATCATTCCCAATCTAAGATCAGACCGGACTATGGGTTGTGGCAGCAGGATCGACAACGCGCAGAGGGGGACCCAGCCGATCCCCACCTTGCGCATCCCGCCCCTCTGGCCGACTGAGCACCCACACGCTCATCATGGGTTGACTTAGGCATACGGAGTTCATTCCCAGTCTAAGCATACGGAGTTCCTTCCCAGTCTAAGATCAGACTAGACCGAGTGTTGCAGCAGCACATGCTGGGCTTGAGCATGTGCTGGTGCTGCATTTTTCTTTGCCGAGGTAGTATCATCGGAGCATCGCCGGAGAACTTGGCCGGCGGCATTGGGGTTCTGACGATCGGGGGGCCGGGGGGTGTGCACAGATGATGTGCGATGGGTGCTGGCACTTGCCACTTATACTAGCCCCCTATCCCTCATCAAACCTCAAGAACTAACATCCCCTTAAAGAGCGTTTGACATTTTACAGGTTTGCTACCAGTAGCAATTAAAGTGTCTGAAATGGGGACACTTTTTGCAAATGGTCACAAAATCTTGTACACTTTGAGTTTTTAGCTGAATTTTTTTGTGCATGCCAAAAAAAATACAAGGATCATGTCTACCAAGTTTGGGGCCAAAATTCCTTCCGAAAAAATTTTAATAAATCCCGAACCGCAAAAAGGTTTGAAAATCATGAAAAATAGGAAACGAGTCGTCTTGCCATTAAACTTCATGTGAAAGCTTATGGGACCATTGTATGAATTTACAAGCCATAAAAATGGAATTGGCATGCAGAAATATGAAGATGTGCCTAAACCCACCTACCACCCTATCGATCCACGGCTTGCGCATCCCGTCTCTATGGACGGCGTAGTGCCCGCCCACCCGCCCGCCCGCTCGTTTCATCGGTTGGCTTAGGCATACGGAGTTCATTCCCAGTTTAAGATTGAATCGGATGGAGGGCTGTGGTAGCAAGAACGGTAGCATGCAGAGGGGGACCCGATCGATCCCCGGCATGCGCATCCCATCCCTCTGGCCGGCTAAGCGCCCGCACGCTCATTTCGTGGGTTGACTTGGGCATACGGAGTTCATTCCTAGTCTAAGCATACGGAGTTCATTCCCAGTCTAAGATCAGACCAGACCGAGGGTTGCGGCAGCACATGCTGGGCTCGGGCATGTGCTGGTGCCACATTTTTCTTCGTCGGGGCTCCATCACCGAAGCATCGTCAGAGAATCTGACTGGAGGCATTGGGGTTCCGATGATCGGGGGGGCCGGGGGGGTGTGCGCACATGATGTGCAATGGGTGCTGGTACTTCGCCCTTATATTCGCCCCTTATCCCTCATCAAACCTCGAGAACTCACACCCCTTTAAAGAGCATTTGAGATTTTACAGGTTTGCTGCCGGTAGCCATTAAAGTGTCTAAAATGGGGACACTTTTTTCAAATGGTCACAAAATCTTGTACACTTCGAGTTTTTAGTTGAATTTTTTTTTGCATGCCAAAAAAAATACAAGGATCATGTCTAGCAAGTATGGGGCTAGAACTCCTTCCGAAAAAATTTTAAAAAATCCCGAACCGCAAAAAGTTTTAAAAATCGTGAAAAATAGAAAACGAGTCGTCTTGCCATGAAACTTCACGTGAAGGCTTAACGGACCATTGTATGAATTTACAATCCATAAAAATGGCATTGGCACGCAGAAATATGAAGATGTGCCTAAACCCACCTACCACGCTATCGATCCCCGGCTTGCGCATCTCGCCACTCTGGCCGGCTAAGCGACCGCACGCTCGTTTCATTGATTGACTTAGGCATACAGAGTTCATTCCCAGTATAAGATCAGACCGGACCGAGGGTTGTGACAGCAGGATCAGCAGCACGCAGAGGGGGACCCGACCGATCCCCGGCTTGCGATCCTGACCCTCTGGCCGGTTGAGCGCACGCACGCTCGTTTCGTGGGTTGACTTAGGCATAGGAGTTCATTCCCATTCTAAGCATACGAAGTTCATTCCCAGTCTAAGATCGTACCAGATCGAGGGTTGCGACAGTACATGCTGGGCTTGGGCATGTGCTGGTGCTGCATTTTTCTTCGCCGTGGCACCATCACCGGAGCATCGTCGGAGAACCTGACCGACGGCGTTGGGGTTCCGACGATCGGGGGAGCCGGGGGGTGTGCCCACATGATGTGCGATGGGTGCTGGTACTTCGCCCTTATATTGGCCCCCTATCCCTCATCAAACCTTGAGAACTCACACCCCTTTAAAGAGCATTATGAGATTTTACAGGTTTGCTGCCAGTAGCCTTTAAAGTGTCTAAGATAGGGACAATTTTTTCAAATGGTCACAAAATCTAGTACACTTCGAGTTTTTAGTTGAATTTTTTTGTGCAAGCCAAAAAAAAATACAAGGATCACATCTAGCAAGTTTGGGGCCAGAACTCCTTCCGAAAAAATTTAAAAAAATCTAGAACCGTAAAAAGTTTTAGAAATCGTGAAAAATAGAAAATGAGTCGTCTTGCCATGAAACTTCACGTGAAGGCTTAAGGGACCATTGTATGAATTTACAATCCATAAAAATGGCACTGGCATGTAAAAATATGAAGATGTACCTAAACCCACCTACCACCCTATCGATCCCCGGCTTGCGCATCCCGTCACTCTGGCCAGCTGAGCGATCGCCCACTCATTTCATGGATTGACTTAGGCATACGGAGTTCATTCCCAGTCTAAGATCAGACCAGACCAAGGGTTGTGATAGCAAGATCGGTAGCACGCAGAGGGGGACCGGCCGATCCCCGACTGGCGCATCCCGCCCCTCTAGCCGGCTGAGCGCACGCACGCTCGTTCCGTGGGTTGACGTAGGCATAAGAGTTCATTCCCATTCTAAGCATACGAAGTTCATTCCCAGTCTAAGATCGCACCAGACCGAGGGTTGCGGCAGCACATGTTGGGCTCAGGCATGTGCTGGTGCTGCATTTTTCTTCGTCGGGGCACCATCGTCAGAGCATCGTCGGAGAACCTGACCGATGGCGTTAGGGTTCCGACGATCGGGGGAGCCGGGGGGGTGTGGCCACATGATGTGCGATGCGTGCTGGTACTTGGCCCTTATATTGGCCCCCTATCCCTCATTAAACCTCGAGAACTCACACCCCCTTAAAGAGCATTTGAGATTTTACAGGTTTGCTGCCAGTAGCCATTAAAGTGTCTAAAATAGGGAAACTTTTTTCAAATGCTCACAAAATCTTGTACACTTCGTGTTTTTAACTGAATTTTTTTGTGCATGCCAAAAAAAATACAAGGATCACATCTACCAAGTTTGGGGCCAAAACACCTTCTGAAAAAATTTTGAAAAATCCTAAACCACAAAAAGTTGCAAAAATCGTGAAAAATAGAAAATGGGTCATCCTGCCATGAAACTTCAGGTGAAGGCTGAAGGGACGATTGTATAAATTTACAAGCCATAAAAATGGCATTGGCACATAGAAATATGAAGATGTGACTAAACCCACCTACCACCCTATCGATCCACGGCTTGCGCCTCCCGTCTCTCTGGCTAGCATAGTGCCCGCCCGCACGCCCTCCCACTCGTTTCGTCGGTTGGCATAGGCATACGGAGTTCATTCCCAGTCTAAGATCAGACCAGATGGAGGGTTGCTACAGCAGGATCGACAGCACGTAGAGGGGTCCCGGCCGATCCCCAGCTTACTCATCCCGCCCCTCTGGCCGGCTGAGTGCCCACACTATCGTTTCATTGGTTGACTTGGGCATACGGAGTTCATTCCCAGTCTAAGATCGGATCGAACCGAGGGTTGCGGTAGCACATGCTGGGCTCGGGCATGGGCTGGTGCGCCATTTCTCTTCACCGGGGCACCATCGCCGGAGAACCTTACCGGCGGCATTGGGGTTCCGACGATCGGGGGGGCCGGGGGGTGTGCGTGCATGATGTGCGATGGGTGCTAGTACTTTGCCCTTATATTGGCCCCCTTTCCCTCATCAAACCTTGAGAACTCACACCCCCTTAAAGAGCATTTGAGATTTTACAGGTTTGCTGCCAGTAGCCATTAAAGTGTCTAAAATGGGGACACTTTTTTGAAATGGTCACAAAATTTTGTACACTTCGATTTTTTAGCTGAATTTTTTTGTGCATGCCAACAAAAATACAAGGATCACGTCTACCAAGTTTGGGGCCAAAACTCCTTTCAAAAAAATTCTACAAAATCCCGAACATCACCAGAGAACCTGACCGACGGCATTGGGGTTCCGACGATCAGGGGGGTCGGGGGTGGTGTGCGCACATGATGTGCGATGGGTGCTGGTAGTTGGCCCTTATATTGACCCCCTATCCCTCATCAAACCTCGAGAACTCACACCCCATTAAAGAGCATTTGAGATTTTATAGGTTTGCTACCAGTAGCAATTAAAGTGTCTGAAATGGGGACACTTTTTTCGAATGGTCACAAAATCTTATACACATCGAGTTTTTAGCTGAATTTTTTTGTGCATGCCAAAAAAAATACAAGGATCACGTCTACCAAGTTTGGGGCCAAAACTCCTTATGAAAATCATGAAAAATAGAAAACGAGTCGTCTTGCCATGAAACTTCACGTGAAGGCTTAAGGGACCATTGTACAAATTTACAAGCCATAAAAATGGCATTGGCACGTAGAAATATGAAGATATACGTAAACCCACCTACCACCCTATCGATCCACGGCTTGCGCATCCCGTCTCTCTGGCCGGCGTAGTGCCCGCCCGCCCACTCGTTTCGTCGGTTGGCTTAGGCATACGGAGTTCATTCCCAGTCTAAAATCGGATCGAACCAAGGGTTGCAGCAGCAGGATCAGCAGCACACAGAGGGGGACCCGACCCACCCCAGACTTGCCCATCCTGGCCCTCTGGCTGCCTGAGTGCCTGCATGCTTGTTTCGTGGGTTGACTTAGGCATACGGAGTTCATTCCTAGTTTAAGATCAGACCGGACCGAGGGTTGTGGCAGTAGGATCGACAGCACGTAGAGAGGGACCTAACCGATCCCCGACTTACGCATTCCGCCCCTCTGGCCGGTTGAGCGCCCGTACTCTCATTTCGTGTGTTGACTTAGGCAAATGGAGTTCATTCCCAGTCTAAGCATACGGAGTTCATCCCCAGTCTAATATCGGACCAGACCGGGGGTTGTGGCAGCACATGCTAGGCTCGGGCATGTGCTGGTGCCGTATTTTTCTTCGTCGGGGCACCATCACCGGAGCATCGCTGGAGAACCTGACCGATGGCATTGGGGTTTCGACGATCGGGGAGGCTATGGGGGTGTGCGCACATGATGTGCGATGGGTTCTGGTACTTGGCCCTTATATTGGCCCCCTATCCCTCATCAAACCTCAAGAACTCACACCCCCTTAAAGAGCATTTGAGATTTTACAGGTTTGCTGCCAGTAGCCATTAAAGTGTTTGAAATGGGGACACTTTTTCCAAATGGTCACAAAATCTTGTAAACTTTGAGTTTTTAGCTGAATGTTTTTGTGCATGCCAACATAAATAAAAGGATCAGGTCTACCAAGTTTGGGGCCAAAACACCTTCCAAAAAATTTTAAAAAATCTCGAACCGTAAAAAGTTTCAGAAATCATGAAAAATAGAAAACGAGTCGTCTTGCCATGAAACTTCACGTGAAGGCTTAAGGGACTATTGTATGAATTTACAAGCCATAAAAATGGCATGGGCACGTAGAAATGTGAAGATGTGCCTAAACCCACCTACCACCCTATCGATCCATGGCTTGCGCATCGCGTCTTTCTGGCCGGCGTAGTGCCCGCCCGACCGCTCGCTCGTTTCGTTGGTTGGCTTAGGCATACAGAGTTCATTCCCAGTCTAAGATCAGACCGGACTGAAGGTTGCGGTAGCAGGATCGGCACCACATAGAGGGCGACCCGACTGATCCGTGGCTTGTGCATCCCGCCCCTCTGGCCGGTTGAAGGCCCGCACACTCGTTCCATGGGTTGACCTAGGCATATGGAGTTCATTCCCAGTCTAAGTATATGAAGTTCATTCCAAGTCTAAAATCGGGCCGGACTGAGGGTTACGGCAGCACATGCTGGGCTTGGGCATGTGTTGGTGCTGCATTTTTCTTCACCGGGGCTCCATCGTCGGAGCATCGTCGGAGAACCTGACCGACGGTATTAGGTTTTCGGTGATTGGGGGGGGCCGGGGAGGGTGTGCACACTTGATGTGCAATGGGTGATGGTACTTGGCTCTTATATTGGCCCCCTATCCCTCATCAAACCTTGAGAACTCACACCCCCTTAAAGAGCATTTTTAGATTTTACAGGTTTGCTGCCAGTAGCAATTAAAGTGTCTAAACTGGGACAATTTTTTTAGATGGTCACAAAATCTTGTACACTTCGAGTTTTTAGCTAAATTTTTTTGTGCATACCAACAAAAATATAACAATCACGTCTACCAAGTTTGGGCCAAAACTCCATTCGATAAAATTTTAAAAAATCATGAACCGTAAAATGTTTCAAAAATCATGAAAAATAGAAAACGAGTCGTCTTGCCATGAAACTTCACGTGAAGGCTTAAGGGACCATTGTATGAATTTACAAGCCATAAAAATGGCATTGGCATGTAGAAATATGAAGATATGCCTAAACCCACCTACCACCCTATCGATTCACGGCCTGCGTATCCCATCTCTCTGGCCAGCGTAGTGCCCGCCCGCCCGTCTACCCGCTCGTTTCATCGGTTAGCTTAGGCATACGGAGTTCATTCCCAGTCTAAGATCAGACCGGGTTGAGGGTTGCGATAGCAGGATCGGCAGCACGCAGAGGGGGACCCGGCCGATCCCCGACATGCGCATTTCGCCCCTCAGGCATGCTGAGCGCCCGCACACTCGTTTCGTGGGTTGACTTAGGCATATGGAGTTCATTCCCAGTCTAAGATCGGACTGGACCGAGGGTTGCGGCAGCACATGCTGGGCTCAGGCATGTGCTGGTGCCGTATTTTTCTTTGTCAGGGCACCATCGCTGGAGCATCGCCGGAGAACCTGACTGGTGGCATTGGGGTTCCGGTGATCGGGGGGCTGGGGGGTGTGCGCACATGATGTGCAATGGGTGCTGGTACTTGGCCCTTATATTGGCCCCCTATCCCTCATCAAACCTCGAGAACTCACACCCCTTAAAGAGGATTTGAGATTTTACAGGTTTTTTCTGCCAGTAGCCATTAAAGTGTCTGAAATGGGGACACTTTTTTAAATGGTCACAAAATCTTGTACTGTTCAAGTTTTTTAGCTGAATGTTTTGTGGCATGCCAACAAAATACATGGATCATGTCTACCAAGTTTAGGGCCAATACTCCTTGCGAAAAAACTTTTAAAAAATCTCGAATCGGAAAAAGGAGAAAAAATCGTGAAAAATAAAAAACGAGTCGTCTTCCCATGAAACTTCACGTGAAGGCTTAAGGGACCATTGTATGAATTTACAAGCCATGAAAATGGCATTGGCATGCAGAAATATGAAGATGTGCCTAAACCCACCTACCACCCTATCGATCCATGGCTTGCACATCCCGTCTCTCTGGCCAGTGTAGTGCCCGTTCGCCCGCTCAGTTCATCGGTTGGCTTACGCATACGGAGTTCATTCCCAGTCTAAGATTGGACAAGACCGAGGGTTGCGGCAAGATCGGTAGCATGCAGAGGGGGACCCGTCTGATCCTCAACTTGCGCATCCCGCCCCTCTGGCCGACTGAGCGCCCGCATGCTCGTTTAATGGGTTGACTTACGCATACGGAGTTCATTCCTAGTCTAAGAATACGGAGTTCATTCCCAGTCTAAGATCAGACTGGACCGAGGGTTACGACAGCACATGCTGGGCTCGGGCATGTGCTGGAGCCGCATTTTTCTTCATCGGGGAACCATCGCCGGTGCATCACCGGAGAACCTAACCAGCGGCATTGGGGTTCCGACGATCGGGGCGGCTGTGCGGGTTGTGCGCACATGATGTGCGATGGGTGCTGGTACTTGGCCCTTATATTGGCCCCCTATCCCTCATCAAACCTCAAGAACTCATACCCCCTCAAAGAGCATTTGAGATTTTACAGGTTTGCTGCCAGTAGCATTTAAAGTGTCTGAAATGGGGACACTTTTTTCAAATGATCACAAAATCTTGTACACTTTGATTTTTTAGCTGAATTTTTTTTTGCATGCCAATAAAAATACAAGGATCATGTCTACCAAGTTTGGGGTGAAAAATCCTTTCGAAAAAATTTTAAAAAATCTTGAACAGCAAAAAGTTTTGAAAATCGTGAAAAATAGAAAAGGAGTCTTCTTGCCATGGAACTTCATGTGAAGGCTTAAGGGACCATTGTATGAATTTACAAGCCATAAAAATGGCATTGACACGTAGAAATATGAAGATCTGCCTAAACCCACCTACCACCCTATCGATCCACGGCTTACGCATCTCGTCTCTCTGGCCGGCGTAGTGCCTGCCCGTACACTCGTTCCGTGGGTTGACTTAGGCATACGAAGTTCATTCCCAGTCTAAGCATACAGAGTTCATTCCCAGTCTAAGATCGGATCGGACCTAGGGTTATAGCAGCACATGCTGGGTTCGGGCAAGTGCTGGTGCCGAATTTTTCTTCACTGGGGCTCCATCGTCGAAGCATCGTCGGAGAACCTGATCGACGGCATTAGGTTTCTCGTGATCGGGGGGCCGGGGGGGTTTGCGCACATGATGTGTGATGGGTGCTGGTACTTGGCCCTTATATTGGCCCCCTATCCCTCATCAAACCTCGAGAACTCACACCCCCTTAAAGAGCATTTGAGATTTTACAAGTTTACTGCCAGTAGCCATTAAAATGTCTAAAATGGGGACACTTTTTTCAAATGGTCACAAAATCTTGTACACTTCGAGTTTTTAGCTAAATTTTTTTGTGCATGCCAACAAAAATACAAGGATCATGTCTACCTAGTTTGTGGCCAAAACTCCTTCTGAAAAAATTTTAAAAAATCCCGAACCGTGAAAGGTTTTGAAAATCGTGAAAAATAGAAAACGAGTCGTCTTGCCATGAAACTTCACGTGAAGGCTTAAGGGAGCATTGTATGAATTTACAAGCCAGAAAAATGGCATTGGCCTGCAAAAATATGAAGATGTGCCTAAACTCACCTACCATCCTATCGATCCACGACTTGCGCATCCCGTCTCTCTGGCCGACGCAGTGCACGCCCACCCGCCCGCCCGTTCATTTCGTCGGTTGGCTTAGCCATACGGAGTTAATTCCCAGTCTAAGATCAGATCAAACTGAGGGTTGCGGTAGTAGGATTGACAGCACGCAGAGGGGGACCCGGCCGATCCCCGGCTTGCGCATCCCGCCCCTCTGGCCGGCTGAGCGCCCGTACGCTCATTTTGTGGTTTGACTTATGGATACGAAGTTCATTCCCAGTCTAAGCATACGAAGTTCATTCCCAGTCTAAGATCGGATCGGAACGAGGGTTGCGATAGCACATGCTGGGCTCGGGCATGTGCTGATGCCACATTTTTCTTCCCCGGGGCACCATCGCCAGAGCATCGTCGGAGAACTTGACCGGCGACATTAGGGTTCCGACGATTGGGGGGTCGTGCGGGGGTGTGCGCACTTGATGTGCGATGGGTGCTGGTACTTGGCCCTTATATTGGCCCCCTATCCCTCATCAAACCTCAAGAACTTGCCCCCCTTTAAAGAGTATTTGAGATTTTACAGGTTTGCTACCAGTAGCCATTAAAGTGTCTAAAATGGGGACACTTTTTTCAAATGGTCACAAAATCTTGTACACTTCTCGATTTTAGCTGAATTTTTTTGTGCATGCCAACAAAAATACACGGATCATGTCTACCAAGTTTGGGGCCAAAACTCCTTTCGAAAAAATTTTAAAAAATCCCAAACCGCAAAAATTTTGAAAATCGTGAAAAATAGAAAACGAGTCGTCTTGCCATGAAACTTGACGTGAAGGCTTAAGGGACCATTGCAGGAATTTACAAGCCATAAAAATGTCATTGGCATGCAGAAATATGAAGATGTACCTAAACCCACCTACCACTCTATCAATCCACGGCTTGCGCATCCCGTCTCTCTGGTCGATGTAGTGCCCGCCCGCCTGCCTGCTCGCTCGTTTCGTCGGTTGGCTTAGGCATATGGGGTTCATTCCCAGTCTAAGATTGGACCAGACCAAGGGTTGCGGCAGCAGGATCGACAGCACGCAGAGGGGGACCTGGTCGATCCCCGACTCGCACATCCCACCCTTCTGGCCGGTTGAGCGCTAGCACCCTCGTTTCATGGGTTGACGTAGGCATACGGAGTTCATTCCCAGTCTAAGATCACACTGGACTGAGGGTTGCAGCAACAGGACCGGCAGCACGCAGAGGGGGACCCGGCTGATCCTCGGCTTGCATATCCCACCCCTTTGGCCGGTTGAGCACCCACACGATTGTTTCATTGGTTGACTTAGGCATACGGAGTTCATTCCCAATCTAAGCATACGGAGTTCATTCCCAATCTAAGAGCGGATCGGATCGAGGGTTGTGATAGCACATGCCGGGCTCAGGCATGTGCTGGTGTCACATTTTTATTCACCGAGGCACCATCGCCAAAGTATCGTCGGAGAACCTGACCGACGGCATTGGGGTTCCGCTGATCGGGGGGGCCGAGGGGGTGTGCGCACATGATGTGCGATGGGTGCTGGTACTTGGCCCATATATTAGCCCCCTATCCCTAATCAAACCTCGAGAACTCACACCCCCTTAAAGAGCCTTTGAGATTTTACAGGTTCAATGCCAATAGCCATTAAAGTGTCTGAAATGGGGACACTTTTTCCAAAATAGTCACAAAATCTTGTACACTTCCAGTTTTTAGCTGAATGTTGTTGTGCATGCCAAAAAAAAATACAAGGATCACGTCTACCAAGTTTAGGGGCAAAACTCCTTCCGAAAAAATTTTAAAAAATCTCGAACCGCAAAAAGTTTCAAGAATCTTGAAAAATAAAAAACGAGTCGTCTTGCCATGAAACTTCACGTGAAGGCTTAAAGGACCATTGTATGAATTTACAAGCCATAAAAATGGCATTGGCACGTAGAAATATGAAGATGTGACTAAACCCACCTACCACCCTATCGATCCATGGCTTACGCATCCTGTCTCTCCGGCCGGCGTAGTGCCTGCCCGCACGTTTCATCGGTTGGCTTAGGCATAGAGAGTTCATTCCCAGTCTAAGATTGGATCGGACCGAGGGTTACGGTAGCACGCAGAAGGGGACCCGATCGATCCCTGGCTTGCGTATCCTGCCCCTCTAGTCGACTGAGCACCCGCATGCTCATTTCGTGGGCTAACTTAGGCATACAGAGTTCATTCCCAGTCTAAGATTGGACCGAACCGAGGGTTACGGTAGCACATTCTGGGCTCGGGCATGTGCTGGTGCCACATTTTTTTTCGTTGGGGCACCATCGTCGGAGCATCGCCGGAGAACCTGACCGATGGCATTGGGGTTCCGCCGATCGGGGGGGCAAGGGGGGTGTGCACACATGATGTGCGATGGGTGTTGGTACTTGACCCTTATATTGGCCCCCTATCCCTCATCAAACCTCGAGAACTCACACCCCCTTAAAGAGCATTTGAGATTTTACAGGTTTGCTACCAGTAGCTATTAAAGTGTCCGAAATGGAGACATTTTTTTCGAATGGTCACAAAATCTTGTACACTTCAAGTTTTAACTGAATTTTTTTATGCATGCCAAAAAAAATACAAGGATCACGTCTACCAAGTTTGGGGCCAAAACTCCTTCCGAAAAAATTTTAAAAAATCTCGAACCGCAAAAAGTTTCAAGAATCTTGAAAAATAGAAAACGAGTCGTCTTGCCATGAAACTTCACGTGAAGGCTTAAGGGACCATTGTATGAATTTACAAGCCATAAAAATGGCATTGGCACATAGAAATATGGAGATGTGCCTAAACCCACCTACCACCCTATCGATCCACGGCTTGTGCATCCCGCCTCTCTGGCCCGTGAAATGCCCACCCGCCCACTCTTTTCGTCGGTTGGCTTAGGCATACGGAGTTCCTTCCCAATCTAAGATTCGACCAAACTGACGGTTGTGGCTGCAGGATCGGCACCAAGCAGAGGGGGACCCGACCGATCCCCAGCATGCGCATCCAACCCCTTTGGCCAGCTGAGCGCCCGCACGCTCATTTCGTGGGTTGACTTAGGCATACGGAGTTCATTCCTAGTCTAAGCATACGGAGTTCATTCCCAGTCTAAGATCGGATCGGACCAAGGGTTGTGGCAGCACATGCTGGGCTCGGGCATGTGCTGGTGCCGCATTTTTCTTCACCGGGGCACCATCGTCGGAGCTTCACCGGGGAACCTGACCGGTGGCTTTGGGGTTCCGATGATCGGGGGGGCCGGGGGGTGTGCGCACATGATGTGCGATGGGTGTTGGTACTTGGCCCTTATATTGGCCCCCTATCCCTCATCAAACCTCGAGAACTCACACCCCCTTAAAGAGCATTTGAGATTTTACAGGTGTGCTGCCAGTAGCCATTAAAGTGTCTGAAATGGGGACACTTTTTTCAAATGGTCACAAAATCTTGTACACTTCGACTTTTTAGCTGAATTTTTTTGTGTATGCCAATGAAAATACAAGGATCACGTCTACCAAGTTTGGGGCCATAACTCCTTCCGAAAAAATTTTAAAACATCCCAAACCGTAAAAAGTTTCAAAAATTGTGAAAAATAGAAAATGAGTCGTCTTGCCATGAAACTTCTCATGAAGGCTTAAGGGACCATTGCATGAATTTACAAGCCATAAAAAAGCATTGGCACGTAGAAAAAAGAAGATGTGCCTAAACCTGCCTACCACCCTATCGATCCACGGCTTACGCATCCCGTCTCTCTGGCCTGCGTAGTGCCTGCCCGCCCGTTCGTTTCATCGGTTGGCTTAGGCATACGGAGTTCACTGCCAGTTTAAGATCAGACAGAACTGAGGGTTGTGGTAGTAGGATCGATAGCATGCAGAGGGGGACCCAGTCGATCCTCGGCTTGTGCATCCCGCACCTCTGGTCGGCTGAGCCCCCGCACGCTCGTTTCATGGGTTGACTTAGGAATATGGAGTTCATTCCCAGTCTAAGCATACAGAGTTCATTCCCAATCTAAGATCGGATCGGACCGGGGGTTGGGGCAGCACATGCTGGGCCCGGGCATGTGCTAGTGCCACATTTTTCTTCGTCGGGGCACCATCGCCGGAGCATCGTCGGAGAACCTGACCGACGGCATTGGGGTACCGGCGATCGGGGAGGTGTGCGCACATGATTTGGGATGGGTGCTGGTAGTTGGCCCTTATATTGGCCCCCTATCCCTCATCAAACCTCGAGAACTCACACCCCCTTAAAGAGCATTTGAGATTTTACAGGTCTGCTGCCAGTAGCCATTAAAGTGTCTAAAATGGGGACACTTTTTTCAAATGGTCACAAAATCTTGTACACTTCTAGTTTTTAGCTGAATTTTTTTGTGCATGCCAACAAAACTACAAGGATCACATCTACCAAGTGCGGCCAAAACTCCTGCCGAAAAAATTTTAAAAAATCCCGAACCGTAAAAAGTTTCAAAAATCATGAAAAATAGAAAACGAGTCGTATTGCCATGAAACTTCACGTGAAGGCTTAAGGGACCATTGTATGAATTTACAAGCCATAAAAATGGCATTGGCACGCAGCAATATGAAGATGTGCTTAAACCCACCTACCACCCTATCGATCCACGGCTTGCGCATCCCGTCTCTCAGGCTGACGTAGTGCCCGCCCGCCCGCCCGCTCGTTTCATCGGGTGGCTTAGGCATACGGAGTTCATTCCCAGTCTAAGATCGGACCATACCGAGGGTTGTGGCAGCACATGCAGGGCTCGAGCATGTGCTGGTTCTGCATTTCTCTTTGTCGGGGCACCATCACCGGAGTTTCGTCGGAGAACTTGACCAGCGGCATTGGGGTTCCAACAATCGAGGGGGCCGGATGGGTGTGCACACATGATGTGCGATGGGTGCTGGTACTTGGCCCTTATATTGCCCTCCTATCCCTCATCAAACCTCAAGAACTCGCACCCCCTTAAAGAGCATTTGAGATTTTACAGGTTTGCTGGCAGTAGCCATTAAAGTGTTTGAAATGGGGACACTTTTTTCAAATAGTCACAAAATCTTGTGCACTTCGAGTTTTTAGCTGAATTTTTTTGTGTATGCCAACAAAAATACAAGGATCACGTCTACCAAGTTTGGGGCCAACACACCTTTCAAAAAAATTTAAAAAAATCCCAAACTACAGAAAGTTTAAAAATTGTGAAAAATAGAAAAGGAGTCGTCTTGCCATGAAACTTCACGTGAAGTCTTAAGGACCATTGTATGAATTTACAAGCCATAAAAATCACATTGGCATGCAGAAATATGAAGATGTGCCTAAACTCACCTACCACCCTATCGATCCATGGCTTGCATATCCCGTCTCTCTGGCCGACGTAGTGCCCACCCGCCCGCCCGCCTGCTCATTTCGTCGGTTGGTTTAGGCATACAGAGTTCATTTCCAGTCTAAGATCAAACCGGACTGAGGGTTGTGGCTGCAGGATTGGTAGCACGCAGAGGGGCACCTGACCGATCCCCAGCTTGCGCATCCCTCCCCTCTGGCTGGCTGAGCACCCGCACGCTTGTTTCGTGGGTTGACTTAGGCATATGGAGTTCATTCCCAGTCTAAGCATACGGAGTTCATTCCCTGTCTAAGATCTGACCGGACCGAGGGTTACGACAGCACATGCTGGGCTCAGGCATGTGTTGGTGCCACATTTTTCTTCGCCGGGGCACCATCGTCGGAGCATCGTCGGAGAACCTGACCGGCGACATTGGGGTTTCGATGATTGGGGTGGCCGGGGGGTGTGCGCACATGATGTGCGATGGGTGCTGGTACTTGGCCCTTATATTGGGCCCCTATCCCTCATCAAACCTCGAGAACTCACACCCGCATAAAGAGCATTTGAGATTTTACAGGTTTGCTGCCAGTAGCCATTAAAGTGTTTGAAATGGGACACTTTTTTCAAATGGTCACAAAATCTTGTACACTTCGAGTTTTTAGCTGAATTTTTTTATGCTTGCCAACAAAAATAAAAGGATTATGTCCACCATGTTTGGGGCCAAAACTCCTTCCGAAAAAATTTTAAAAAATCCCGAACCACAAAAAGTTTCAAAAATCGTGAAAAATAGAAAACGAGTCGTCTTGCCATGAAACTTCACGTAAAGGCTTAAGGGACCATTGTATG
The DNA here is from genome assembly GCF_002303985.1 of Durio zibethinus. Next base: position 4,554,320 of record NW_019167849.1, on the reverse strand, counting down.
AATTTACAAGCCATAAAAATGGCATTGGCATGCAAAAATATGAAGATGTGCCTAAACCAACCTACCACCCTATCGATCCACGGCTTGCGCAACCCGTCTCTCTGGCCGACGTAGTGCCCACCCACCCGCCCGCTTGTTTCGTCGGTTGGCTTAGGCATACGGAGTTCATTCCCAGTCTAAGATTGGACCAGACCAAGGGTTGGGGTAGCAGGATCGGCAGCACGCAAAGGGGGACCCGATCGATCCCCGGCTTGCCATCCCGCCCCTCTGGCCAGCTGAGCACCCGCACGCTCATTTCATGGGTCAACTTAGGCATACGGAGTTCATTCCTTGCCTAATATCAGACCGTACTGAGGGTTGCAGCAGCACATGCTGGGCTCGGGCATGTGTTGGTGCCGTATTTTTCTTCGTCGGGACACCATCACCGGAGCATCGTCGGAGAACCTGATCGACGGCATTAGGGTTCCGACGATCGGGGGGGCCGGGGGGTGTGCGCACATGATGTGCGATGGGTGTGGCTACTTAGCCCTTATATTGGCCCCCTATCCCTCATCAAACCTCGAGAACTCACACCCCCTTAAAGAGCATTTGAGATTTTACAGGTTTGCTGCCAGTAGCCATTAAAGTGTCTAAAATGGGGACACTTTTTTCAAATGGTCACAAAATCTTGTACACTTCGAGTTTTTAGCTGAATTTTTTTGTGCGTGCCAACAAAAATACAAGGATCACGTCTACCAAGTTTGGGGCCAAAACTCCTTCCAAAAAAATTTTAAACAATCCTGAACCGTAAAAAGTTTCAAAAATCGTGAAAAATAGAAAACGAGTCGTCTTGCCATGAAACTTCACGTGAAGCCTTAAGGTACCATTGTATGAATTTGCAAGCCATAAAAATGGCATTGGCATGAAGAAATATGAAGATGTGCCTAAACCCACCTACCACCCTATCGATCCACGGCTTGCGCATCCCGTCTCTCTGGGCGACGTAGTGCCCGCCCGCCCGCTCGTTTCGTCGGTTGGCTTAGGCATACGGAGTTCGTTCCCAGTCTAAGACCAGAATGGACTGAGGGTTGTGGTAGCAGGATCAACAGTAGGCAGTGGGGGACCCGGCCGATCCCCGGCTTGCGCATCCCGTACCTCTGGCCGGTAGAGCACCTGCACGTTCATCTCGTTGGTTGACTTAGGCATACGGAGTTCATTCCCAATCTAAGCATACGGAGTTCATTCCCAGTCTAAGATCGGACTGGACCAAGGGTTGCAGCAGCACATGCTGGGCTCGATCATGTGTTGGTGCCACATTTTTCTTCATCGGGGCACCATCGCCGGAGAACCTGACCGACGGCATTGAGGTTCCGGTGATTGGGGGGGCCGGGGGGTGTGCGCACATGATGTGCAATGGGTGCTGGTACTTGGACCTTATATTGGCCCCCTATCCCTCATCAAACCTTGAGAACTCACACCCCTTTAAAGAGCCTTTGAGATTTTACAGGTTTGCTGCCAGTAGCCATTAAAGTGTTTGAAATGGGGACACTTTTTTCAAATGGTCACAAAATCTTGTACACTTCGAGTTTTTAGCTGATTTTTTTTGTGCATGCCAACAAAAATACAAGGATCACATCTACCAATTTGGGACAAAACTCCTTCCGAAAAAATTTTAAAAAATCCCGAACCGCAAAAAGGTTTGAAAATCGTGAAAAATAGAAAACGGGATGCCTTGCCATGAAACTTCACATGAAGGCTTAAGGGACCATTGTATGAATTTGCAAGCCATAAAAATGGTATTGGCACGCAGAAATCAGAAGATGTGCCTAAACCCACCTACCACCCTATCGATCCACGGCTTGCGCATCCCGTCTCTCTGGTCAACATAGTGCCCGCCCGCCCGCTCGTCTGCTCGTTTTGTTGGTTGGCTTAGGCATACGGAGTTTATTCCCAGTCTAAGATCAGACCAGACGAAGGGATATGGCAGCAGGATCGGTAGCATGCAGAGGGGGACCCGATCGATCCCCGGCTTGCGCATCCCACCCTTTTTGCTGGCTGAGCACCCGCACGCTTGTTTCATGGGTTGACTTAGCCATATAGAGTTCATTCCCAATGTAAGCATACGGAGTTCATTCCCTGTCTAAGGTCGGACCAGACCGAGGGTTGCGGCAGCACATACTGGGCTCAGGCATGTGTTGGTGCCGCATTTTTCTTCGTCGGGACACCATCACTGGAGAACCTGACCGACGGCATTAGCGTTCCAGCGATCGGAGGGGTCGGGGGGTGTGCGCACATGATGTGCAATGGGTGCTGGTACTTGGCCCTTATATTGGCCCCCTATCCCTCTTCAAACCTTTAGAACTCACACCCCCTTAAAAAGCATTTGAGATTTTACAGGTTTGCTGTCAGTAGCCATTAAAGTGTATGAAATAAGGACACTTTTTTCAAATGATCACAAAATCTTGTACACTCTGAGTTTTTAGGTGAATTTTTTTGTGCATGCCAACAAAAATACAAGGATTATGTCTACCAAGTTTGGCACCAAAAATCCTGCTGAAAAAATTTTGAAAAATCCCAAACCGTAAAAAGTCTCAAAAATCGTGAAAAATAGAAAACGATTCTTTTCGTTGGTTGGCTTGCACATCCCGTCTCTCTGGCCGACGTAGTGCCCGCCCGTCCGCCCATTCTTTTCGTTGGTTGGCTTAGGCATACGGAGTTCATTCCCAGTCTAAGATTGGACCAGACCGAGGGACTCAGTCGATCCCCGGCTTGTGCATCTCGCCCTTCTGGCCGACTGAGCACCCGCATGTTCTTTTCAGGGCTTGACTTAGGCATACGGAGTTCATTCCCAGTCTAAGCATACGGAGTTCATTCCCAGTCAAAGATCAGAATGGACCGAGGGTTGCGGCAGCACATGCTGGGCTCGGGCATGTGTTGTGCCGCATTTTTCTTCTTCGGGGCACCATTGCCGGAGCATCACCGGAGAACCTGACCGGTGCCATTAGGGTTCCGACGATCGGGGGGCCGAAAGCGGTGTGTGCACATGATGTGCAATGGGTGCTGATACTTGGCCCTTATATTGGCCCTCTATCCCTCATCAAACCTCGAGAACTCACACTCCCTTAAAGAGCATTTGAGATTTTACAGGTTTGCTGCCAATAGCCATTAAAGTGTCTGAAATGGGGACACTTTTTTCAAATGATCACAAAATCTTGTACACTTCGAGTTTTTCACTGAATTGTTTTGTGCATGCCTACAAAAATACAAGGATCACGTCTACCAAGTTAAGGCCAAAACTCCTTCCAAAAAAAGTTTCAAAAATCATGAAAAATAAAAAAGGAGTCGTCGTGCCATGATACTTCACGTGAAGGCTTAAGGGACCATTGTATGAATTTACAAGCCATAAAAATGGCATTGGCATGCAGAAATATGAAGATGTGCCCAAACCCACCTACCACCCTACCGATCCACGGCTTGCGCATCCCGTCTCTTCGGCGGCGTAGTGCCCGCCCGCCTGCCCACCCGTTTGTTTCGTCAGTTGGCTTAGGCATACGGAGTGCATTCCCAGTCTAAGATCAGACCGGACTGAGGGTTGCGGTAGCAGGACTGGTAGCACGCAGAGGGGAACCCAGTCGATCCCCGGCTTGTGCATCCCGCCCCTCTGGTCGACTGAGCACCCGCACGCTTGTTTCATGGGTTGACTTAGGCATACGGAGTTGATTCCCAGTCTAAGCATATGGAGTTCATTCCCAGTCTAAGATCGGATCGGATCGAGGGTTGCGGCAGCACATGCTGGGCTCGAGCATGTGTTGGTGCCGTATTTTTCTTCGTCGGGGCACCATCGTCGGAGCATCGTCGGAGAACCTAACTGGCGGCATTGGGATTCCGGCTATCAGGGGGCCGAGGGGTATGCGCACATGATGTGCGATGGGTGCTGATACTTGGCCCTTATATTGGCCCCCTATCCCACATCAAACCTTAAGAACTCACACCCCCTTAAAGACCATTTGAGATTTTACAGGTTTGCTGCCAGTAGCCATTAAAGTGTTTGAAATGGGGACACCTTTTTCAAATGGTCACAAAATCTTGTACACTTATAGTTTTTAGCTGAATTTTTTTGTGCATGCCAAAAAAATACAAGGATCACCTCTACCAAGTTTGGGGACAAAACTCCATCCGAAAAAATTTAAAAAAATCCCGAACCGCAAAAAGTTTCAAAAATCATTAAAAATAGAAAACGAGTCATCTTGCCATGAAACTTCACGTGAATGCTTAGGGGACCATTGTATGAATTTACAAGCCATAAAAATAGCATTGGCACGTAGAAATATGAAGATGTGCCTAAACCCACCTACCACCCTATCGGTCCACGGCTTGCGCATCTCGTCTCTCTGGCCGGCGTAGTGCCCGCCTGCCCGCCCGTTCGTTTCATCGGTTGGCTTAGGCATACGGAGTTCATTCCCAGTCTAAGATTGGACCAGACCGAGGGTTTCGGTAGTAGGATGGCAGCACACAGAGGGGGACCCGATCGATCCCCTGCTTGCACATCCTGCCCCTCTGGCCGATTGAGCACCCGTACGTTCATTTCGTGGGTTGACTTAGGCATACGGAGTTCATTCCCAGTCTAAGCATACGGAGTTCATTCCCAGTGTAAGATCGGCCCGGACCGAGGGTTGCAGCAGCACATGCTGGGCTCAGGCATGTGTTGGTGCCATATTTTTCTTCGTCGGGGCACCATCGCCAGAGCATCATCGAAAAACCTGACCAGCGGCATTGGGGTTCCGGCAATCGGGGGGGCCGGGGGGTGTGCGCACATGATGTGCGATGGGTGCTGGTACTTGGCCCTTATAATGGCCCCCTATCCCTCATCAAACCTCGAGAACTCACACCCCCTTAAAGAGCATTTGAGATTTTACAGGTTTGCTACCAGTAGCCATTAAAGTGTCTGAAATGGGGACACTTTTTTCAAATGGTCACAAAATCTTGTACACTTCGAGTTTTTAGCTGAATTTTTTTGTGCATGCCAACAAAAATACAAGGATCACATCTACCAAGTTTGGGGCAAAAATGCCTTCTGAAAAAATTTTAAAAAGTCCCGAACCGTAAAAAGTTTCAAAAATCATGAAAAATAGAAAACGAGTCGTCTTGCCATGAAACTTCACGTGAATGCTTAGGGGACGATTGTATGAATTTACAAGCCATAAAAATAGCATTGGCACACAGAAATATGAAGAGGTGCCTAAACCCACCTACCACCCTATCGAACCATGGCTTGCGCATCCCGTCTCTTTGGCCGGCGTAGTGCCCGCCCACCCGCCCCCTCATTTCGTCGGTTGGCTTATGCATACAGAGTTCATTCCCAGTCTAAGATCGGACCGGACTGAGGGCTTTGGCATCAGGATCGCAAGCACGAAGGGGGACCCGGTTGATCCCTAGCTTGCGCATCACGCCCCTCTGGCCGGTTGAGCACCCGTACGCTCGTTTCATTGGGTTGACTAGGCATACGGGTTCATCTCCAGTCTAAGCATACGGGGTAATTCCCAGTTAGATAGGACCGACCAAGGGTTTCGGACACATGCTGGGCTCGGGCATGTGTTGGTGCGCGCATTTATCTCTCGTTGGGGCACCATCGCCGGAGGATCGCGGAGAACCTGACCGGCGGCATTGGGGTTCTGACGATCGGGGGGGCCGGGGGGGGTGTGCGCACATGATGTGCGAATGTGCTGGTACTTGGCCCTTATATTGGCCCCGTATCCCTCATCAAACCTCGAGAACTCACACCCCCTTAAAGAGCATTTGAGATTTTACAGGTTGCTGCCAGTAGCCATTAAAGTGTCTGAAATGGGGACACTTTTTTCAAAGGATCTTGTACACTTCGAGTTTTTAGCTGAATTTTTTTGTACATGCCAACAAAAATACAAGGATCACGTCTACCAAGTTAGGGGCCAAAACTCCTTCTAAAAAAATTTTAAAAAATCCCGAACCGCAAAAAGTTTCAAAAATCATGAAAAATAAAAAAATGAGTCGTCTTGCCATGAAACTCCACGTGAAGGCTTAAGGGACCATTGTATGAATTTACAAGCCATAAAAATTGCATTGGAACACAAAAATATGAAGATGTGCCTATACCCACCTACCACCCTATCGATCTACGGCTTGCGCATCTCGTCTCTCTCGCCGGCGTAGTGCCCGCCCGCCCGCCCGTACGCTCGTTTCGTCGGTTGGCTTAGGCATACGGAGTTCATTCCCAGTCTAAGATCGGACCGGACAGAGGGTTGTGGTAGCAGGATCGGTAGCACGCAGAGGGGGACCCGATCGATCCCTGGCTTGCGCATCCTGCCCCTCTGGTCGGCTGAGCACCCGCACGCTCGTTTTGTGGGTTGGCTTAGGCATACGGAGTTCATTCCTAATCTAAGGCATATGGGGGTTCATTCCCAGTCTAACATCAGACCGGATCGAGGGTTGCGGCAGCACATGCTGGGCTCGGGGCATGTGGTGGGGCCGCATTTTTGTTCGTCCGGGGCACCATCGCGGGGCATCGGCCGGAGAACCTGAATTGGCGGGCATTGGGGTTGTCGACATCGGGGGGGCCGGGGGGGTGCGCACATGGATGTGTGATGGGTGCTGCACTTTGGCCCTTATATTGGCCCCATAGTCCCTCATCAAACCTAGAGGAACGTTCACCACCCCCTTAAAGAGCATTTGAGATTTTATAGGTTTGCTGCAAGTAGCCATTAAAGTGTCTGACAATGGGGACACTTTTTTCAAATGGTCACAAAATCTTGTACACTTTGAGTTCTTAGCTGAATTTTTTTGTGCACGCCAACAAAAATACAAGGATCACATCTACCAAGTTTGGGGCCAAAAATCCTTCAAAAAAAATTCTAAAAAATTTGAAACCGCAAAAAGTTTCAAAAATCATTAAAAATAGAAAACGAGTCGTCTTGCCATGAAACTTCAAGTGAAGGCTTAAGGGACCATTGTATGAATTTACAAGCCATAAAAATCGCATTGGCATGCAGAAATATGAAGATGTACCTAAACCCACCTACCACCCTATCGATCCACGGCTTGCGTGTCCCGTCTCTCTGGTCGGCATAGTGGCGCCCGCCCGCCCACTCATTTCGTCGGTTGGCTTAGACATATAGCGTTCATTCCCAGTCTAAGATCGGACCGAACCAAGGGTTGCGATAGTAAGATCGGCAGCACACAGAGGAGTACCCGGCCGATCCCTGGCTTGCGCATCCTGCCCTTTTGGCCAGTTGAGCACGCACACACTCGTTTCGTTGGTTGACTTAGGGATACGGTGTTCATTCCCAGTCTAAGCATACGGAGTTCATTCCCAGTCTAAGATTGGACCAGACCGAGGGTTGCCGTAGCACATGCTAGGCTCGGGCTTGTGTTCATGCCGTATTTTTCATCGCCAGGGCACCATTGTCGGAGCATCGTCGAAGAACCTGTCCAGCGGCATTGGGGTTCCGACGATCGGGGGGGTCGGGGGGTGTGCGCACATGATGTGTGATGGGTGCTGGTACTTGGCCCTTATATTGGCCCCCTATCTCTCATCAAACCTCGAGAACTCACACCCCCTTAAAGAGCATGTGAGATTTTATAGGTTTGCTGCCAGTAGCCATTAAAGTGTCTGAAATGGGGAGACTTTTTTCAAATGGTCACAAAATCTTGTGCACTTCGAATTTTTAGCTGAATTGTTTTCTGCCTGCCAACAAAAATACAAGGATCGTGTCTACCAAGTTTGGGGCCAAAAATCCTTCCAAAAAAATTTTTAAAAATCCCGAACCGTAAAAAGTTTCAAAAATCATGAAAAATAGAAAACGAGTCGTCTTGCCATGAAACTTCACGTGAAGGCTTAAGGGACCATTGTATGAATTTACAAGCCATAAAAATGGCATTGGCACGTAAAAATAAGAAGATGTGCCTAAACCTACCACCCTATCGATCCACGGCTTGCGCATCCCGTCTCTCTGGTCGATGTAGTGCCCGCCCGCCTGCTCGTTTCGTCGGTTGGCTTAAGCATACGGAGTTCATTCCCAGTCTAAGATTGGAGTGGACCAACAGTTGCGGCAGTAGGATCGCCAGAACGCAGAGGGGGACCCGACCGATCCCCGGCTTATGCATCCCCCCCGTCTGGCCGGCTGAGCACCCGTACGCTCGTTTCGTGGGTTGACTTAGGCATACGGAGTTCATTCCCAATCTAAGCATATGGAGTTCATTTCCAGTCTAAGATCAGATTGGATCGAGGGTTGTGGCAGCAAATACTGGGCTCGGGCATATGGTGGTGCCGCATTTTTCTTCGTCGGGGCAACATCATCGAAGAACCTGACCGGTGGCATTGAGGTTCGGCAATCGGGGGGGCTGGGGGGTGTGCGCACTTGATGTGCGATGGGTGCTGGTACTTGGCCCTTATATTGGCCCCCTATCCCTTATCAAACCTCGAGAACTCACACCCACTTTAAGAGCATTTGAGATTTTATAGGTTTGCTGCAAGTAGCCATTAAAGTGTCTGAAATGGGGACACGTTTTTCAAATGGACACAAAAAGCTTGTACACATCGAGGTTTTAGCTGAATTTTTTTGTGCATGCCAACAAAAATACAAGGATAACGTCTACCAAGTTTGAAGCAAAAACTCCTTCTGAAAACATTTTAAGAAATCCCGAACCGTAAAAAGTTTCAAAAATTAAGAAAAATAGAAAACGAGTTGTCTTGCCATGAAACTTCACGTGAAGGCTTAAGGGACCATTGTATGAATTTACATGCCATAAAAATGGCATTGGCTTGCAGAAATATGAAGATGTGCCTAAACCCACCTACCACCCTATCGATCCACGGCTTGTGCATCCCATCTCTATGGCCGGCGTAGTGCCCGCCTGCCCGCCCGCCCGTTCTTTTTGTCGGTTGGCTTAGGCATACGGAGTTCATTCCCAATCTAAGATCAGGTCGGACTGAGGGTTGTGGCAGCAGGATCGGTAGCACGTAGAGTGGGACCCGGTCGATCCCCGGCTTGCGCATCCCACCCTTCTAGTCGGCTGAGCGCCCGCATGCCCGTTTCATGGGTTGACTTAGGCATACTGAGTTCATTCCCAGTCTAAGCATACGGATTTCATTCCCAGTCCAGGATCAGACCGGACCGAGGGTTGTGGCAGCACAAGCTAGGCTCGGGCATGTCCTGGTGCCGTATTTTTCTTTGTCGGGGCACTATCGTCATAGCATCACCGGAGAACCTGACCGTCGGCATTAGGGTTCCGACGATCGGGGGGGCCGGGGGGTCTGCGCACATGATGTGCGATGGGTGCTGGTACCTGGCCCTTATATTGGCCCCCCATCCCTCATCAAACCTCGAGAACTCACACACCCTTAAAGAGCATTTGAGATTTTACAGGTTTGCTGCCAGTAGCCATTAAGGTGTCTGAAATGGGGACACTTTTTTAAAATGGTCACAAAATCTTGTACACTTTGAGTTCTTAGCTGAACTTTTTTGTGCATGGCAACAAAAATACAGGGATCACGTCTACCAAGTTTGGGGCCAAAACTCTTTCCGAAAAAATTTTAAAAAATTCTGAAGCAAAAAAAGTTTCAAAAATAATGAAAAATAGAAAGCGAGTCGTCTTGCCAAGAAACTTCACGTGAAGGCTTAAGGGACCATTGTATGAATTTACAAACCATAAAAATGGCATTGGCATGCAGAAATATAAAGATGTGCCTAAACCCACCTACTACCGTATCGATCCACGGCTTGCGCATCCCATCTCTCTGGCCGGTGTAGTGCTCGTCTGCCCGCCCGCCTACTCTTTTCGTCGGTTGGCTTAGGCATACGGAGTTAATTCCCAGTCTAAGATCAGACCAGATCGAGGGTTGCGACAGTAAGATCGGCAGCACGCAGAGGGCGACCCAATCGATCCCCGGCTTGCGCATCCTGCCCCTCTGCCCGGCTGAGCGCCCACACGCTCATTTCGTGGGTTGACTTAGGCATATGGAGTTTATTCCTAGTCTAAGATTGAACCAGACCAAGGGTTGTGGTAGCACATGCCCGGCTCGGGCATGTGCTAGTGCTACATTTTTCTTCACCGGGGCACCATCACCGAAGCATCGTCGGAGAACCTGACCGACGGTATCGGGGTTTCGACGATCAGTGTGGCCGGGGGGGTTTGCGCACATGATGTGCAATGGGTTCTGGTACTTGGCCCTTATATTGGCCATTTATCCCTCATCAAACCTTCAGAACTCACACCCCATTAAAGAGCATTTGAGATTTTACAGGTTTGCTGCTAGTAGCCATTAAAGTATTTGAAATGGTGATACTTTTTTCAAATGGTCACAAAATCTTGTACACTTTGAGTTTTTAGCTGAATTTTTTTGTGCATGCCAACAAAAATTACAAGGATCACGTCTACCAAGTTTGGGGCCAAAACTTCTTTCGAAAAAATTTTAAAAAATCCCAAACCGCAAAAAGGTTTGACTTAGGCATATGAAGTTCATTCCAGTCTAAGCATACGGAGTTCATTCCCAGTCTAAGATCAGACTGTACCGAGGGTTACGGTAGCACATGCTGGACTCGGGCATGTGCTGGTACCGCATTTTTCTTCGTCGGGGCGCCATCGCCGGAGCATAGTCGGAGAACCTGACGGGCGCCATTAGGGTTCCGGTGATCGGAGGGGTCGGGGGGGTGTGCGCACATGATGTAGGATGGGTGCTGGCACTTGGTCCTTATATTGGCCGCATATCCCTCATCAAACCTAGAGAACTCACACCCCCTTAAAGAGCATTTCAGATTTTATAGGTTTGCTACAAGTAGCCATTAAAGTGTCTGAAATGGGGACACTTTTTTCAAATGGTCACAAAATCTTGTACACTTTGAGTTTTTAGCTGAATTTTTTTGTGCATGCCAAATAGGCATACGGTGTTCATTCCCAGTCTAAGATCGGACCGAACCAAGGGTTACGGCAGTAAGATCGGCAGCACACAAAGGAGTACCCGGCCGATCCCCGGCTTGCGCATCCTGCCCCTTTGGCCAGCTGAGCACGCACACGCTCGTTTCGTTGGTTGACTTAGGGATACGGTGTTCATTCCCAGTCTAAGCATATGGAGTTCATTCCCAGTCTAAGATCGGACCAGACCGAGGGTTGCCACAGCACATGCTGGGCTCGGGCTTGTGTTCATGTCGCATTTTTCTTCGCCAGGGCACCATTGTCGGAGCATCGTCGGAGAACCTGACCGGCGGCATTGGGGTTCCGGTGATCGGGGGGGCCGGGGGGTGTGCGCACATAATGTGTGATGGGTGCTGGTACTTGGCCCTTATATTGGCCCCCTATCTCTCAACAAACCTTGAGAACTCACACCCCCTTAAAGAGCATTTGAGATTTTACAGGTTTGCTGCCAGTAGCCATTAAAGTGTATGAAATAGGGACACTTTTTTTCAAAATGGTCAACAAAATCTTGTACACTCTGATTTTTTTAGGTGAATTGTTTTTGTGCATGCCAACAAAAATACAAGGATTAATGTCTACCAAGTTTTGGCACCAAAAATCCTCTGGAAAAAATTTGAAAAAATCCCAAACCGTAAAAAGTCCTCAAAAATCAGGTGAAAAATAGAAAACGAGTCGTCTGCCATGAAAACTTCACGTGAAGGCTTAATGGGACCATTGTATGAATTTAGAAGCCAATAAAAATGGCATTGGAACATAAGAAATATGAAGATTGCCTAAACCAAACCTAACCACAACCTATCGATCCACGGCTTGCGGCATCCCATCTCTCTGGCCGGCGTTCATTCCCAGTCTAAGATTGGACTGGACCAAGGGTTGCGATAGCAGGATCGACAGCAGGCAGAGGGGGACCCGATCGATCCCGGCTTATGTATCCCGCCCCGTTTGGCAGGCTGAGCACCCGCACGCTCGTTTTGTGGGTTGACTTAGGCATAAAGAGTTCATTCCCAATCTAAGCATACGGAGTTCATTCCCAGTCTAAGATCGGGCCGGATCGAGGTTTGTGGCAGCAAATACTGGGCTCGAGCATGTGTTGGTGCCGCATTTTTCTTCGTCGGGGCAACATCATCGAAGAACCTGACCGGTGGCATTGAGGTTCCGACGATCGGGGGGGCTGGGGGGTGTGTGCACATGCTGTGCGATGGGTGCTGGTACTTGGCCCTTATATTGGCCCCCTATCCCTTATCAAACCTTGAGAACTCACACCCACTTTAAGAGCATTTGAGATTTTATAGGTTTGCTGCAAGTAGCCATTAAAGTGTCTGAAATGGGACACGTTTTTCAAATGGACACAAAAGCTTGTACACATCGAGGTTTTAGCTGAATTTTTTTGTGCATGCCAACAAAAATACAAGGATAATGTCTACCAAGTTTGAAGCAAAAACTCCTTCTGAAAACATTTTAAGAAATCCCGAACCGTAAAAAGTTTCAAAAATCATGAAAAATAGAAAATGAGTCGTCTTGCCATGAAACTTCGCGTGAAGGCTTAAGGGACCATCGTATGAATTTAAATGCCATAAAAATGGCATTGGCTTGCAAAAATATGAAGATGTGCCTAAACCCACCTGCCACCCTATCGATCCACGGCTTGTGCATCCCATCTCTATGGCCGGCGTAGTGCCCGCCTGTTCATTTTGTCGGTTGGCTTAGGCATATGGAGTTCATTCCAGTCTAAGATCAGGTCGGACTGAGGGTTGTGGCAGCAGGATCAGTAGCACGTAGAAGGGGACCCGGTCGATCTTCGGCTTGCGCATCCCACCCCTCTGGCCGGCTGAGCACCCTCACGCCCGTTTCGTGGGTTGACTTAGGCATACTGAGTTCATTCCCAGTCTTAGCATACGGAGTTCGTTCCTAGTCTAGGATCAGACTGGACCGAGGGTTGTGGCAGCACATGCTAGGCTCGGGCATGTCCTGGTGCCGCATTTTTCTTCGTCGGGGCACCATCATCGTAGCATCATCGGAGAACCTGACCGACGGCATCGGGTTTCGACGATCGGTGTGGCCGGGGGGGTGTGCGCACATGATGTGCGATGGGTGCGGGTACTTGGCCCTTATATTGGCCCCTTTTCCCTCATCAAACCTTTAGAACTCATACCCCATTAAAGAGCATTTGAGATTTTATAGGTTTGCTGCTAGTAGCCATTAAAGTGTCTGAAATAGTGATACTTTTTTCAAATGGTCACAAAATCTTGTACACTTTGAGTTTTTAGCTGAATTTTTTTGTGCATGCCAACAAAAATTACAAGGATCACGTCTACCAAGTTTGGGGCCAAAACTTCTTTCGAAAAAATTTTAAAAAATCCCAAACCGCAAAAAGGTTTGACTTAGGCATATGAAGTTCATTCCAGTCTAAGCATACGGAGTTCATTCCCAGTCTAAGATCGGACTGGACCGAGGGTTACGGTAGCACATGCTGGACTCGAGCATGTGCTGGTGCCGTATTTTTCTTCGTTGGGGCACCATCGCCGGAGCATCGTCGGAGAACCTGACGGGCGACATTAGGGTTCCGGTGATCGGGGGGGCCGGGGGGTGTGCGCACATGATGTGCGATGGGTGCTGGTACTTGGCCCATATATTGGCCCCTTATCCCTCATCAAACCTTGAAAACTCACACCCCCTTAAAGAGCATTTGAGATTTTACAGGTTTCCTGCCAGCAGCCATTAAAGTGTCTGAAATGGGGACACTTTTTTCAAATGGTCACAAAATCTTGGCTTGGGCATATGGAGTTCATTCCCAATCTAAGATTGGACTGAACTGAGGGTTGCGACAGTAGGATCGGCAGCACATAGAGGGGGACCCGACCAATCCCCGGCTTGCACATCTCACCCCTCTGGCCGGCTGAGCGCCCGCTCGCTCGTTTCGTGGGTTGACTTGGGCATACGGAGTTCATTCAAAATCTAAGATCGAACCGGACTGAGGGTTGCGGTAGCACATGCTGGGCTCGGGCATGTGCTGGTGCCACATTTTTCTTCGCTAGGGCACCATAACCTGACAGCGGCATTGGGGTTCCGGCGATCGGGGGGGCCGGGGGGGTGTACGCATATGATGTGCGATGGGTGCTGGTACTTGGCCATTATATTGGCCCCCTATCCCTCATCAAACCTCAAGAACTCACACCCCCTTAAAGGGCATTTGAGATTTTACAGGTTTGCTGCCAGTAGCCATTAAAGTGTTTGAAATGGGGACACTTTTTTCAAATTGTCACAAATCTTGTACACTTCGAGTTTTTAGCTGAATTTTTTTGTGCATGCCAACAAAAATACAAGGATCACGTCTACCAAGTTTGGGGCCAAAATCTCTTCCGAATAAATTTTAAAAAATCCCGAACCGTAAAAAGTTTCAAAAATCATGAAAAATAGAAAACGAGTCGTCTTGCCATGAAACTTCACGAGAAGGCTTAAGGGACCATTGTATGAATTTACAAGCCACAAAAATGGCAATGGAACGTAGAAATATGAAGATGTGCCTAAACCCACCTACCACCCTATTGATCCACGACTTGCGCATCCTGTCTCTCTGGCCGACGTAGTGCCCGCCCGCCCGCCTGCTTGCCCGCTCATTTCGTCGGTTGGCTTAGGCATATAGAGTTCATTCTTAGTCTAAGATCAGACCAGACTGTGGGTTGCGGCAATGGGATCGGCAGCATATAGAGAGTGACCCAATCGATCCCCGGCTTGCGCATCCCACCCCTTTGGCCGGCTGAGCGCCCGTACGCTCGTTTCGTGGGTTGACTTAGGCATACGGAGTTCATTCCCAGTCTAAGCATACAGAGTTCATTCTCAATCTAAGATCGGACTGGACCGTGGGTTACGGCAGCACATGCTGGGCTCAGGCACGTGCTGGTGCCACATTTTTCTTCGTCGGGGCCGCATCGCCTGAGCTTCGTCAGAGAACTTGACCGACGGCATTGAGGTTCCGACGATCGGGGGGCCGAGGGAGGTGTGTGCACATGATGTGCGATGTGTGCTGGAAGTTGGCCCTTATATTGGCCCCCTATCCCTCATCAAACCTTGAGAACTCACACCCCCTTAAAGAGTATTTGAGATTTTGCAGGTTTGCTACCAGTAGCCATTAAAGCGTCTGAAATGGGGACACTTTTTTCAAATGGTCACAAAATCTTGTACACTTCGAGTTTCTAGCTGAATTTTTTTTGCGTGCCAACAAAAATACAAGGATCACGTCTACCAAGTTTGGGCTCAAAACTCCTTCCGAAAAAATTTTAAAAAATCTCAAACCGCAAAATGTTTCGAAAATCATGAAAAATAGAAAACGAGTCGTCTTGTCCTGAAACTTCACGTGAAGGCTTAAGGAACAATTGTATGAATTTACAAGCTGTAAAAATGGCATTGGCACATAGAAATATGAAGATGTGCCTAAACCCACCTACCACCCTATCGATCCACGGCCTGCGCATCCCGTCTCTCTGGCTAGCGTAGTGCCCGCCCATCCGCTCGTTTCGTCGGTTGGCTTAGGCATACGGAGTTCATTCCCAGTATAAGATCAAACCGGACTGAGGGTTGTGGTAGCAGGATCGCTAGCATGCAGAGGGGGACTTGGCCGATCCCTGGCTTACACATCCGGCCCCTCTGGCCGGCTGAGCGCTCGCACGCCCGTTTCGTGGGTTGACTTAGGCATACGGAGTTCATTCCCACTCTAAGCTTACGGAGTTCATTCCCAGTCTAATATCGGACTAGATCGAGGGTTGCGGCAGCACATGCTGGGCTCGGGCATGTACTGGTGCCGCATTTTCTTCCATGGGGCACCATCGTCGGAGCATCGCCGGAGAACCTGACTGGCGGCATTGGGGTTCCGACGATCGGGGGGGCCGGGGGTGTGTGCGTACATGATGTGCGATGGGTGCTGGTACTGGGCCCTTATATTGGCCCCCTATCCCTCATCAAACCTCGAGAACTCACACCCCCTTAAAGAGCATTTGAGATTTTACAGGTTTACTGCCAGTAGCCATTAAAGTGTCTGAAATGGAGACACTTTTTTCAAATGGTCACAAAATCTTGTACACTTCGAGTTTTAAGCTGAATTTTTTTGTGCAGGCCAAAAAAATACAAGGATCACGTCTACCAAGTTTGGGGCCAAAACTCCTTCCAAAAAAATTTTAAAAAATCTCGAGCCGTAAAAAGTTTCAAAAATCGTGAAAAATAGAAAATGAGTTGTCTTGCCATGAAACTTAACGTGAAAGCTTAAGGGACCACTGTATGAATTTACAAGCCATAAAAATGGCATTGGCATGCAGAAATATGAAGATGCGCCTAAACCCACCTACCACCCTATCGATCCACAGCTTGCGCATCCCGTCTCTCTGGCCGGCGTAGTGCCCGCCCGTCCGCTCATTTTGTCGGTTGGCTTAGGCATACGGAGTTCATTCCCAGTATAAGATCGAACCGGATTGAAGGTTGTGGCAGCAGGATCGCTAGCACGCAGAGGGGGACCCGACCGATCCCTAGCTTGCGCATCCGGCCCCTCTGATCGGCTGAGCGCTCGCACGCCTGTTTTGTGAGTTGACTTAGGCATACGGAGTTCATTCCCAGTCTAAGCTTACAAAGTTCATTCCCAGTCTAAGATTGAACCAGATCGAGGGTTGCGGCAGCACATGCTTGGCTCGGGCATGTGCTGGTGCCGTATTTTTCTTCGCTGGTGCACCATCGCCGGAGAACCTGACTGGCGGCATTGGGGTTTCGATGATCGGGGGGGCCGGGGGCGTGTGCGCACATGATGTGCGATGGGTGCTGGTACTGGGCCCTTATATTGGCCCCTATCCCTCATCAAACCTCTAGAACTCACACCCCCTTAAAGAGCATTTGAGATTTTACAGGTTTACTGCCAGTAGCCATTAAAGTGTCTTAAATGGGGACACTTTATTCAAATGGTCACAAAATCTTGTACACTTCGAGTTTTTAGCTGAATTTTTTTGTGCATGCCAAATAAAATACAGGGATCGCGTCTACCAAGTTTGGGGCCAAAACTCCTTCCAAAAAAATTTTAAAAAATCCTGAACCGTAAAATGTTTCAAAAATCATGAAAAATAGAAAATGAGTCGTCTTGCCATGAAACTTCACGTGAAGGCTTAAGGGACCATTGTATGAATTTACAAGCCATAAAAATGGCATTGGCATGCATAAATATGAAGATGTGACTAAACCAACCTACCACCCTATCGATCCACAGCTTGCGCATCCCGTCTCTCTGGCCGGCGTAGTGCCCGCCCGTCCGTCCGCCTGCTCATTTCGTTGTTTGGCTTAGGCATACGGAGTTCACTCCAAGTCTAAGATTGGATCGGACCGAGGGTTATGGCAGCAGGTTTGGCAGCACGCAGAGTGGGACCCGGCTGATCCCCAGCTTGCGCATCGCGCCCCACTGGCCGGCTGAGTGCCCGCAAGCTCATTTCGTGGGTTAACTTAGGCATACGGAGTTCATTCCTAGTCTAAGCATACAGAGTTCATTCCCAGTCTAAGATCAGATCGGACCGAGGGTTGCAGCAGCACATGCTAGGGTCGGGCATGTGCTGGTGCCGTATTTTTCTTCATCGAGGCACCATCACTGGAGCATCACCAGAGAATCTGACCGGCGGCATTGGGGTTCCGACGATCGGGGGGGCCGGGGTGGTGTGCGCACATGATGTGCGATGGGTGCTGGTACTCGGCCCTTATATTGGCTGCCTATCCTTCATCAAACCTCAAGAACTCACACCCTCTTAAAAAGCATTTGAGATTTTACAGGTTTGCTGCTAGTAGCCATTAAAGTGTCTGAAATGGGGACACTTTTTTCAAATGGTCACAAAATCTTGTACACTTCGAGTTTTTAGCTGAATTGTTTTGTGCATGCCAACAAAAATACAAGGATCACGTCTACCAAGTTTGGGGCCAAAACTCCTTCCAAAAAAATTTTAAAAAATCTCGAGCCGTAAAAAGTTTCAAAAATCGTGAAAAATAGAAAATGAGTTGTCTTGCCATGAAACTTAACGTGAAAGCTTAAGGGACCACTGTATGAATTTACAAGCCATAAAAATGGCATTGGCATGCAGAAATATATAGATGTCCTAAACCCACCTACCACCCTATCGATTCACGGCTTACGCCTCCCGTCTCTCTGGCCGGCGTAGTGCCCGCCTGCTCATTTCGTCGGTTGGCTTAGGCATACGGAGTTCATTCCCAGACTAAGATCAAACCGGACCGACGGTTGTGGCAACAAGATCGACAGCACGCAGAGGGGGACCCTACCAATCCCCGGCTTGCGCATCCCACCCCTTTGGCCGACTGAGCACCCGCATGCTCGTTTCGTGGCTTGACTTAGGCATACGGAGTTCATTCCCAGTCTAAGCAGACGGAGTTCATTCCCAGTCTAAGATCAGACCAGATCGAGGGTTGCGGTAGCACATGCTGGGCTCGGGCACGTGTTGGTGTCACATTTTTCTTCATCGGGGCATCGTCGCCGGAGCATCACCGAAGATCTTGACCGACGGCATTGGGGTTCCGGTAATCGGGGGGGCCGGGGGGTGTGCGCACATGATGTGCGATGGGTGCTGGTACTTGGCCCTTATATTGGCCCTCTATCCCGTATCAAACCTCGAGAACTCACACCCCCTTAAAGAGCATTTAAGATTTTACAGGTTTGCTGCCAGTAGCCATTAAAGTGTCTGAAATGGGGACACTTTTTTCAAATGGTCACAAAATCTTGTGCACTTTGAGTTTTAAGCTGAATCTTTTTGTGCATGCCAACAAAAATACAAGGATCATGTCTACCAAGTTTGGAGCCAAAACTCCTTTCGAAAAAATTTTAAAACATCCCGAACCGTAAAAAGTTTTAAAAATTATGAAAAATAGAAAACGAGTCGTCTTGGCATGAAAATTCACGTGAAGGCTTAAGGGACCATTGTATGAATTTAAATGCCATAAAAATGGCATTGGCACGTAGAAATATGAAGATGTGCCTAAACCCACCTACCACCCTATCGATCCACAGCTTGCGGATCCCGTCTCTCTGGTCGGCGTAGTGCCCGCCTGCCCACCCGCCTGGTTGTTTCGTCAGTTGGCTTAGGCATACGAAGTTTATTCCCCATCCAAGATCAGACCAGACCGAGGGTTGTGGAAGCAGGATCAGTAGCACGTAGAGGGGGACCTGGCTGATCCCCTCTGGCCGGCTGAGTACCCATACGCTCGTTTCGTAGGTTGACTTCGGCATACGGAGTTCATTCCTAGTCTAAGCAGACAGAGTTCATTCCCAGTCTAAGATCAGATCAGATCGAGGGTTACGGTAGCACATGCTTGGCTCGGGCATGTCTTGGTGTCGCATTTTTCTTCGTCGGGGCACCATCGCCGGAGTATCACCGGAGATCCTAACCCACGGCATTGGGGTTCCGGTAATCGGGGGGCTGGGGGGGTGTGCGCACATGATGTGTGATGGGTGGTGGTACTTGGCCCTTATATTGGCCCCCTATCCCACATCAAACCTCAAGAACTCACACCCCTTAAAGAGCATTTGAGATTTTATAGGTTTGCTGCTAGTAGGCATTAAAGTGTCTAAAATGGGGACACTTTTTTCAAATGGTCGCAAAATCTTGTACACTTTGAGTTTTTAGCTGAATTTTTTTGTGCATGCCAAAAAAATTACAGGCATCACATCTACCAAGTTTGGGGCAAAAACTCCTACCGAAAAAATTTTAAAAAATCTCGAACCGTAAAAAGTTTCAAAAATCATGAAAAATAGAAAACGAGTTGTCTTGCCATGAAACTTCATGTGAAGGCTTAAGGGACCATTGTATGAATTTACAAGCCATAAAAATGGCATCGGCACGCATAAATATGAAGATGTGCCTAAACCCACCTACCACCCAATCGATCCACGACTTGCGCATCCCGTCTCTCTGGCCGACGTAGTGCCCGCCCGCCTACCCTCTCGTTTCGTCGGTTGGCTTAGGCATACGGAGTTCATTCCCAGTCTAAGATCAGAACAGACTGAGGGTTGTAGTAGTAGGATCAGCAGCACACAGAGGGGGACCCGGCCGATCCCCGACTTGCGCATCCCGCCCCTCTGGCCGACTGAGCACCCGCACGCTCATTCCATGGGTTGACTTAGGCATACTGAATTTTTTTGTGCACGCCAACAAAAAAACAAGGATCACGTCTACCAAGTTTGGGGCCAAAGTCCTTCTGAAAATATTTAAAAAAATCTCAAACCGTAAAAAGTTTCAAAAATCATGAAAAATAGAAAACGAGTCGTCTTGCCATGAAACTTCACGTGAAGGCTTACGGGACCATTGTATGAATTTACAAGCCATAAATTTGGCATTGGCGTGCAGAAATATGAAGATGTACCTAAACCCACCTACCACCTTACCGATCCACGGCTTGCGCATCCCGTCTCTCTGGTCGACGTAGTGCCCACTTGCTCGTTTCGTCGGTTGGCTTAGGCATACGGAGTTCATTCCAGTCTAAGATTGGACCGGATCGAAGGTTCCAGTAGCAAGATCGGTAGCTCGTAGAGGGGGACCCGATCGATCCCCGGCTTACGCGTCCTACCCCTCTGGTCAGCTGAGCACCCGCACGCGCGTTTCGCGGGTTGACTTAGGCATACGGAGTTCATTCCCAGTCTAAGATCAGACTGGACCAAGAGTTACGACAGCACATGCTGGACTCGGGCATGTGTTGGTGCCGCATTTTTCTTTGCCGATGCACCATCGCCAGAGCATCATCGGAGAACCTGACTGGCGAAATTAGGGTTCTAGCGATCGGGGGGGCCGAGGGGGGTGTGCGCACATGATGTGCGATGGGTGGTGGTACTTGGCCCTTATATTGGCCCCCTATCCCTCATCAAACCTCGAGAACTCACACCCCCTTAAACTGAATTTGAGATTTTACAGGTATGCTGCCAGTAGCCATTAAAGTGTCTGAAATGGGGACACTTTTTTCAAATGGTCACAAAATCTTGTACACTTCGAGTTTTTAGCTAATTCTTTTTGTGCATGCCAACAAAAATACAAGGATCACGTCTACCAAGTTTGGGGCCAAAACTCCTTCCGAAAAAATTTTAAAAAATCCCGAACCGTAAAAAGTTTCAAAAATCCTGAAAAATAGAAAACAAGTCGTCTAGCCTTGAAACTTCATGTGAAGGCTTAAGGGACCATTGTATGAATTTACAAGCCATAAAAATGGCATTGGCATGCAGAAATATGAAGATGTGCCTAAACCCACCTACCACCCTATCGATCCACAGCTTGCGCATCCCGTCTCTCTGGCCGGCGTAGTGCCCGCCCACCCACCCTCTCGCTCGTTTCGTCGGTTGGCTTAGGTATACGGAGTTCATTCCCAGTCTAAGATCAGATCGGACCGAGGGTTACGGCAGCAGGATCGACAACACGCAGAGACGGACCCGACCGATCCCCGGCTTGCGCGTCCCGCCCCTTTGGTCGGCTGAGCAACCGTACGCTCATTTCGTGGGTTGACTAAGGCATACGGAGTTCATTCCCAGTGTAAGCATACAGAATTCATTCCCAGTCTAAGATCGGACCGAATTGAGGGTTGCGACAGTACATGCTGGGCTCGGGCATGTGTTGGTGTCGTATTTTTCTTCGTCGGGGCACCATCACCGGAGAACCTGACCGGCGACATTGGGGTTTCAGCGATCGGGGGGCCCAGGGGGTGTGCGCGCATGATGTGTGATGGGTGCTGGTATTGGCCCTTATATTGGCCCCCTATCCCTTATCAAACCTCGAGAACTCACACCCCCTTAAAGAGCATTTGAGATTTTTCAGTTTTGCTGCCAGTAGCCATTAAAGTGTATGAAAGAGGGACACTTTTTTCAAATGGTCACAAAATCTTGTACACTTCGAGTTTTTAGTTGAATTGTTTTGTGCATGCCAACAAAAATACAAGGATCACGTCTACCAAGTTTGGGGTCAAAACCCTTTTCGAAAAAATTTAAAAAAATCACGAACCGCAAAAAGTTTTGAAAATCGTAAAAAATAGAAAACGAGTCATCTTGCCATGAAACTTCACGTAAAGGCTTAAGGGACCATTGTATGAATTTACAAGCCATAAAAATGGCATTGGCACGCAGAAATATGAAGATGAGCCTAAACCCACCTACCATCCTATCGATCCACGGCTTGCGCATCCCGTCTTTCTGGCCGACATAATGCCTGCCTGCCCGCCCGCTCGCTCGTCGGTTGGCTTAGGCATACGGAGTTCATTCCCAGTCTAAGATCGGACCGGACCGAGGGTTGCGAGGGCAAGATCGGCAGCACGCAGAGGGGGTCCTAGTCGATCCTCGGTTTACGTATCCCGCCCTTCTGGCCTGCTGAGCACTCGCACGCTTGTTTCACGAGTTGACTTAGGCATACGGAGTTCTTTCCCAGTCTAAGCAAACGGAGTTCATTCCCAGTCTAAGATCAGATCGGACCGAGGGTTACGGCAGCACATGCTGGGCTTGGGCATGTGTTGGTGCCGCATTTTTCTTCGCCGGGGTACAATCGTCGAAGCATCGTCGGAGAACCTGACTGGCGGCATTGGGGTTCCCACGATCGAGTGGGCCGGGGGGGTGTGCGCACATGATGTGCGATGGGTGTTGGTACTTAGCCCTTATATTGGCCCCCTATCCCTCATCAAACCTCCAGAACTCACACCCTTTAAAGAGCGTTTGAGATTTTACAGGTTTGCAGCCAGTAGCCATTAAAGTGTCTGAAATGGGGACACTTTTTTCAAATGGTCACAAAATCTTGTACACTTCGAGTTTTTAGCTGAATTTTTTTTTGCACGCCAACAAAAATACAAGGATCACATCTACCAAGTTTGGGGCCAAAGTCCTTCTGAAAATATTTAAAAAAATCTCAAACCGTAAAAAGTTTCAAAAATCATGAAAAATAGAAAACGAGTCGTCTTGCCATGAAACTTCACGTGAAGGCTTAAGGGACCATTGTATGAATTTACAAGCCATAAAAATGGCATTGGCATGTAGAAATATGAAGATGTGCCTAAACCCACCTACCACCGTACCGATCCATGGCTTGCGCATCCCGTCTCTCTGGCCGACGTAGTGCCTGCCAGCTCGTTTCGTCGGTTGGCTTAGGCATACGGAGTTCATCCCAATCTAAGACCAGACCAGATCGAAGGTTATGGTAGCAGGATCGGCAGCATGTAGAGGAGGACCCGGCCGATCCCCGGGTTACGCATCCTACCCCTTTTGTCAGCTAAGCACCCGCACGCTCGTTTCGCAGGTTGACTTAGGCATATGGAGTTCATTCCCAGTCTAAGCATACGGAGTTCATTCCCAGTCTAAGATCGGACTGGACCGAGGGTTACGGCAGCACATGCTGGACTCGGGCATGTGTTGGTGCCGCATTTTTCTTCATCGATGCACCATCGTCGGAGCATCGTCGGAGAACCTGACCGACGGAATTAGGGTTTTGGCGATCGGGGGGGCCGGGGGGTGTGCGCACATGATGTGCGATGGGTGGTAGTACTTGGCCCTTATATTGGCCCTTATATTGGCCCCCTATCCCTCATCAAACCTCGAGAACTCACACCCCCTTAAAGAGAATTTGGGATTTTACAGGTTTGCTGCCAGTAGCCATTAAAGTGTCTGAAATGGGGACACTTTTTTCAAATGGTCACAAAATCTTGTACACTTCGAGTTTTTAGCTAAATTTTTTTGTGCATGCCAACAAAAATACAAGGATCACGACTATCAAGTTTGGGGCAAAAAATCCTTTCGAAAATATTTTTAAAAATCTCGAATCGAAAAAAGTTTCAAAAATCATGAAAAATAGAAAACGAGTTGTCTTGCCACGAAACTTCACGTGAAGGCTTAAGGGACCATTGTATGAATTTACAAGCCATAAAAATGGTATTGGCACGTAGAAATATGATGATGTGCCTAAACCCACCTACCACCCTATCGATCCATGGCTTACGCATCCCGTCTCTCTGGCCGACGTAGTGCCCGCCCGCTCGCCAGCTCGTCCGCTCATTTTGTCGGTTGGCTTAGGCATACAGAGTTCATTCCCAGTCTAAGATCAAACCGAATCGAGGGTTGCGGCAGCAAGATCGACAGCATGCAGAGGGGGACCGGACCGATCCCCGGCTTGCGCATCCCTTCCCTCTGGCTGGCTGAGCACCCGCACGCTCGTTTCGTGGGTTGACTTAGGCATACGAAGTTCATTCCCAATCTAAGCATACGAAGTTCATTCCTAGTCTAAGATCGGATCAGACCAACGGTTGCGGCAGCACATGCTGGGCTCCGGCATGTGTTGATGCCGTATTTTTCTTCGTCGGGGCACCATCACCGGAGAACCTGACCGACGACATTGGGGTTCCGATGATCGGGGGGATCGTGGGGGTGTGCGCACATGATGTGCAACGGGTGCTAGTACTTGGCCCTTATATTGGCCCCCTATCCCTCATCAAACCTCGAGAACTCACACCCCCTTATAGAGAATTTGAGATTTTACAGGTTTGCTGGTAGTACCCATTAAAGTGTCTGAAATGGGACACTTTTTTCAAATGGTCACAAAATCTTATACACTTCGAGTTTTTAGCTGAATTTTTTTGTGTATGCCGAAACTCCTTCCAAAAAAATTTTAAAAAATCCCAAACCCAAAAAGGTTTAAAAATCGTGAAAAATAGAAAACGAGTCGTCTTGCCATGAAACTTCACGTAAAGGCTTAAGGGACCATTGTATAAATTTATAAGCCATAAAAATGGCATTGGCATGCAGAAATATGAAGATGTACCTAAACCCACCTACCACCCTAATGATACACGGCTTGCGCATCCCTTCTCTCTGGCTGACGTAGTGCCCGCTCGCCCGCCCGCTCGCTAATTTCATCGGTTGGCTTAGGCATACAGTGTTCATTCCCAGTCTAAGATGAGACCAGACCGAGGGTTACGGCATCAGGATAGGCAGCATGTAGAAGAGGACCCGACCGATCCCCGTCTTGCGCATCCTGCCCCTATGGCCGACTGAGCACCCGTACGCTCGTTTTGTTGGTTGACTTAGGCATACGGAGTTCATTCCTAGTCTAAGCATACGGAGTTCATTCCCAGTCTAAGATTGGACCAGACCGAGGATTGTGGCAGCACATGCTGGGCTCGGGCATGTGTTGGTGCCATATTTTTCTTCGACGGGGCACCATTGCGGGAGCATCGCCATAGAACCTGATCGGCGGCATTGGGGTTCCGACGATCGGGGGGGCTGGGGGGTGTGCACACATGATGTGCGATGAGTGCTGGTACT
Organism: Durio zibethinus; assembly: GCF_002303985.1. The sequence continues at coordinate 4,529,095 of NW_019167849.1, read as the reverse complement.
TGGCCCTTATATTGGCCCCCTATCGTGCATCAAACCTCGAGAACTCACACCCCCTTAAAGAGCATTTGAGATTTTATAGGTTTCCTGCCAGCAGCCATTAAAGTGTCTGAAATGGGGAGACTTTTTTCAAATGGTCACAAAATCTTGTACACTTCAAATTTTTAGCTAAATTTGTTTGTGAATGCCAACAAAAATACACGGATCACCTCTACAAAGTTTGGGGTGAAAACCCCTTCCTAAAAAATTTTAAAAAATCCTGAACCGCAAAAATTTCAAAAATCATGAAAAATAGAAAATGAGTCGTCTTGCCATAAAACTTCAGGTGAAGGCTTAAGGGACCATTGTATGAATTTACAAGCCATAAAAATGGCATTGGCACACAAAAATATGAAGAAATGCCTAAACCCACCTTGGGATCCCGCCCCTCTGGCCGACTGAGCGCCCGCACGCTCGTTTTGTTGGTTGACTTAGGCATACGGAGTTCATTCCCTATCTAAGCATATGAAGTTCATTCCCAGTCTAAGATCGGATCGGACCGAGGGTTGCGGCAGCACATGCTGGGCTCCAGCATGTGTTGGTGCCGTATTTTTCTTCGTCGGGGCACCATCGCCAGAGAACCTGACCGGTGGCATTGGGGTTCCGACGATCTGGGGGCCGGGGTGGTGTGCGCACATGATGTGCAATGAGTGCTGGTACTTGGCCCTTATATTTGCCCCCTATCCCTCATGAAACCTCGAGAACTCACACCCCCTTAAAGAGCATTTGAGATTTTACAGGTTTGCGGCCAGTAGCCATTAAAGTGTCTTAAATGGGCACACTTTTTTCAAATGGTCACAAAATCTTGTAAACTTCAAGTTTTTAGCTGAATTTTTTTGTGCATGCCAAGAAAAATACAAGGATCACGTCTACCAAGTTTGGGGCCAAAACTCCTTCCGAAAAAGTTTTAAAAAATCTCAAACCGCAAAAAGTTTCAAAAATCATGAAAAATAGAAAACGAGTCGTCTTCCCATAAAACTTTACGTGAAGGCTTAAGGGACCATTGTATGAATTTACAAGCCATAAAAATGGCATTGGCACACAAAAATATGAAGAAATGCCTAAACCCACCTTGGAATCCCGCCCCTCTGGCCGACTGAGCGCCCGTACGCTCGTTTTGTTGGTTGACTTAGGCATACGGAGTTCATTCCTAGTCTAAGCATACGGAGTTCATTCCCAGTCTAAGATTGGACCAGACCGAGGATTGTGGCAGCACATGCTGGGCTCGGGCATGTGTTGGTGCCATATTTTTCTTCGACGGGGCACCATTGCGGGAGCATCGCCATAGAACCTGATCGGCGGCATTGGGGTTCCGACGATCGGGGGGGCTGGGGGGTGTGCACACATGATGTGCGATGAGTGCTGGTACTTGGCCCTTATATTGGCCCCCTATCGTGCATCAAACCTCGAGAACTCACACCCCCTTAAAGAGCATTTGAGATTTTATAGGTTTCCTGCCAGCAGCCATTAAAGTGTCTGAAATGGGGAGACTTTTTTCAAATGGTCACAAAATCTTGTACACTTCAATTTTTTAGCTAAATTTGTTTGTGAATGCCAACAAAAATACACGGATCACCTCTACAAAGTTTGGGGTGAAAACCCCTTCCTAAAAAATTTTAAAAAATCTTGAACCGCAAAAATTTCAAAAATCATGAAAAATAGAAAATGAGTTGTCTTGCCATAAAACTTCAGGTGAAGGCTTAAGGGACCATTGTATGAATTTACAAGCCATAAAAATGGCATTGGCACGTAGAAATATGAAGATGTGCCTAAACCCACCGACCAGCCTATCAATCCACGGCTTGCGTATCCCGCCTCTCTGGCCGACGTAGTGCCCGCCCACCCGCCCGCCCGCTCGATTCGTCAGTTGGCTTAGGCATACGGAGTTCATTCCCAGTCTAAGATCAGACCAGACCGAGGGTTGCGACAACAGGATTGGCAGCACGCAGAGGGGGTCCCAGCCGATCCCCGACTTGCACATCCCGCCCCTCTGGTCGCTGAGCGCCCGTACGCTCGTTTTGTGGGTTGACTTAGGCATACGGAGTTCATTCCCAGTCTAAGATCGGACCGGACCAAGGGTTGTGAAAGCACATTCTGGGCTCGGGCATGTGCTGGTGCCGTATTTTTCTTCACCGGGGCACCATCACCGGAGCATCATCGGAGAACCTGACCGGCAGCATTGGGGTTTAGGGGATCAGGGGGGCTGGGGGTGTGCGCACATGATGTGCGATGGGTGCTGGTACTTGACCCTTATATTGTCCCCCTATCCCTCATCAAACCTTGAGAACTCACACCCCCTTAAAGAGCATTTGAGACTTTATAGGTTTGCTGCCAGTAGCTATTAAAGTATCTAAAATGGGGACACTTTTTTCAAATGGTCACTAAATCTTGTACACTTCGAGTTTTTAGCTGAATCTTTTTGTGCATGCCAACAAAAATACAAAGATCACGTCTACCAAGTTTGGCGCCAAAACTCCTTCTGAAAAAAATTTAGAAAATCCCGAACTGCAAAAAGTTTTAAAAATCATGAAAAATAGAAAATGAGTCGTCTTGCCATGAAACTTGACGTGAAGGCTTAAGGGACCAATGTATGAATTTACAAGCCATAAAAATGGCATTGGCACGCAGAAATATGAAGATGTGCCTAAACCCACCTACCACCCTATCGATCCGTGGCTTGTGCATCCTGCCTCTCTGGCCGGCGTACTACCCGCTCGTTTAATGGCTTGCATGCGTCGGATCGACAGGGTGGGATATGACAGCACGCAGGGGGGACCCGACGATCCCCGGCTTGCGCATCCCACCCCCTGGCCTGCTAGCACCTGCAGCTCGTTCCATGGTTGACTTAGGCATACGGAGTTCATTCCGTCTAAGATCGGTCGGATCGAGGTTGCGCAGCAGGATCGACAGCACACAAGGGGACCCGACCATCCCCGGCCGGCTTGCGCTCCTGCCAGTCTTGGCCGGCTACCCCGCACGCTCGTTTTTGGGTTGACGTACGGCATACGGAGTTCATTCCCAGTCTAAGAGTTGGATCAGACAGAGGGTTACGACAGCACATGCTGGGCTTCGAAATGTGCGTTGTTTCGACATTCTTTCTTACGTCGAGGCACCCATCGTTGGGCATACGTCGGAGAACCTGACCTGCGGCATTGGGGTTCCGAAGATCAGGAGGGCCAGGGGGGGTGTTCGCACATGATGTGCAATGGGTGCTGGTACTTGGCCCTTATATTCACCCCCTATCCCTCATCAAACCTTGAGAACTCACACTCCCTTAAAGAGCATTTGAGATTTTACAAGTTTGCTGTCAGTAGCCATTAAAGTCTATGAAATGGGGACACTTTTTTCAAATGGTCACAAAATCTTGTACACTTCGAGTTTTTAGCTGAATTTTTTTATGCATGCCAAAAAAAAATACAAGGATCACGTCTTCCAAGTTTGGTTCCAAAACTCCTAACGAAAAAATTTTAAAAAATCCCAAACCGTAAAAAGTTTTGAAAATCATGAAAAATAGAAAACGAGTCGTCTTGCCGTGAAACTTCGCGTGAGTGCTTAAGGGACCATTGTATGAATTTACTAGCCATAAAAATGGCATTGGAATGCAGAAATATGAAGATGTGCCTAAACCCACCTACCACCCTATCGATCCATGGCTTGCACATCCCGTCTCTCTGGCCGGTGTAGTACCCGCCCGCCCGCCCGTCCGCTCATTTCATCTGTTGGCTTAGGCATACGGAATTCATTCCCAGTCTAAGATTGGACCAGACTGAGGATTGTGACAGTAGGATCGGCAACACATAGAGGGAGACCCGACCAATCCATGGCTTGCGCATCCCGCCCCTCTGGCCGGCTGAGCACCCGCACGCTCGTTTCGTGGGTTGACATAGGCATACAGAGTTCATTCCCAGTCTAAGCGTACAGAGTTCATTCCCAGTCAAGATCGGACCGGACCGAGGGTTGCAGTAGCACATGCTGGGCTCGGGCATGTGTTGGTGCCGCATTTCTCTTCGTCGGGGCACCATCCCCGGAGCATCGCCGGAGAACCTGACCGGCGGCATTGGGGTTCCGATGATCGGGGGGGCCGGGGGGTGTGCGCACATGATGTGCGATGGGTGCTGGTACTTGGCCCTTATATTGGCCCCCTATCCCTCATCAAACCTCAGAACTCACACCCTCTTAAAGAGCATTGGAGATTTTACAGGTTTGCTGCCAGTAGCCATTAAAGTGTCTGAAATGGGGACACTTTTTTCAAATGGTCACAAAATCTTGTACACTTCGAGTTTTTAGCTGAATTTTTTTGTGCATGCCAATAAAAATACAAGGATCACATCTACCAAGTTTGGGGCCAGAACTCCTACTGTAAAAATTTTAAAAAATCTCGAACCGTAAAAAGTTTCAACAATCATGAAAAATAAAAAATGAGTCATCTTGCCATGAAACTTCACGTGAAGGCTTAACGGACCATTCTATGAATTTACAAACCATAAAAATGGCATTGAAATGCAAAAATATGAAGATGTGCCTAAACCCACCTACCACCCTATCGATCCACGGCTTGCGCATCCCGTCTCTCTGGTCGGCATAGTGCCCTCCTGCCCGCTCGCCCGCTCGTTTCATCGGTTGGCTTAGGCTTACGGAGTTCATTCCCAGTCTAAGACTGGATCAGATTGAGGGTTGCAGTAGCAAGATTGGTAGCACGTAGAGGGGGACCCGGTTGATCCCCGGCTTGCGCATCCTGCCCTTCTGGCCAGCTGAGCACCCGTACGCTCATTTCATGGGTTGACTTAGGCATACGGAGTTCATTCCCAGTCTAAGTATATGAAGTTCATTCCCAATCTAAGATTGGACCAGACCGAGGGTTATGGTAGTACATGCTGGGCTTGGGCATGTGTTGGTGCCGCATTTTCTTCACCGGGGCACCATCACCAGCGCATCGTCGGAGAACTTGACCGGCGGCATTGGGGTTCCGACGATCGGGGGGCCGGGGGGTGTGCGCACATGATGTGCGATGGGTTCTGGTACTTGGCCCTTATATTGGCCTCCTATCCCTCATCAAACCTCGAGAACTCACACCCCTTAAAGAGCATTTGAGATTTTGCAGGTTTGCTGCTAGTAGCCATTAAAGTGCCTGAAATGGGGACACTTTTTCCAAATGGTCACAACATCTTGTACACTTTGAGTTTTTAGCTGAATTTTTTTGTGCATGCCAACAAAAATACAAGGATCATGTCTACCATCTTTACGGCCAAAACTCCTTCTGAAAAAATTTTAAGAAATCTCGAACCGTAAAAAGTTTCAAAAATCATGAAAAATAGAAAACGAGTCGTCTTGCCATGAAACTTCACGTGAAGGCTTAAGGGACCATTGTATGAATTTACAAGCCATAAAAATGGCATTGGCATGCAGAAATATGAAGATGTGCCTAAACCCACCTACCACCCTATCGATCCATGGCTTGCACATCCCGTCTCTCTGGCCGGTGTAGTACCCGCCCGCCCGCCCGTCCGCTCATTTCATCTGTTGGCTTAGGCATACGGAATTCATTCCCAGTCTAAGATTGGACCAGACTGAGGATTGTGACAGTAGGATCGGCAACACATAGAGGGAGACCCGACCAATCCATGGCTTGCGCATCCCGCCCCTCTGGCCGGCTGAGCACCCGCACGCTCGTTTCGTGGGTTGACATAGGCATACAGAGTTCATTCCCAGTCTAAGCGTACAGAGTTCATTCCCAATCAAGATCGGACCGGACCGAGGGTTGCAGTAGCACATGCTGGGCTCGGGCATGTGTTGGTGCCGCATTTCTCTTCGTCGGGGCACCATCCCCGGAGCATCGCCGGAGAACCTGACCGGCGACATTGGGGTTCCGATGATCGGGGGGGCCGGGGGGTGTGCGCACATGATGTGCAATGGTTGCTGGTACTTGGCCCTTATATTGGCCCCCTATCCCTCATCAAACCTCAGAACTCACACCCTCTTAAAGAGCATTGGAGATTTTACAGGTTTGCTGCCAGTAGCCATTAAAGTGTCTGAAATGGGGACACTTTTTTCAAATGGTCACAAAATCTTGTACACTTGGAGTTTTTAGCTGAATTTTTTTGTGCATGCCAACAAAAATACAAGGATCACGTCTACCAAGTTTGGGGCCAAAAATCCTTCCGAAAAAATTTTTAAAAATCCCGAACCGCAAAAAGTTTCAAAAATCATGAAAAATAGAAAACGAGTCGTCTTGCCATGAAACTTCACGTAAGGGCTTGATGGACCATTTTATGAATTTACAAGCCATAAAAATGGCATTGAAATGCAGAAATATGAAGATGTGCCTAAACCCACCTACCACCCTATTGATCCATGGCTTGCGCATCCCGTCTCTCTGGCCGACATAGTGCCCGCCCACCCGTCCGCCCGCTTGTTTCGTCAGTTGGCTTAGGCATACGGAGTTCATTCCAGGTCTAAGATCAGACCGGACTGAGGGTTGTGGCAGCAGGATTGGTAGCATGCAGAGGGGGACCCGTCCGATCCCCGGCTTGTGCATCCAGCACCTCTGGTCGGTTGAGCACCTGCACGCTCGTTTCGTGGGTCGACTTAGGCATACGGAGTTCATTCCCAGTCTAAGGATATGAAGTTCATTCCCAGTCTAAGATCGGACCAGACCGAGGGTTACGGTGGCACATGCTAGGCTTGGGCATGTGTTGGTGCCGCATTTTTGTTCGTCGGGGCACCATCGTCGGAGCATCGTCGGAGCATCGTCGGAGAACCTGACCGACGGCATTGGGGTTTCGACGATCGGGGGGGCCGAAGGGGGGTGTGTGCACATGATGTGTGATGGGTGCTGGTACTTGGCTTTTATATTAGCCCCCTATCTCTCATCAAACCTCGAGAACTCACACCCCTTAAAGAGCATTTGAGATTTTACAGGTTTGCTGCCAGTAACCATTAAAGTGTCTAAAATGTGGACACTTTTTTCAAATGGTCACAAAATCTTGTACACTTCGAGTTTTTAGCTGAATTTTTTTGTGCAGGCCAACAAAAATACAAGGATCACGTCTACCAAGTTTGGGGACAAAATTCATTCCAAAAAAATTTTAAAAAATCCTGAATCGTAAAAAGTTTCAAAAATCAGGAAAAATAGAAAACGAGTCATCTTGCCTTAAAACTTCACGTGAAGGCTTAAGGGACCATTGTATGAATTTACAAGCCATAAAAATGGCATTGGCATGCAGAAATATGAAGATGTGACTAAACCCACCTACCAACTTATCGATCCATGGCTTGCGCATCCCGTCTCTCTTTTCGACGAAGTGCCCGCCCGCCCGCTCGTTTCGTCGGTCGGCTTAGGCATATGGAGTTCATTCCAAGTCTAAGATCAGACCGAATAGAGGGTTGTGGTAGCAGGATCGACAGCATGTAGAAGGGACCCGGCCGATCCCCGGCTTGCGCATCTCGCCCCTCTGGCCGGCTGAGCACCCGAACGCTCGTTTCGTGGGTTGACTTAGGCATACGGAGTTTGGGGTCAAAACTCCTTCCGAAAAAATTTTAAAAAATCTCGAACCATAAAAAGTTTGAAAAATCGTGAAAAATAAAAAATGAGTCGTCTTGCCATGAAACTTCACGTGAAGGCTTAAGGGACCTTTGTATGAATTTACAAGCCATAAAAATGGCATTGGCGAGCTGAAATATGAAGATGTGCCTAAACCCACCTACCATCCTATCGATCTACGGCTTGCGTATCTCATCTCTCCGGCCAACGTAGTGCCCGCCCTCCCACCCACCCTCATTTCGTCGGTTGGCTTAGGCAAAGGGAGTTCATTCCCAGTCTAAGATTGGATCGGATCGAGGGTTGTGGTAGCAGGATCACTTAGGCTTACGGAGTTTATTCCCAGTCTAAGCATACGGAGCTCATTCCCAGCCTAAGATCAGACCAGCTCGAGGGTTGCGGCAGCACACGCTGGGCTCGAGCATGTGTTGGTGCTGCATTTTTCTTCATCGGGGCACCATCGTCAGTGAACCTGACCGGCGGCATTGGGGTTCTGGCAATCGAGGGGGCCGGGGGGGTGTGCGCGCATGATGTGCGATGGGTGATGGTACGTGGCCCTTATATTGGCCCCCTATCCCTCATCAAACCTCGAGAACTCACACCCCCTTAAAGAGCATTTAAGATTTTATAGGTTTGCTGCCAGTAGTCATTAAAGTGTCTGAAATGGGGACACTTTTTTCAAATGGTCACAAAATCTTATACACTTCGAGTTTTTAGCTGAATTTTTTTGTGCATGCCAAAAAAAATACAAGGATCACGTCTACCAAGTTTGGGGCCAAAACTCTTTCTGAAAAGATTTTAAAAAATCCCAAACCGTAAAAAGTTTAAAAAATCATGAAAAATAGAAAACGAGTCGTCTTGCACGTGAAGGCTTAAGGGAGCATTGTATGAATTTACAAGCCATAAAAATGGCATTGGCACGTAGAAATATGAAGATGTGCCTAAACCCACCTACCACCCTATCGATCCACGGCTTGCGCATCCCATCTCTCTGGCCGACGTAGTGCCTGCCTGCCCGCCCGCCCGCTCGTTTCGTCGGTTGGCTTAGCCATACGGAGTTTATTCTCAGTCTAAGATCGAATTAGACCGAAGGTTGCGGAGCAAGATCGACAGCACGCAGAGGGGGACCTGACCCATCCCGCCCCTCTGGCCGGTTGAGCACCCATACGCTCTTTCGTGGGTTGACTTAGGCATACGGAGTTCATTCCCAGGTCTAAGCCTACGGAGTTTCATTTCCCAGTCTAAGATTGAACCAGACCGAGGGTTACGGCAGCCACATGCTGGGCTTCGGGCAGTGTGTTGGTGCCACATTTTTTTCACCGGGGACCACGTCGGAGCATTACCGGAGAACCTGACCGATAGCATTGGGGTTCCAATGATCGGGGGGCCCGAGGGGTGTGCGCACATGATATGCGATGGGTGCTGGCACTTGGCCCTTATATTGGCCCCCTATCCCTCATCAAACCTCGAGAACGACACCCTCTTAAAGAGCATTTGAGATTTTATAGGTTTGCTGCCAGTAGCCAATAAGTGTTTGAAATGGGGATAGTTTTTAGCTGAATTTTTTTGTGCATGCCAATAAAAATAAAAGGATCACGTCTACCAAGTTCGGGGCCAAAACTCCTTCCGAAAAAATTTTAAAAAATCCCAAACCGTAAAAAGTTTCAAAAATAAAAAACGAGTCATCTTGCCATGAAATTTCACGTGAAGGCTTAAGGGACCATTGTATGAATTTACAAGCCACAAAAATGGCATTGGCATGCAGAAATATGAAGATGTGGCTAAGCCCACCTACCAACCTATCGATCCACGGCTTGCGCATCCCGTCTCTCTGGTTGACGTAGTGCCCGCCCGCCCGTCCGCTCGTTTCATCGGTTGGCTTAGGCATATCGAGTTCATTCCCAGTCTAAGATCTGACCGGATCGAGGGTTGCGGTAATAGGATCGACAGCACGTAGAGGGGACCCGGCTGATCCTTGGCTTGCGCATCCCGCCCCTCTAGCCGGCTGAGCACCCGCACGCTCGTTTCGTGGGTTGACTTAGGCATACGGAGTTCATTCCCAGTCTAAGCATACGGAGTTCATTCCCAGTCTAAGATCAGAATGGACCGACGGTTGCGGCAGCACATGCTAGGCTCAGGCATGTGTTGGTGTCGCATTTTTCTTCGCCGGGGCACCATCGCCGAAGAACCTGACCGGCGGCATTGGGGTTCCGAAGATCGGGGGGCTGGGGGGGTGTGCGCAAATGATGTGCGATGGGTGCAGGTACTTGGCCCTTATATTGACCCCCTATCCCTCATCAAACCTCGAGAACTCACACCCCCTTAAAGAGCATTTGAGATTTTACAGGTTTGCTGCCAGTAGCCATTAAGTGTTTGAAATGGGGACACTTTTTTCAAATGGTCACAAAATCTTGTACACTTCGAGTTTTTAGCTGAATTTTTTTATGCATGCCAATAAAAATACAAGGATCACATGTACCAAGTTTGGGGTCAAAACTCCTTCCGAAAAAATTTTAAAAAATATCGAACCATAAAAAGTTTCAAAAATCGTGAAAAATAAAAAATGAGTCGTCTTGCCATGAAACTTCACGTGAAGGCTTAAGGGACCATTGTATGAATTTACAAGCCATAAAAATGGCATTGGCATGCTGAAATATGAAGATGTGCCTAAACCCACCTACCATCCTATCGATCTACGGCTTGCGCATCTCGTCTCTCTGGCCAGCGTAGTGCCCGCCCGCCCACCCGCCCTCATTTCGTCCTTTGGCTTAGGCATAGGGAGTTCATTCCCAGTCTAAGATTGGATCGGACCGAGGGTTGTGGTAGCAAGATCACTCAGGCTTACGGAGTTTATTTCCAGTCTAAGCATATGGAGCTCATTCCCAGTCTATGATCAGACCAGCTCGAGGGTTGCGGCAGCACACGCTGGGCTCAAGCATGTGTTGGTGCCCCATTTTTCTTCACCGGGGCACCATCGTCGGTGAACCTGACCGGCGACATTGGGGTTCTGGCAATCGAGGGGGCCGGGGGGGTGTGCGCGCATGATGTGCGATGGGTGATGGTACTTGGCCCTTATATTGGCCCCCTATCCCTCATCAAACCTCGAGAACTCACACCCCCTTAAAGAGCATTTGAGATTTTATAGGTTTGCTGCCAGTAGCCATTAAAGTGTCTGGAATGGGGACACTTTTTTCAAATGGTCACAAAATCTTATACACTTCGAGTTTTTAGCTGAATTTTTTTGTGCATGCCAAAAAAAATACAAGGATCACGTCTACCAAGTTTGGGGCCAAAACTCTTTCTGAAAAAATTTTAAAAAATCCCAAACCATAAAAAGTTTAAAAAATCATGAAAAATAGAAAACGAGTCATCTTGCACGTGAAGGCTTAAGGGAGCATTGTATGAATTTACAAGCCATAAAAATGGCATTGGCACGTAGAAATATGAAGATGTGCCTAAACCCACCTACCACCCTATCGATCCACGGCTTGCGCATCCCATCTCTCTGGCCGACGTAGTGCCTGCCCGCCCGCCCGCCCGCCCGCCCGCTCGTTTCGTCGGTTGGCTTAGGCATACGGAGTTCATTCTCAGTCTAAGATCGAATTAGACCGAAGGTTGTGGAGCAAGATCGACAGCACGCAGAGGGGGACCTGAACGATCCCTGGCTTGCACATCCCGCCCCTTTGGCCGGTTGAGCACCCGTACGCTCGTTTCGTGGGTTGACTTAGGCATACGGAGTTCATTCCCAGTCTAAGCCTACGGAGTTCATTCCCAGTCTAAGATTGAACCAGACCGAGGGTTACGGCAGCACATGCTGGGCTCGGGCATGTGTTGGTGCCACATTTTTCTTCACCGGGGCACCACGCCGGAGCATTGCCGGAGAACCTGACCGGCAGCATTGGGGTTCCAATGATCGGGGGGCCCGAGGGGTGTGCACACATGATATGCGATGGGTGCTGGCACTTGGCCCTTATATTGGCCCCTATCCCTCATCAAACCTCGAGAACGCACACCCCCTTAAAGAGCATTTGAGATTTTATAGGTTTGCTGCCAGTAGCCAATAAGTGTTTGAAATGGGGATAGTTTTTAGCTGAATTTTTTTGTGCATGCCAATAAAAATAAAAGGATCACGTCTACCAAGTTCGGGGCCAAAACTCCTTCCGAAAAAATTTTAAAAAATCCCAAACCGTAAAAAGTTTCAAAAATCATGAAAAATAAAAAACAAGTCGTCTAGCCATGAAACTTCACGTGAAGGCTTAAGGGACCATTGTATGAATTTACAAGCCACAAAAATGGCATTGGCATGCAGAAATATGAAGATGTGCCTAAGCCCACCTACCAACCTATCGATCCACGGCTTGCGCATCCCGTCTCTCTGGTTGACGTAGTGCCTGCCCGCCCGCCCGCTCGTTTCGTCGGTTGGCTTAGGCAAATGGAGTTGATTCCCAGTCTAAGATCTGACCGAATCGAGGGTTGCGGTAGCAGGATCGACAGCACGTAGAGGGGACCCGACCGATCCTCGACTTGCGCATCCCGCCTCTCTGGCTGAGCACCCGCACGCTCGTTTCGTGGGTTGACTTAGGCATACGGAGTTCATTCCCAGTCTAAGCATACGGAGTTCATTCCCAGTCTAAGATCAGAATGGACCGAGGGTTGCGGCAGCACATGCTAGGCTCGGGCATGTGTTGGTGTCGCATTTTTCTTCGTCGGGGCACCATCGTCGGAGAACCTGACCGGCGGCATTGGGGTTCCGAAGATCGAGGGGTAGGGGGGTGTGCGCACATGATGTGCGATGGGTGCAAGTACATGGCCCTTATATTGGCCCCCTATCCCTCATCAAACCTTGAGAACTCACACCCCCTTAAAGAGCATTTGAGATTTTACAGGTTTGCTGCCAGTAGCCATTAAGTGTACGAAATGGGGACACTTTTTTCAAATGGTCACAAAATCTTGTACACTTCGAGTTTTTAGCTGAATTTTTTATGCATGCCAATAAAAGTACAAGGATCACATGTACCAAGTTTGGGGTCAAAACTCCTTCCGAAAAAATTTTAAAAAATCTCGAACTATAAAAAGTTTCAAAAATCGTGAAAAATAAAAAATGAGTCGTCTTGCCATGAAACTTCACGTGAAGGCTTAAGGGACCATTGTCTGAATTTACAAGCCAAAAAAATGGCATTGGCGTGCTGAAATATGAAGATGTGCCTAAACCCACCTACCATCCTATCGATCTACGGCTTGCGCATCTCGTCTCTCTGGCCAGCGTAGTGCCCGCCCGCCCACCTGCCCTCATTTCATCGGTTGGCTTAGGCAAAGGGAGTTCATTCCCAGTCTAAGATTGGATCAGACCGAGGGTTGTGGTAGCAGGATCACTTAGGCATACGGAGTTCATTCCCAGTCTAAGCATACGGAGCTCATTCCCAGCCTAAGATCGGACCAGCTCGAGGGTTGCGGTAGCACACGCTGGGCTCGGGCATGTGTTGCTGTCGTATTTTTCTTCACCGGGGCACCATCGTTGGTGAACCTGACCGGCGGCATTGGGGTTCTGGCAATCGAGGGGGTCGGGGGGGTGTGCACGCATGATGTGCGATGGGTGATGGTACTTGGCCCTTATATTGGCCCCCTATCCCTCATCAAACCTCGAGAACTCACACCCCCTTAAAGAGCATTTGAGATTTTATAGGTTTGTTGCCAGTAGCCATTAAAGTGTCTGAAATGGGGACACTTTTTTCAAATGGTCACACTTCGAGTTTTTAGCTGAATTTTTTTCTACATGCCAAAAAAAATACAAGGATCACGTCTACCAAGTTTGGGGCCAAAACTCTTTCTGAAAAAATTTTTAGAAATCTCGAACCGTAAAAAGTTTCAAAAATCATGAAAAATAGAAAACGAGTCGTCTTGCACGTGAAGGCTTAAGGGAGCATTGTATGAATTTACAAGCCATAAAAATGGCATTGGCACGTAGAAATATGAAGATGTGCCTAAACCCACCTACCACCCTATCGATCCATGGCTTGCGCATCCCATCTCTCTGGCCGATGTAGTGCCTGCCCGCCCGCCCGCCCGCTCGTTTCATCGGTTGGCTTAGGCATACGGAGTTCATTCTCAGTCTAAGATCGGACTAGATCGAAGGTTGCGGTAGCAAGGTCGACAGCACGCAGAGGGGGACCTGACCGATCCCTGGCTTGCGCATCCCGCCCCTCTGGCCGGTTGAGCACCCGTACGCTTGTTTCTTGGGTTGACTTAGGCATACGGAGTTCATTCCCAGTCTAAGCCTATGAAGTTCATTCCCAGTCTAAGATCGAACCAGACCGAGGGTTACGGCAGCACATGCTGGGCTAGGGCATGTGTTGATGCCACATTTTTCTTCCCCGGGGCACCACGCCGGAGCATTACCGGAGAACCTGACCGGCAGCATTGGGGTTCCAACGATCGGGGGGCCCGGGGGGTGTGCGCACATGATATGCGATGGGTGCTGGCACTTGGCCCTTATATTGGCCCCCTATCCCTCATCAAACCTCGAGAACGCACACCCCCTTAAAGAGCATTTGAGATTTTACAGGTTTGCTGCTAGTAGCCAATAAGTGTTTGAAATGGGGATAGTTTTTAGCTGAATTTTTTTGTGCATGCCAATAAAAATAAAAGGATCACGTCTACCAAGTTTGGGGCCAAAACTCTTTCCGAAAAAATTTTAAAAAATCCCAAACCGCAAAAAGTTTCAAAAATCGTGAAAAATAAAAAACGAGTCATCTTGCCATGAAAGTTCATGTGAAGGCTTAAGGGACCATTGTATGAATTTACAAGCCATAAAAATGGCATTGGCATGCAGAAATATGAAGATGTACCTAAACCCACCTACCACCCTATCGATCCACGGCTTGCGTCTCTCGTTTCTCTGGCCGGAGTTGTGCCCGCCCACCCGCCCACCCACTCATTTCGTCGGTTGGCTTAGGCATACGGAGTTCATTCCCAGTCTAAGATCAGACCAGATCAAGGGTTGTGGCAGCAGGATTGACAGCATGCAGAGGGGGACCCGGTCGACCCCGACTTGCGCATCCCACCCTTCTGGCTGACTGAGCACCCGCACGCTCGTTTCATGGGTTGACTTAGGCATATGGAGTTGATTCCCAGTCTAAGCATACAGAGTTCATTTCCAGTCTAAGATCGGACCGAACTGAGGGTTGCGGTAGTACATGCTAGTCTCGGGCATGTGTTGGTGTCGCATTTTTCTTCACCGGGGAACCATCACCCGAGAACCTGACCGACGGAATTGGGGTTCCGGCGATCGGGGGGGCCGGGGGGTGTACGCACATGATGTGCGATGGGTGCTGGTACTTAGACCTTATATTGGCCCCCTATCCCTCATCAAACCTTGAGAACACACACCCCCTTAAAGAGCATTTGAGATTTTATAGGTTTACTGCCAGTAGCAATTAAAGTGTCTGAAATGGGGACACTTTTTTCAAATGGTCACAAAATCTTGTACACTTTGAGTTTTTAGCTAAAGTTTTTTGTGCATGCCAACAAAAATACAAGGATCACGTCTACCAAGTTTGGGGCCAAAACTCCTTTCAAAAAAATTTTAAAAAATCCCGAACCGCAAAAAGTTTTGAAAATAAAAAAAAATAGAAAATAAGTCGTCTTGCCATGAAACTTCACGTGAAGGATTAGAGGACCATTGTATGAATTTACAAGCCATAAAAATGGCATTGGCACGTAGAAATCTGAAGATGTGCCTAGACCCACTACCACCCTATCGATCCACGGCTTGCGTATCCCGTCTCTCTCACCGGCGTAGTGCCCGCCCGCCCGCTCGTTTCGTCGGTCGGCTTAGGCATACGGAGTTCATTCCTAGTCTAAGATCAGATCAGACCGAGGGTTGTGGCAGTAGGATCGGCAACACATTGAGGGGGACCCGACCGATCCCCGGCTTGCATATCCCGCCCCTCTGGCCGACTGAGCACCCGCACGCTCATTTCATGGGTTGACTTAGGCATACGGAGTTCATTCCCAGTCTAAGCATACGAAGTTCATTCGTAGTTTAAGATCGGACCGGACTGAGGGTTGCGACAGCACATGCTGGGCTCGAGCATGTGTTGGTGTTGCATTTTTCTTCACCGGGGCACCATCGTCAGAGCATCGCCAGAGAACCTGGACAGCGGCATTGGGATTCCGACGATCGGGGGGCCGGGGGGGTGCGCACATGATGTGCAATGGGTGCTGGTACTTGGCCCTTATATTGGCCCCCTAACCCTCATCAAACCTCGAGAACTCACACCCCTTTAAAGAGCATTTGAGATTTTACAAGTTTGCTGCCAATAGCCATTAAAGTGTCTGGAATGGGGACACTTTTTTCAAATGGTCACAAAATCTTGTACACTTCGACTTTTTAGCTGAATTTTTTTGTGCATGCCAATAAAAATACAAGGATCATGTCTACCAAGTTTGGAGCCAAAACTCCTTCTGAAAAAATTTTAAAAAATCTTGAACCACAAAAAGTTTAAAAATCATGAAAAATAGAAAATGAGTCGTCTTGCCATGAAACTTCACGTGAAGGCTTAAGGGACCATTGTATGAATTTACAAGCCATGAAAATGGCATTGGCATGCAAAAATATGAAGATGTGCCTTAACCCACCTACCACCCTATCGATCCATGGCTTGCGCATCCCGCCTCTCTGGCCGCCGTAGTGCCCGCCCGCCCGCCTGGCATCTCATTTCGTCGATTGGCTTAGGCGTATGGAGTTCATTTCTAGTGTAAGATCAGACCGAATCGAGGGTTATGGTAGTAGGATAGGCAAAACGTAGAGTGGGACCCGGCTGATCCTCGGTTTAAGCATCTCGCCCCTCTGGCCGGTTGAGCACCCGCACACTCTTTTCGTGGGTTGACTTAGGCATACAAAGTTCATTCCCAGTCTAAGCATATGGAGTTCATTCCCAGTTCAAGATCAGACTGGACTGAAGGTTGCGGCAGTACATGCTGGGCTCGAGAATGTGCTGGTGCCGCATTTCTCTTCGTCGGGGCACCATCATCGGAGAACCTAACTGGCGGCATTAGGGTTCCGGCGATCGGGGGGGCCGGGGGGTGTGCTCACATGATGTATGATGGGTGCTGGTCCTTGGCCCTTATATTGGCCCTCTATCCCTCTTCAAACCTCGAGAACTCACACCCCCTTAAAGAGCATTTGAGATTTTACAGGTTTGCTGCCAATAGCCATTAAAGTGTCTGAAATGGGGACACTTTTTTCAAGTGGTCACAAAATCTTGTACACTTCGAGTTTTTAGCTGAATTTTTTTTGTGCATGCCAACAAAAATACAAGGATCACGTCTACCAAGTTTGGGGCCATGACTCCTTTCGAAAAAATTTTAAAAAATCTCGAACCGCAGAAAATTTCAAAAATCATGAAAAATAGAAAACGAGTGTCTTGCCATGAAACTTCACGTGAAGGCTTAAGGGACCAGTGCATGAATTTACAAGCCATAGAAATGGCATTGGCACGTAGAAATATGAATATGTACTTAAACCCACCTGCCACCTTATCGATCCACGGCTTGCACATCCCATCTCTCTGGCCGGCCTAGTGCCCGCCCACTCGCCCGCTCGTTTAGTCTGTTGGCTTAGGCATACGGAGTTCATTCTCAGTCTAAGATCAGACCGAACTGAGGGTGGTAGTAGCAAGATCGGCAGCACACAGAGGGGGACCCGATCGATCCCCGGCTTGCACATCCCGCCCCTCTGGCCGGCTGAGTGCCCGCACGCTCGTTTCATCGGTTCCAAGATCGGACCGGACTGAGGGTTGGGGCAGCACATGCTGGGCTCGAGAATGTGCTAGTGCCGTATTTTTCTTCATCGGGGCACCATCGCCAGAGAACCTGACCAGCGACATTGGGGTTCCGGCGATCAAGGGGGCCGGGGGGTGTGCGCACATGAAGTGCGATGGGTGCTGGTACTTGGCCATTATATTGGCCCCCTATCCCTCATCAAACCTCAAGAACTCACACCCCTTAAACAGCATTTGAGATTTTACAGGTTTGCTGCCAATAGCCATTAAAGTGTCTAAAATGGGGACACTTTTTTCAAATGGTCACAAAAACTTGTACACTTCGAGTTTTTAGCTGAATTTTTTTATGCATGCCAAGAAAAATACAAGGATCATGTCTACCAAGTTTGGGGCCAAAACTCTTGTCGAAAAAATTTTAAAAAATCTCAAACCGCAAAAAGTTTTGAAAATCGTGAAAAATAGAAAACGAGTCGTCTTGCCATGAAACTTCATGTGAAGGCTTAAGGGACCATTGTATGAATTTACAAGCCATAAAAATGGCATTGGCACATAGAAATATGAAGATGTGTTTAAACCCAGCTACCACCCTGTCGATCCACGGCATACGCATCCCGCCTCTCTGGCCGACGTAGTGCCGGCCCGTCCGCCCGCCCGCTCGTTTCGTCGGTTGGCTTAGGCATATGGAGTTCATTCCCAGTCTAAGATCAAACCAGACCGAGGGTTGTGGCAGCAAGATCAGCAGCACGCAGACGGGGAATCGACCAATCCCTGACTTGCGCATCCCGCCCCTCTGGACGGCTGAGCGGCCGTACGCTCGTTTCCTAGGTGGACTTAGGCATACGGAGTTCATTCCCAGTCTAAGCATACGGAGTTCATTTCCAGTCCAAGATCGGACCGGAATGAGGGTTGCGGCAGCACATGCTGGGCTCGGGCATGTGCTGGTGCCGCATTTTTCTTCACCAGGGCTCCTTCGTCGGAGCATCACGGAAGAACCTGACCGATGGCATTAGGGTTCCGGCGATCAGGGGGGCCGGGGGGCGTGCGCACATGATGTGTGATGGGTACTGGTACATGGCCCTTATATTGGCCCCTTATCCCTCATCAAACCTTGAGAACTCACACCCCTTTAAAGAGCATTTGAGATTTTACAGGTTTGCTGCTAGTAGGCATTAAAGTGTCTGAAATGGGGACATTTTTTTCAAATGGTCACAAAATCTTGTACACTTCGAGTTTTTAGCTGAATTTTTTTATGCATGCCAAAAAAAATACAAGGATCACATCTACCAAGTTTGGGGCCAAAACTCCTTCTGAAAAAATTTTAAAAAATCCCGAACCACAAAAAGTTTCAAAAATCATGAAAAATAGAAAACGAGTCGTCTTGCCATGAAACTTCACGTGAAGGCTTAAGGGACCATTCTATGAATTTAGAAGCCATAAAAATGGCACTGGCATGCAGAAATATGAAGACATGTTTAAACCCACCTACCACCCTATCGATCCACGGCTTGCACATCCCGCCTCTCTGGTTGGCGTAGTGCCCGCCTGCCCGCCCGCTCGTTTTGTCGGTTGGCTTAGGCATACGAAGTTCATTCCCAATCTAAGATCAGACTAGACTGAGGGATGCGGCAGCAAGATCGGCAGCATGTAGAGGGGGACCCAGCCGATCCCCGGCTTACGCATCCCGCCCCTCTGGCCGGCTGAGCACCCGCAAGCTCATTTCGTGGGTTAACTTAGGCATACTGAGTTCATTCCCAGTCTAAGCATACGAAGTTCTTTCCCAGTCTAAATCGGATCGGACCGAGGGTTGCGACAGCACATGCTGGGCTCAGGTATGTGTTGGTGCCGCATTTTTCTTCATCGGGGCACAATGGCCGGAGCATCACCGGAGAACCTGACCGGTGGTATTGGGGTTCCGGCGATCGGGGGGCCGGGGGGTGTGCACACATGATGTGCGATGGGTGCTGGTACTTGGCCCTTATATTGGCCCCCTATCCCTCATCAAACCTCGAGAACTCACCCCCCTTAAAGTGCATTTGAGATTTTAGAGGTTTGCTGCCAGTAGCCATTAAAGTGTCTAAAATGGGGACACTTTTTTCAAATGGTCATAAAATCTTGTACACTTCGAGTTTTTTGCTGAATTTTTTTGTGCATGCCAAAAAAAATACAAGGATCACGTCTACCAAGTTTGGGGCCAAAAATCCTTCCGAAAAAATTTTAAAAAAATCTCGAACCGTAAAAAGTTTTAAAAATCGTGAAAAATAAAAAACGAGTCGTCTTGCCATGAAACTTCACGTGAAGGCTTAAGGGACCAATGTATGAATTTACATGAAATAAAAATGGCATTGGCACACAGAAATATGAAGAGTTGTGTAAACCCACCTACCACCCTATCGATCCACAGCTTTCGCATCCCGCCTCTCTGGCCGGTGTAGTGCCCACCCGCTCATTTTGTCGGTTGCCTTAGGCATACAGAGTTCATTCCCAATCTAAGATCAGACCAGACTAAGTGTTGCAATGGCAGGATCGGCAGCACGCAGAGGGGGACCCGATCGATCCCCGACCTGCGCATCCCACCCCTCTGGCCGACTGAGCACCCGTACGCTCGTTTCGTGGGTTGACTTAGGCATACGAAGTTCATTCCCAGTCTAAGATCAGACCAGACCGAGGGTTGCAGCAGCACATACTGGGCTCGGGCATGTGTTGGGGCCGTATTTTTCTTCGTCGGTGCACCATCGTCGGAGCATCGTCGGAGAACTTGACCGACAGCATTGGGGTTCCGGTGATCGGGGGTTGTGTGCACATGATGTGCGATGGGTGCTGGTACTTGGCCCTTATATTGGCCCCCTATCCCTCATCAAGCCTCGAGAACTCACACCCCCTTAAAGAGCATTTGAGATTTTACAGGTTTACTGCCAGTAGCCATTAAAGTGTTTGAAATGGGGACACTTTTTTCAAATGGTCACAAAATCTTGTACACTTCGAGTTTTTAGCTGAACTTTTTTGTGCATGCCAAAAAAAATACAAGGATCACGTCTACCAAGTTTACGGCTAAAAATCCTTTCGAAAAAAATTTTAAAAAATCCCGAACCGTAAAAGGTTTCAAAAATCATGAAAAATAGAAAACGAGTCATCTTGCCATGAAGCTTCACGTGAAGGCTTAAAGGACCATTGTATGAATTTACAAATCATAAAAATGGCATTGGCACGTAGAAACATGAAGATGTACCTAAACCCACCTACCACCCTATCGATCCATAGCTTCCGCATCCCGTCTCTCTGGCCGACATAGTGCTTGCCCGTTCGTCCGCCCGCCCGCTCTCTTGTTTCGTCGGTTGGCTTAGGCTTACGGAGTTCATTCTGAGTCTAAGATCAGACCAGACCGAGGGTTGTGGCAGCAGGATTGGTAGCACATATAGGGGGACCTGACCGATCCCCGGCTTGTGCATCCCACCCCTCTGGCCGGCTGAGCACCCGCACGTTCGTTTCGTGGGTTGACTTAGGCATACGGAGTTCATTCTCAGTCTAAGCATACGAAGTTCATTCCCTGTCTAAGATCAGACCAAACCGAGGGTTGCTACAGCACAGGCTGGGCTCGAGTATGTGTTGGTGCCGCATTTTTCTTCGTCGGGGCACCATCGTCGGAGAACCTGACCGGTGGCATTGGGCTTTCGATGATCGGGGGGCCGTGGGGGTGTGCGTACATGATGTGCGATGGGTGTTGGTACTTGGCCCTTATATTGGCCCCCTATCACTCATCAAACCTTGAGAACTCACACCCCATTAAAGAGCATTTGAGATTTTACAGGTTTGCTGCCAGTAGCCATTAAAGTGTCTGAAATGGGGACACTTTTTTCAAATGGTCACAAAATCTTGTACACTTCGAGTTTTTAGCTAAATTTTTTTGTGCATGCCAACTAAAATACAAGGATCACGTCTACCAAGTTTGAAACCAAAACTCCTTTCGAGAAAATTTCAAAAAATCTGGAACCGTAAAAAGTTTTAAAAATTGTGAAAAATAGAAAACGAGTCGTCTTGCCATGAAGCTTCACGTGAAGGCTTAAGGGACCATTGTATGAATTTACAAGCCATAAAAATGGCATTGGCGCACAGAAATATGAAGATGTGCCTAAACCCACCTACCACCCTATCGATCCACGGCTTGCGCATCCCGTCTCTCAGGCTGGCGTAGTGCCCGCCCGCCCGCTCGTTTTATCTGTTGGCTTAGACATACGGAGTTCATTCCCAGTCTAAGATTGGACTGGACTGAGGGTTGCGGTAGCAGGATCGATGGCATGCAGAGGGGAACCCGACCGATCCCCGGCTTGCGCATCCCACCCCTCTGGCTGACTGAGCACCCGCACGCTAGTTTCGTGGGTTGACTTAGGCATAAAGTTCATTCCTAGTCTAAGATCAGACCGGACCGAGTGTTGCAGCAGCACATGCTGGGCTCGGGCATGTGTTGGTGTCGCATTTTTCTTCGTCGGGGCACCATCGTCGGAGCATCGTCGGAGAACCTGACCGATGGCATTGGGGTTTCGGTGATCGGAGGGGACGGGGGGGTGTGCGCACATGATGTGCGATGGGTGCTGGTACTTGGCCATTATATTGTCCCCCTATCCCTCATCGAACCTCGAGAACTCACACCCCCTTAAAGAGCATTTTAGATTTTACAGGTTTGCTACCAGTAGCCATTAAAGTGTTTGAAATGGGGACATTTTTTTCAAATGGTCACAAAATCTTGAACACTTCGAGTTTTTAGTGAAATTTTTTTGTGCATGCCAAAAAAAAAATACAAGGATCATGTCTGCCAAGTTTGGGGTGAAAACTCCATCGGAAAAAATTTTAAAAAATCCCAAACCACAAAACGTTTCAAAAATCATGAAAAATAGAAAACGAGTCGTCTTGCCATGAAACTTCACGTGAAGGCTTAAGGGACCATTGTATGAATTTAGAAGCCATAAAAATGGCATTGGAAAGCAGAAATATGAAGATGTACCTAAACCCACCTACCACCCTATCGGTCCACGGTGTCATGGTCAGGCCTTGGTCCTGCCATGACTGACCTTGGAGCAAACAGCGGTCGAGATCGAGCTGGTGGGAAAGTGGTCCTAAGGAATGCGAGCGTGCATTCGGAGCTTTGAAAAATGATGCTAACATGTTGTGGGGGCAATGGGAGCCCTGAGTCGCAATATACACGGGGAAGTTCGGGACAGTGGTCGGACACCCTCAAGCCAAGTAGCCTGGCGGGTGCCATCTGTGGGAGCAATGTGCGGGTGTTCTGAGCATGGGAATAGGTTAGGGACATTGTGTGTGGATGGTCCATGCCCTAAACCCCAAGATATACAGGTAAGTATAAGGCATTACGCCGGTGCCCTAGGACCAGCTAGCCAGACAGGTGCTATCGGTCGAAGCCATGTGCGGGCACCTTCGAGTGGGTTGGTGGTGCAACGAGCAGAATCAAGGAGCAATGATGACCAAGAGGAAGGTTACAGGGCCCTGAGTTAGTCGGAGAAAGGCCCTGAGGTGGTTGGGCAGAAAAGTGTCCCCGTTTCAGACATTCTTGCGGTCACTGGTAGCATATTGGGAAAATCTCTAACGCTCTTTATAGGGGGACGACTGGTGTCAGCTCTCCACCACCCCCTTGGCTAGCGGGCAGACGGGGGCCTGGCTAGTCTAAAGTGAGCTACTCCTAGGCACTCGTGGTGTCTAGATGGGTGGACATCGTAGGGTCACGAGTGTGGCACGATGTTTCCTCGAGTAAGGTAAACCCGGGGGCGGTTGGGGTCGGCGGGCCTCGTATCGCGCCTTTGCGTTGAACCATGGGGTTGGACGGTAGAGACCGTTAGGCCCCTCGATTTCCCCTCCTCGAGCTGGAAGGATTAGGTGATGGTGTTTACGTAGGAGGGATACCATCGAGCCAAAGGGATGCACGGGCTAGCTAGCGGGCACGCTGCTAGACCCCTGTGCCCAGTCGAGCTGGTGGGCTACAGCTAGGGCAGTCCACCCAAGGACCCTTACGGGACTGGACCACATGATGGTATTAATGTAGGAGGGATGCCATCGAGCCGAGAGGATGCGCGAGCTAGCAGGCAGGCACGCTGCTAGGCCCAGTGGCCAGTCAGGCAGCTGGTGTGCTGCAGCTGAGGCAGTCCACTTGAGTCCCCTTGCAGGACTAGCATGATGTTGGGTGTCAATCATGCATGCGGGCAGCCAATACTGACGCTAAAGGGCGTAAGCCCTAAGAACCGAGTCCCGTGGGACGAGTCGAGCCTAGAGGCTCCGAGCTGGCTGCTGACCAGCGTAAACGGGATGCTTACGTAAACTTGATACGGGAGCTTGCGTATCATACGTGCGGGCGTGGTGTTGGGTTCTCACCATGTCAAGATGTAATAACATCAAGAGAACTGGGGCTGTGTGCCCCTACGAGATTCAAGGATCGGGGCTCGAAGCATTAAGCCTTGCAACCAGAGCTAGGTGCTCATGGTCACTTGGAGAACCATGGGTCGATGCGTGATGAGAGATGGGTTCCTCTCTATAGAGTCAGAATAAGCAACCCTACGGGGACAAAAGCCAGAAAAGGCTTGTGGGCATACGGCTTGAAGGGTCGGATTTGGTTGGTCCGCGAAGAAAAATAGACATGGTGAAGGCTGACCTTGACTATGAGTAGTCTTGGTGCCGCACGATCGCGTGATTTCAATAGGAGGAACGCGTGGATCGTGACATTTTGGTATCAGAGCCTAGGTTGGCTCAGTGGCGAGAATTTACATGACCCCATGTGTGGGTCTAGTGTCGTGAAATCGAGGTGGTGCCAAGCTCAAAAGGAGCTACTAAGCCGCGAAGGTGGTTTTATGCCTATGAGGGCTCGAGAAAGAGCCAACGATGCGTGCTGCGGGAAATAATGGGCCTATGTAAAATGGCTCTCGAGTAGACTCTTGGATGCCAAGCAAAAGGGCACCAGAGTCTAGCCTCACCTAGAAAAAGGTGTTGGCATATGTTGCGGCATGTGATGCCTTTACGGTGGAAGGAACCGTAGTGAGACTGAGATGCGAAAAGGGGCTAACACCATGAAATGGTGTTGCACAAGGCCACGTGGGCCGAGTGAACCTTGTCCCGAGGGGCAAGAGGTATCGAGTTTCAAGATTAATTTCTAATGTATGCACTTGCTGTATGGTGCAGATGCCCCAGTGGGGGCGCAAGCCGAAGTATTCGGGTCTAAGCATGGAATTCTTGCACAGAGGAGTATGGAGTGGCCAAAGATTGAAGCCACAAGTGGGATGGTCAGTGGACCAGGAGTTCTCATGGTCCGAAGATCACGGGGGCATGTGAATCGGTAAATCGAGTCTGTGTTGGCCGATGAGAAAGGCTTCACATGAGCGGTGGTGGTCGGTGGGCCACAACAGGGTGTAATCGGGCGAGACTAGCAAAAAAGGAAATGGCCAGTTGACAAGGCCTCAGGCGTGTAGGTCAGTGGACCTTGAGGATTGAACGGGTGAATCCTCGAGTCGAGCTAAGCAGTGAACCAGGTGTTTTGTTAAATCAGTGGATCTTCGAGTGTAAGTGGATTTTGGGATGCCCTAGGAACTGGGCCAGAGTCAAAACTATCGAGCAAGAGAACCATCGAAGAGATATGGTTGCGCATAATATGGTGCTGAGTTTCGAGTAAAAGTGGGGGAGATCTGTCAATTCCCCGTGAGACTGAGCCAAGATAGTGGAGCTTGGGCAATGGAGCACAATGTTTAAGACGGGGGTAAAGACCGAGTTAGCGCGCTTTAAGGTGCCGTCTTGGGGGCGGTTGGCCAGAGGGCCACACCTAGAGAGGTGACCTTGGAGGGGCCGAGAGGACCCAAGTTGGGAGATGACCTAGGTGCTTGATTGCCACTGTGCTAGGGTCCTCATGTAGGGTGCCGTATGAGTGCGGTTGACCTAAGCACCACACCCAGAGGGGCGCATCAGCGAGTTGATGCTGCAAGCGTGCAGTTGGTGTGAGGGGTCACGTCCGGTGGGACGCACCAATGAGTGGCAAAGCGGGTGGTCATTCATTCTACTAAGGGTTATTGATCGATGAGGGCGCCTTAAGGTCGCAACATAACATGATCAAGAGATGAAGCCATGGTATGGCCCATATGGAACAACCACGACAAGGTTAGACGGTCCGAGCAAGAACCAAGCTGAGCGGTAGGAGTGCAACAATGTGACCCATCTACATCAACAATGGACGAGTACTGTGGATGGTACCTCATGTGACGGGACCTCGACCCAATTCTTGAGGGCACAAGTGAGAGACATATGAGTAAATGCCAGCTGTGTGCAACAAGATAGCTGGGTGTGGTCTAGGCATCGATGAGGGCATCAACATAGTAAGTGGGGGAGAATGTCATGGTCAGGCTTGGACCTGCCATGACTGACCCTGGAGCAAGCAGCGGTCGAGACCAAGCTGGCAGGAAAGCAGTCCTAAGGAATGTGGGCATGCATTCGGAGTTTTGAAACATGATGCTAACATGTTGTGGGGGCAATGGGAGCCCTGAGTCGCAATATACACGGGGAAGTTCGGGACAGTGGTCAGACACCCTCAAGCCAAGTAGCCTGGCGGGTGCCATCTATGGGAGCAATGTGTGGGCATTCCGAGTATGGGAATAGGTTAGGGACATTGTGTGTGGATGGTCCATGCCCTAAACCCCGAGATATACAGGTAAGTATAAGGCATTACGCCGGTGCCCTAAGACCAGCTAGCCAGACAGGTGCTGTTGGTCAAAGCCATGTGCGGGCACCTTCGAGTGGGTTGGTGGAGCAACGAGTAGAATCAAGGAGCAATGGTGACCAAGAGGAAGGTTACGGGGCCTTGAGTTAGCCGGAGAAAGGCCCTGAGGTGGCTGGGCAGAAAAGTGTCCCCGTTTCAGACATTCTTACGGTCACTGGTAGCATATTGGGAAAATCTCTAACGCTCTTTATAGGGGGACGACTGGTGTCAGCTCTCCACCACCCCATTAGCAAGCGGGCAGGCGGGGGCCTGGCTAGTTTGAAGTGAGCTAATCCTAGGCACTCGTGCTGTCTAGGTGGGCGGACATCGTAGGGTCACGAACGTGGCACGATGTTTCCTCGGGTAAGGTAAACCTGAGGGCGGTTGGGGCCGATGGGCCTCGTATCGCGCCTTTGCGTTGAACCATAGGGTTGGACGATAGAGACCGTTAGGCCCCTTGGTTTCCCCTCCTCGAGCTGGAAGGATTGGGTGATGGTGTTTACGTAAGAGGGATACCATCGAGCCAAAGGGATGCACGGGCTAGCTAGCGGGCACGCTGCTAAACCCCTGTGGGCAGTCAGGCTGGTGGGCAGTCAGGCTGGTGGGCTGCAGCTAGGGCAGTCCACCCAAGGACCCTTGCGGGACTAGACCACGCGATGGTATTCATGTAGGAGGGATGCCATCGAGCCAAGAGGATGCACATGCTAGCAGGCAGGCACGCTGCTAGGCCCCAGTGGCCAGTCGGACACCTGGTGTCCTGCAGCTGAGGCAGTCCACCTGAGTCCCCTTGCGGGACTAGCATGATGTTGGGTGTCAATCATGCATGCGGGCGGCCAATACTGACGCTAAAGGGCATAAGCCCTAAGAATCGAGTCCCGTGGGACAAGTTGAGCCTAGAGGCTCTGAGCTGGCTGCTGACCAGCATAAAAGGGATGCTTGCGTAAACTTGATACGGGAGCTTGCGTATCATACGTGCGGGCGTGGTGTTGGGTTCTCACCATGTCAAGATGTAATAACATCAAGAGAACCGGGGCTGTGTGCCCCTACGAGATTCAAGGGTTGGGGCTCGAAGCATTAAGCCTTGCGGCCAGAGCTAGGTGCTCATGGTCACTTGGAGAACCATGGGCCGATGCACGATGAGAGATGGGTTCCTCTCTATAGAGTTAGAATAACCAACCCTACGGGGACAAAAGCCAGAAAAGGCTTGTGGGCATGTGGCTTGAAGGGTCGGATTTGGTTGGTCCACGAAGACAAATGGACATGGTGAAGGCTGACCTTGACTATGAGTAGTCTTGGTGTCGCACGATCGCATGATTTCAGTAGCAGGAACGCGTGGATCGTGACACACGGCTTGCGCATCCCATCTCTCTGGCCGGCGTAGTGCCCGCCCGCCCGCTCGTTTCATCGGTTGGCTTAGGCATACGGAGTTCATTCCCAGTCTAAGATCGGACCGGGTCGAGAGTTGTGGTAGCAGGATCGACAACATGCAGAGGGGAACCCGATCAATCCCCGGCTTGCGCATCCCACCCCTCTGGCCGGCTGAGCACCCACACGCTCATTTTATGGGTTGACATAGGCATACGGAGTTCATTCCCAGTCTAAGCATTTGAGATTGGCACGTAGAAATTTGAAGACGTGTTTAAACCCACCTACCAGCCTATCGATCCACAGTTTGCACATCCCGCCTCTCTGGCCGGCGTAGTGCCCACCCGCCCGCCCGCCCGTTCGTTTTGTCGGTTGGCTTAGGCATACAGAGATCATTCCCAATCTAAGATCAGACTAGACTGAGGGATGCGGCAGCAAGATCGGCAGCACGTAGAGGGGGACCCGGCCGATCCCCGACTTACGCATCCCGCCCCTCTGGCCGGCTGAGCACCCGCAAGCTCATTTCGTGGGTTGACTTAGGCATACAGAGTTCATTCCCAGTCTAAGATCGGATCGGACTGAGGGTTGCGATAGTACATGCTGGGCTCAGGTATGTGTTAGTGCCGCATTTTTCTTCGTCAGGGCACAATCGTCGGAGCATCGCCAGAGAACCTAACCGGCGGCATTAGGGTTCTGACGATCGAGGCGGCCGGGGGGGTGTGCGCACATGATGTGCGATGGGTGCTGGTACTTGGCCCTTATATTGGCCCCCTATCCCTTATCAAACCTCGAGAACTCACACCCCATTAAAGAGCATTTGAGATTTTACAAGTTTGCTGCCAGTAGCAATTAAAGTGTCTGAAATGGGGACACTTTTTTCAAACGATCACAAAATCTTGTACACTTCGAGTTTTTAGCTAAATTTTTTTGATGCCAACAAAAATACAAGGATCACGTCTATCAAGTTTCGGGCCAAAACTCCTTTCAAAAAAATTTTAAAAAATCCCAAACCGCAAAATGTTTCAAAAGTCGTGAAAAATACAAAACGAGTCGTCTTGCCATGAAACTTCACGTGAAGGCTTAAGGGACCATTGTATGAATTTACAAGCCATAAAAATGGCATTGGCACATAGAAATATGAAGATGTGCCTAAACCCACCTACCAGCCTATCGATCTACGGCTTGCGCATCTTGTCTCTCTGGCCGACGTAGTGCCCGCCCGCCCGCCTGTTCCTTTCGTCGGTTGGCTTAGGCATACGGAGTTCATTCCCAGTCTAAGATCAGACCGGACCGAGGGTTGTCGTAGCAAGATCGGGAGCACGTAGAGAGGGACCCAACCGATCCTCGGCTTGCGCATCCTGCCCCTCTGGTCGGCTGAGCACCCATACGCTCATTTCGTCCGTTGACTTAGGCATACGGAGTTCATTCCCAGTCTAAACATACGGAGTTAATTCCCAGTCTAAGATTGGACCGGACCGAGGGTTACAGTAGCACATGCTGGGCTCGAGCATGTGTTGGTGACACATTTTTCTTCACCGGGGCACCATCGCCGGAGCATCGTCGGAGAACCTGACCGACGGCATTGGGGTTCCGACGATCGGGGGGGCCGGGGGGTGTGTGCACATGATGTACGATGGGTGCTGGTACTTGGCCCTTATACGGAGTTAATTCCCAGTCTAAGATCAGACTGGACCGAGGGTTGCGGCAGCACATGCTGGGCTCGAGCATGTGCTGGTGCCACATTTTTCTTCGTCGGGGCACCATCGTCGGAGTGTCGTTGGAGAACCTGACCGACGACAATGGGGTTCCGGCGATTGGGGGGGCCGAAGGGGGCTGTGCGCAAATGATGTGCGATGGGTGCTGGTAGTTGGCCCTTATATAGGCCCCCTATCCCTCATCAAATCTCAAGAACTCACACCCGCTTGAAGAGCATTTGAGATTTTACAGGTTTGTTGCCAGTAGCCATTAAAGTGTCTGAAATGGGGACATTTTTTTCAAATGGCCACAAAATCTTGTAGATTTTGAGTTTTTAGATGAATTTTTTTGTGCATGCCAATAAAAATACAAGGATCATGTCTACCAAGTTCGAAGGCAAAACTCATTCCGAAAAAATTTTAAAAAATCCCCAATCGCAAAAAGTTTTGAAAATCATGAAAAATACAAAACGAGTCGTCTTGCCATGAAACTTCACGTGAAGGCTTAAGGGACCATTGTATGAATTTACAAGCCATAAAAATGGCATCGGCACATAGAAATATGAAGATGTGCCTAAACCCACCTACCACCCTATCGATCCACGGCTTAGCATCCCGTCTCTCTGGCCGGTGTAGTGCCCGCCCAACCGCCCACCCGCTCGTTTCGTCGATTGGCTTAGGCATACGGAGTTCCTTCCCAGTCTAAGATCAGACCTGACTGAGGGTTGCAGCAGCACATGCTGGGCTCAGGCATGTGCTGGTGCCGTATCTTTCTTCACCGGGGCACCATCGTCGGACCATCGCCACAGAACCTGACCGGCGGCATTTGGGTTCGGACGATCGGGGTGGCCGGGGGGGTGTGCGCACATGATGTGCGATGGGTGCTGGTACTTGGCCCTTATATTGGCCCCCCATCCCTCATCAAACCTCAAGAACTCACACTCCCTTAAAGAGCATTTGAGATTTTACAAGTTGTTGCTCGTAGCCATTAAAGTGTCTAAAATGGGGACACTTTTTTCATATGGTCACAAAATCTTGTACACTCTGAGTTTTTAGTTGAATTTTTTTGTGCATGCCAACAAAAATACAAGGATCACGTTTACCGAGTTTGGGGCCAAAACTCCATCTTAAAAAATTTAAAAAAATCTTGAACCGCAAAAAGTTTCAAAAATCGTGAAAAGTAGAAAACAAGTCGTCTTGCCATAAAATTTCACGTGAAGGATTAAGGGACCATTGTATTAATTTACAAGCCATAAAAATGGCATTGGCACACAGAAATATGAAGATGTGCCTAAACCCAACTACCACCCTATCGATCCGCGACTTGCGCATCCCGTCTCTCTGGTCGGTGTAGTGCCTGCCCGCTCGCCCGCCCACCGCTCGTTTCGTCGGTTGGCTTAGGCATACGGAGTTCATTCCCAGCCTAAGATCGGACCGGACCGAGGGTTGTGGTAGCAGGACCGACAGCATGCAGAGAGGGACCCGACCGATCTCTGGCTTGCGCATCCCGCCCCTTTGGCCGGCTGAGCGCCCGCACGCTCGTTTCGTGGGTTGACTTAGGCATACGAAGTTCATTCCCAGTCAAGCATACGTAGTTCATTCCCAGTCTAAGATCGGACAGGACCGAGGGTTGCGACAGCACATGCTGGGCTTGAGCATGTGCTGGTGCCGCATTTTTCTTCACCGGAGCATCGCCGGAGAACCTGACCGACGGCATTGGGGTTCCGGCCATCGGGGGGCCGGGGGGGTGTGCGCACATGATGTGCGATGGGTGTTGGTACTTGGCCCTTATATTGGTCCCCTATCCCTCATCAAACCTCGAGAACTCACACCCCCTTAAAGAGCATTTGAGATTTTGCAGGTTTGCTGCCAGTAGCCATTAAAGTGTCTGAAATGGGGATACTTTTTTCAAATGGTCACAAAATCTTGTACATTTCGAGTTTTTAGCTGAATTTTTTTGTGCATGCCAAAAAAAAATACAAGGATCACATCTACCAAGTATTTTTGAAAAAATTTTAAAAAATCTCGAATCACAAAAAGTTTCAAAAATTGTGAAAAATAGAAAACGAGTTGTCTTGCCATGAAACTTCACGTGAAGGCTTAAGGGACCATTGTATGAATTTACAAGCCATAAAAATGGCATTGGAACGCAGAAACATGAAGATATGCCTAAACCCACCTACCACCCTATCGATCCATGTCTTGCGCATCCTGTCTCTCTGGCTGACGTAGTGCCCGCCGCTCGTTTCGTTGGTTGGTTTAGGCATACGGAGTTCATTCCCAGTCTAAGATCGGACCAGACCGAGGGTTGTAGCAGCAGGATCGATCGGACGCAGAAGTCGATCCCGGCTTGCGATCCCGCCCTTGGGGCTGAGCACCCGCACACTCATTTTAGGTTGACATAAGGCATATGAAGTTATGTCAAGGGAGTTCATTCCAGTTAAATGGATCGGATCGAGGGTGCGCAGCACATCTGGCTCGGCATGTTGCATTCGTATTTTTCTTGCCGGGGCACCATCGTCGGAGCATCGTCGAAGACCTGACCGTGGCATTGGGGTTCCTAGTGGGGGTGTGCGCACATGATGTGCATGATGGGTGCTGGTACTTGGCCCTTATATTGGCCCCTATCCCTCATCAAGCCTCGAGAACTCACACCCCCTTAAAGAGCATTTGAGATTTTACAGGTTTACTGCCAGTAGCCATTAAAGTGTTTGAAATGGGGACATTTTTTCAAATGGTCACAAAATCTTGTACACTTCAAGTTTTTAGCTGAATTGTTTGTGCATACCGACAAAAATACAAGGATCACGTCTAACAAGTTTGGGGTGAAAACTCCTTCGAAAAAATTTTTAAAATTCTCGAAGCCATAAAATATTTCGAAAAATAGTGAAAACTAGAAAACGAGTCGTCTTGGCCATGGAAAACTTCCGTGAAGGCTTAAGGGACCATTGTATAATTTAGAAGAACCATAAAATGGCATTGGCATGGAGAAATATGAAGATGTTGCCTAAACCCACCTACCACCCTATCGATCCAGACTTGCGCAGCCGCATCTGCCCGCCGCCGCTCGTTTTCTTGGCCTAGGCATACGGAGTTCATCCATCTAAGGATTGGACTGGTTACGCAGCGGATCCATGGCACGCAGAGGGGACCGACGATCCCCGCTGCGCATCCCCCCTCTGGTGGGCAGCACCCCACGCTCGTTTCGTGGTTGACTTAGGCATACGAAGTTCATTCCCAGTCTAAAATTGGACCAGACCAAGGGTTGCGGCAGCACATGCTGGGCTCAGGCATGTGCTGGTGTCATATTTTTGTTCGCCGGGGCACCATCGCCGGAGCATCGTCAGAGAACCTGACCGGCGGCATTGGGGTTCCGACGATCGGGGGGGCCGATGGGGGTGTGCGCACATGATGTGCGATAGGTGCTGGTACTTGGCCCTTATATTGGCCCCCTATCCCTCATTGAACCTCGAGAACTCACACCCCTTAAAAAGCATTTGAGATTTTACAGGTTTGCTGCCAGTAGCCATTAAAGTGTCGGAAATGGTGACACTTTTTTGCAATGGTCACAAAATCTTGTACACTTCGAGTTTTTAGCTGAATGTTTTTGTGCATCCCAACAAAAATACAAGGATCACGTTTAAAAAGTTTGGGGCCAAAACTCCTTCCAAAAATATTTTAAAAAATCCCAAACCGTAGAAAGTTTCAAAAATCGTGAAAAATAGAAAACGAGTCGTCTTGCCATGAAACTCCACGTGAAGGATTAAGGGACCATTGTATGAATTTACAAGCGATAAAAATGGCATTGGCATGAAGAAATATGAAGATCTGCCTAAACCCACCTACCACCCCATCGATCCACGGCTTGCACATCCCGTCTCTCTGGTCGGCGTAGTGCTCGCTTGCCCACCAGCCTGTTCGTTTCATCGGTTGGCTTAGGCATATAGAGCTCATTCCCAGTCTAAGATCGGACTGGATAGAGAGTTGCAGCAGCAAGATCAATAGCACCCAGAGGGGGACTTGGCCTGTCCCCGGATTGCGCATCCCGCCCCTCTGGTCGGATGAGGGCCTGCACGCTCATTTTATGTGTTGACATAGGCATACGGAGTTCATTCCTAGTCTAAGCATACGGAGTTCATTCCCAGTCTAAAATCAGACCGAACCGAGGGTTGTGGCAGCACATGCTAGGCTCGGGCATGTGCTGGTGCCACATTTTTCTTTGTCGGGGCACCATCATCGGAGCATCACCGGAAGAACATGACCGGTGGCATTGGGGTTTCGGCAATCGGAGGGGCCAGGGGGGGTGTGCGCACATGATGTGCGATGGGTGCTGGTACTTGGCCCTTATATTGGCCCCCTATCCCTCATCAAACCTCGAGAACTCATACCCCCTTAAAGGCATACAGAGTTCATTCACAGTCTAAGATCGAACCGGATTGAGGGAAGTGGCAGCAGGATCGACAGCACGCAAAGGGGGACCTCGTCGATCCCCGGCTTGCGCATCCCGCCCCTTTGGCCGGCTGAGCGCTTGCAAGCTCATTTCGTAGGTTGACTTAGGCATACAGAGTTCATTCCCAGTCTAAGCATACAGAGTTCATTCCTAGTCTAAGATCAAACCAGAACAAGGGTTGCGGCAGCACATGCTGGGCTCGGGCATGTGCTGGTGCGGCATTTTTCTTCGCCGGGGCACAATCATTGGAGCATCGCCGGAGAACCTGATCGGTGGCATTGGAGTTCCGACGATCAGGGGGGTCGAGGGGGGTGTGCGCACATGATGTGTGATGGGTGCTGGTACTTGGCTCTTATATCGGCCCCCTATCCCTCATCAAACCTCTAGAACTCACACCCCCTTAAAGAGCATTTGAGATTTTACAGGTTTGCTGCCAGTCGCCATTAAAGTGTTTGAAATGCGGACACTTTTTTCAAATGGTCACAAAATCTTGTACACTTCGAGTTTCTAGCGGAATTTTTTTATGCATGCCAACATAAGTTCAAGGATCACACCTACCAAGTTTGGGGCCAAAACTCTTTCTGAAAAAATTTTAAAAAATCCCGAACCGAAAAAAGTTTTGAAAATCGTGAAAAATAGAAAACGAGTCGTCTTGCCATGAAACTTCATGTGAAGGCTTAAGGGCCCATTGTATGAATTTACAAGCCATAAAAATGGCATTGGCACATAGAAATGTGAAGATGTGCCTAAACCCACTTACCACCCTATCGATCCACGGCTTGCGCATCCCGTCTCTCTGGCCGACGTAGTGCCCGCCCGCCCACTCGTTTCGTCAGTTGGCTTAGGCATACGGAGTTCATTCCCAGTCTAAGATCAGATCCGGACTGAGGGTGCCAGAGTAGGATCGGTAGCACGGTAGAGGGGGAGCCGACTGATCCCCAGGCTTGCGCCGTCCCGGCCCTCTGGCCTGGCTGAGCGCTCCGCACGCTTGTTCGTGGGTTTACTGTAGGCATATTACGGAGTTCGATTTCCCAGTCTAAGCATACGGACGTTCTTTGTCCCAAGTCTTAAGATCGGACCAGACCGAGGGTTGCGGCCAGTGCATGCTGGGGCTTGGGAATGTGCTGGTGCCGCATTTTTCTTGTTGGGCACCATCGTCGGAGCATCGGCGGAGAACCTGACCGGCGGCATTGGGGAGGTTCCGGCGATCGGGGGGGCCGGGGGGTGTTGGCACATGTATGTGCTGATGGGTGTACTGGTACTTGGGCCCTATATTGGCCCGCGTGCCCTTCATCAAACCCTCAGAACTCACACCCCCTTAAAGAGCATTTGCAGATTTTACAGGTTTGCTGCCAGTAGCCATTAAAGTGTCTGAAATGGGGACACTTTTTTCAAATGGTCACAAAATCTTGTACACTTCGAGTTTTTAGCTGAATTTTTTGTGCATGCCAACCAAAATACAAGGATCATGTCTACCATGTTGGGGGCCAAAACTCCTTCTGAAAAAATTTTAAAAAATCTCGAACCATAAAAAGTTTTAAAAATTGTGAAAAATAGAAAACGAGTCGTCTTGCCATCAAACTTCACGTGAAGGCTTAAGGGACCATTGTACGAATTTACAAGCCATAAAAATGGCAGTGGCATGCAAAAACATGAAGATGTTCCTAAACCCACCTACCACCCTATCGATCCACGGCTTGCGCATCCCGTCTCTCTGGTCGACGTAGTGCGCGCCCGCCCGTCCGCCCGCTCGTTTAATCGGTTGGCTTAGGCATACGGAGTTCATTCCCAGTCTAAGATCGGACCAGACTGATGGTTGTGGCAGCTGGATCGGCAGCACACAGAGGGGGACCCGATCGATCCCCGGCTTGCACATCCCGCCCCTCTGGCTGGTTGAGCGCCCGCACGCTCATTTCATGGGTTGACTTAGGCATACGGAGTTCATTCCCAGTCTAAGATCAGACCGGACCGAGGGCTGTGGCAGCACATGCTGGGCTTGGGCATGTGCTGGTGCCGCATTTTTCTTCGTCGGGGCACTATCACCAGAGCATCGCCGGAGAACTGACTGACAGCATTAGGGTTTCAGTGATCGGGGTGGCCGGGGGGGTGTGCGCACATGATGTGCGATGGGTGGTGGTACTTGGCCCTTATATTGGCCCCCTATCCCTCATCAAACCTCGAGAACTCACACCCCCTTAAAGAGCATTTGAGATTTTACAGGTTTGCTGCCAGTAGCCATTAAAGTGCCTGAAATGGGGACACTTTTTTCAAATGGTCACAAAATCTTGTACACTTCGAGTTTTTAGCTTAATTTTTTTGTGCATGCCAAAAAAAAAAATACAAGGATCTCGTCTACCAAGTTTGGGGCCAAAACTCCTTCTGAAAATAATTTTAAAAAATCCTGAACCGTAAAAAGTTTCAAAAATCGAGAAAAATAGAAAACGACTCGTCTCACCATCAAACTTCACGTGAGGGCTTAAGGGACCATTGTATGAATTTACAAGCCATAAAAATGGCATTGGCACATAGAAATATGAAGATGTGCCAAAACTAACCTACCACCCTATCGATCCACGGCTTGCGCATCCTGCCTCTCTGGCGTAGTGCCTGCCCGCCCGCCCGCCCGCCCTCTCGTTTCATCGATTGGCTTAGGCATATGGAGTTCATTCCCTGTCTAAGATCGGACCAGACCGAGGGTTACGGTAGCAAGCAGAGGGGGACCCAGTTGATCCCTGGCTTACGCATCCTGCGCCTCTAGCCGACTGAGCGCCCGCACGCTCGTTTCATGGGTTGACTTAGGCATACAGAGTTCATTCCCAGTCTAAGCATATGGAGTTCATTCCCAGTCTAAGATCAGACTGGATTGAGGGTTGCGGCAGCACATGCTGGGCTCGAGCATGTGCTGGTGCCGCATTTTTCTTCACTGGGGCACCATCGTCGGAGCATCGCCGAAGAACCTGACCGACGGCATTGGGGTTCCAACGATCGGGAGGCCCGGGGGGTGTGCGCACATGATATGCGATGGGTGCTAGTACTTGGCCCTTATATTGGCCCCCTATCCCTCATCAAACCTCGAGAACTCACACCCCCTTAAAGAGCATTTGAGATTTTACAGGTTTGCTGCCAGTAGCCATTAAAGTGTCTGAAATGGGGACACTTTTTTCAAATGGTCACAAAATCTTGTACACTTCGAGTTTTTAGCTGAATTGTTTTGTGCATGCCAAAAAAAGTACAAGGATAACGTCTACTAAGTTTGGGGCCAAAACTCCTTCTGAAAAAATTTTAAAAAATCCTGAACCATAAAAAGTTTCAAAAATCTTGAAAAATAGAAAACGAGTCGTCTTGCCAAGAAACTTCATGTGAAGGCTTAAGGGACCATTGTATGAATTTACAAGCCATAAAAATGGCATTGGCATGCAGAACTATGAAGATGTGCCTAAACCCACCTACCACCCTATCGATCCACGGCTTGCGCATCCCGTCTCTCTGGCCGGCGTAGTGCCCGCCCGCCCTCTTGTTTTGTTGGTTGGCTTAGGCATACGGAGTTCATTCCCAATCTAAGATTGGACCGGACCAAGGTTTGCGACAGCAGGATCTGTAGCGGGAATAGGGGGACCCGACTGATTCCCGGCTTGCGCATCCCGCCCCTCTGGCAGGCTGAGTGCCCGCACGTTCATTTCGTGGGTTGACGTAGGTATACGGAGTTCATTCCCAGTCTAAGCATACAGAGTTCATTCCCAGTCTAAGATTGGACCGGACCTAGGGTTGTGGCAGCAGGATCGACAGCACGCAAAGGGGGACCCAGTCGATCCCCGACTTGCGCATCCCGCCCCTCTGGCCGGCTGAGCGCCCGCACACTCGTTTCGTGGGTTGACTTAGGCATACGAAGTTCATTCCCAGTCTAAGAATACAGATTTCATTCCCAGTCTAAGATCGGACCAGACCTAGGTTTGCAACAGCAGGATCGGCAGCACGCAAAGGGGGACCCAGCCTATCCCTGGCTTGCGCATCCCGCCCCTTTGGCCGACTGAGCGCCCGCACACTCGTTTCATGGGTTGACTTGGGCATACAGAGTTCATTTCCAGTCTAAGCATATGAAGTTCATTCCCAGTCTAAGATCGGATCGGACCGAGGGTTACGGCAGCTCATGCTGAGCTTGGGCATGTGCTGGTGCCGTATTTTTCTTCGGCGGGGCACCATCACCAGAGAACTTGGCCGACGGCATTGGGGTTTCGGCGATCGGGGGGCCGGGGGGGTGTGTGCAAATGATGTGCGATGGGTGCTGGTACTTGGCCCTTATATTGGCCCCCTATCCCTCATCAAACCTCGAGAACTCACACCCCCTTAAAGAGCATTTGAGATTTTACAGGTTTGCTGCTAGTAGCCATTAAAGTGTCTGAAATGGGGACACTTTTTTCAAATGGTCACAAAATCTTGTACACTTCGAGTTTTTAGCTGAATTTTTTTGTGCAAGCCAAAAAAAATACAAGGATCATGTCTACCAAGTTTGGGGCCAAAACTCCTTCCGAAAAAATTTTAAAAAATCCCAAGCCGCAAAAATATTCAAAAATCATGAAAAATAGAAAATCAGCCGTCTTGCCATGAAACTTCACGTGAAGGCTTAAGGGACCATTGTATGAATTTACAAGCCATAAAAATGGCATTGGCACGTAGAAATATGAAGATGTGCCTAAACCCACCAACCACCCTATCGATCCATGGCTTGCACATCCTATCTCTTTGGTCGACGTAATGCCCGCTCGCCCGCCTGCCTGCCCGCTCGTTTCATCGGTTGGCTTATGCGTCCGGAGTTCATTCCCAGTCTAAGATTGGACCAGACCGAGGGTTGCGATAGCAGGATCAGAAGCACGCAGAAGGGGACCCGATCAATCCCCGGCTTGCGCATCCCGCCCCTCAGGCCGGCTGAGCGCCCGCACGCACGTTTTGTGGGTTGACTTAGGCATACGGAGTTCATTCTCAGTTTAAGCATACGGAGTTCCTTTCCAGGTTAAGCATACGGAGTTCATTCCCAGTCTAAGATTGGACCGGACCGAGGGTTGCGACAGCACATGCTAGGCTTGGGCATGTGCTGGTGATGCATTTTTCTTCGCTGGGGCACCATCGTCGGAGCATCGTCGGAGAACCTGATCGGCGACATTGGGGTTCCGACGATCGGGGGGCCGGGGGGGGTGCGCATATGATGTGTGATGGGTGCTGGTACTTGGACCTTATATTGGGCCCCTATCCCTCATCAAACCTCGA
Organism: Durio zibethinus; assembly: GCF_002303985.1. The sequence continues at coordinate 4,490,232 of NW_019167849.1, read as the reverse complement.
GAACTCACACCCCCTTAAAGAGCATTTGAGATTTTACAGGTTTGCTGCCAGTAGCCTTTAAAGTGTCTGAAATGGGGACACTTTTTTCAAACGGTCACAAAATCTTGTAAACTTTGAGTTTTTAGCTGAATTTTTTTGTGCATGCCAACAAAAATACAAGGATCACGTCTACCAGGTTTGGGGCCAAAACTCCATCCAAAAAAATTTTAAAAAATCCTGAACCGCAAAGAGTTTTGAAAATCTTGAAAAATAGAAAATGAGTCGTCCTGCCATGAAACTTCACGTGAAGGCTTAATGGACCATTGTATGACTTTAGAAGCCATAAAAATGGCATTGCCAGCACAGAAATATAAGATGCTGCCTAAAGCCAACCTACCACCCTATCGATCCACGCGACTTGCGCATCTCGTCTCTCTGTGGTCGTGCGTTACTTGCACGCCCGCCCGCCCGCTCGTTCATCGATTGGCTTAGGCATACGGAGTTCATTTCCTAGTCTAAGATCAGGACCAAGACTGATGGGTATACGGTAGCATGGATCGGCCAGCACGCAGAGGGGAACCTTGGGTCGCATCCTCGACTTGTGCATCCCGCCCCTCTGGCCGCTGAGCAGCCCGCCACGATCGTTTCATGGGTTGACTTAGGCATACAGAGTTCATTCCCAGTTTAAGTATACGAAGTTCATTCCCAGGCTAAGATCGGATCGAACCGAGGGTTGCGACAGCACATGCTAGGCTCGGGCATGTGCTGGTGCTGCATTTTTCTTTGTCGGGGCACCATCGTCTGAGCATCGCCGGGAGAACCTGACCCGGCGCATTGCCGGGTTCCGACGATCCGGAGGGGGGCTGGGGGGGTGTGCGCACATGATGTGCGATGGGTGCTGGTACTTGGCCCTATATTAGCCCCCTATCCCTCATCAAACCTCGAGAACTCACACCCCCTTAAAGAGCATTTGAGATTTTTACAGGTTTGCTGCCAGTAGCCATTAAAGTGTCTGAAATGGGGACACTTTTTTCAAAGTGGTTCACAAAATCTTGTAAACTTCGAAGTTTTAGGCTGAATTTTTTATGCATGCCAAAAAAATACAAGGATCACGTCTTCCAAGTTTGGGGGCAAAACTCAATCCGAAAAAATTTTAAAAAATCCTGAACTGCAAAAAGTTTCAAAAATCATGAAAAATAGAAAATGAGTCGTCTTGCCATGAAACTTCACGTGAAGGCTTAAGTGACCATTGTATGAATTTACAAGCCATAAAAATGGCATTGGCATGTAGAAATATTAAGATGTGCCTAAACCCACGTACCACTCTATCGATCCACGGCTTGCGCATCCCGTCTCTCTGGCCGACGTAGTGCCCGCCCGCCCGCCCGCTGTTTCGTCGGTTGGCTTAGGCATATGGAGTTCATTCCCAGTCTAAGATCAGATAGGACCAAGGGTTGTGGTAGTAGGATCGACAGCACACAAAAGGGGACCCGGCCAATCCCCAGCTTACGCATCCTACCCCTCTGGCCGGTTGAGTGCCCGCACGCCCTTTTCATGGGTTGACTTGGGCATACGGAGTTCATTCCCAGTCTAAGCATACGGAGTTCATTCCCAGTCTAAGATCAGACCGGGCCAAGGTTTGCGGCACCACATGCTAGGCTCGGGCATGTGCTGGTGCCGCATTTTTCTCCGTCGGGGCACCATCGTCAGACCATCGCCGGAGAACCTGATCGACGACATTGGGGTTCCGACGATCGGGGGGCCGGGGGGTGTGCGCACGTGATGTGCGATTGGTGCTGGTACTTGGCCCTTATATTGGCCCCCTATCCCTCATCAAACCTCGAGAACTCACACCCCTTTAAAGAGCATTTGAGATTTTACAAGTTTGCTGCCAGTAGCCATTAAAGTGTCTGAAATAGGGAAACTTTTTTCAAATGGTCACAAAATCTTGTACACTTCGAGTTTTTAGCTGATTTTTTTTGTGCATGCCAACAAAAATACAAGGATCACGTCTACCAAGTTTGGGGCTAAAACTCCTTCCGAAAAAATTTTAAAAAATCTCGAACTGCAAAAAGTTTCAAAAATCGACAAACTGTAAAAAGTTTCAAAAATCCCGAACTGCAAAAAGTTTCAAAAATCGTGAAAATAAAAAACGAGTCGTCTTGGCATGAAACTTCACTTGGAGGTTTAAGGGACCATTGTATGAATCTACAAGCCATAAAAATGGCATTGGCACGTAGAAATATGAAGATGTGCCTAAACCCACCAACCACCCTATCGATCCACGGCTTGCACATCCGGTCTCTCTGGCTGACGTAGTGCCCGCCCGCCCACCCGCTCGTTTCATCGGTTGGCTTAGGCATAACGAGTTCATTCCCAATCTAAGATCGGACTGGATTGAGGGTTACAGAAGCAGGACGGCTGAGCACACGCACGCTTGTTTCATGGGTTGACTTAGGTATGCGGAGTTCATTCTGAGTCTAAGCATACAGAGTTCATTCCCAGTCTAAGATCAGACCAGACCGAGGGTTACGGCAGCACATGCTGGGCTCGTGCATGTGCTGGTGCCACATTTTTCTTCGCTGGGCACCTTCGTCGGAGCATCGCCGGAGAACCTGAACAGCAGCATTTGGGTTCCGGCGATCAGGGGGCCGAGGGGGCCGAGGGGGTGTGCACAAATGATGTGCGATGGGTGCTAGTACTTGGCCCTTATATTGGCCCCCTATCCCTCATCAAACCTCGAGAACTCACACCCCCTTAAAGAGCATTGGAGATTTTACAGGTTTTCTGCCAGTAGACATTAAAGTTTCTAAAATGGGGACACTTTTTTCAAATGGTCACAAAATCCTGAACTGCAAAAAGTTTCAAAAATCATGAAAAATAGAAAACAAGTCGTCTTGCCCATGAAACTTCACGTGAAGGCTTAAGGGACCATTGTATGAATTTACAAGCCATAAAAATGGCATTGGCACGTAGAAATATGAAGATGTGCCTAAACCCAACTACCACCCAATCGATCCAAGGCTTGCGCATCCCGTCTCTCTGGCCGGCGTAGTGCCCGCCTGCCCGTTCATTCATCAGTTGGCTTAGGCATACGAAGTTCATTCCCAGTCTAAGATCTAGACCAGACCAAGGGTTGCGGTAGCAAGATTGGAAGCACGCAGATGATGACTCGGCCGATCCCCGGCTTGCGCATCCCACCCCTCTGGCCTGTTGAGCGCCCGCACACTTGTTTCGTGGGTTAACTTAGGCTTATGGAGTTCATTCCCAGTCTAAGCATAAGGAGTTCATTCCCAGTCTAAGATCGGACCAAACCGAGGGTTACGGCAGCACATGCTCTGCTCGAGCATGTGCTGGTGCTGCATTTTTTTTCGTTGGGGCATCATCGTCGGAGCATCGTCGGAGAACCTGACCGACGGCATTGGGGTTCCGACGATCAGGGGGGCCAGGGCGGGTGTGCACACATGATGTTCGATGGGTGCTGGTACTTGGCCCTTATATTGGCCCCCTATCCCTCATCAAACCTCAAGAACTCACAACCCCATAAAGAGCATTTGAGATTTTATAGGTTTGCTGCCAGTACCCATTAAACTGTCTGAAATGGGGACACTTTTTTCAAATGGTCACAAAATCTTGTACACTTCGACTTTTTAACTGAA
>NW_019167849.1:4438716-4485594 GCF_002303985.1 Durio zibethinus | reverse complement strand
ACTGGCAGCAAACCTATAAAATCTCAAATGCTCTTTAAGGGGTGTGAGTTCTCGAGTTTGATGAGGGATAGGGGGCCAATATAAGGGCCAAGTACCATCACCCATCGCACATCATGCGTGCACACCCCCCGACCCCCTCGATTGCCAGAAACCCCAATGCCGTCGGGTCAGGTTCACCAACGATGGTGCCCGTGAAGAAAAATACGGCACCAACACATGCCCGAGCCCAGCGTGTTGCTACCGCAACCCTCGAGCTGGTCTGATCTTAGGCTGGGAATGAGCTCCGTATGCTTAGACTGGGAATGAACTCCGTATGCCTAAGTGATCCTGCTACCACAACCCTCGGTCCGATCCAATCTTAGACTGGGAATGAACTCCCTATGCCTAAGCCAACCGATGAAATGAGGGCAGGTGTGCGGGCGGGCACTACGCTGGCCAGAGAGATGAGATGCGAAAGCCGTAGATCGATAGGATGGTAGGTGGGTTTAGGCACATCTTCATATTCAGCACGCCAATCGCCATTTCTTTTTTGGCTGTAAATTCAACAATGGTCCCATTAAGCCTTCAACGTGGGAAGTTTCATGGCAAGACGACTTCATTTTTTATTTTCACGATTTTTGAACTTTGTATAGTTTGAAGATTTTTTAAAATTTTTTCGGAAGGAGTTTTGACCCCAAACCTGGTACATGTGATCCTTGTATTTTTATTGGCATGCATAAAAAAATTCAGCTAAAAACTCGAAGTGTACAAGATTTTGTGACCATTTGAAAAAAGTGTCCCCATTTCATACACTTAATGGCTACTGGCAGCAAACCTGTAAAATCTCAAATGCTCTTTAAGGGGTTGTGAGTTCTCAAGGTTTGATGAGGGATAGGGGGCCAATATAAGGGCCAAGTACCTGCACCCATCTCACATCATGTGCGTACACCCCCTTACCCCCCGATCTTCGGAACCCCAATGCCGCCGGTCAGGTTCTCCGACGATGGTGCCCCGGAGAAGAAAAATGTGACACCAACACATGCCCGAGCCCAGCATGTGCTGCCGCAACCCTCGGTCCATTCTGATCTTAGACTGGGAAAGAACTCCGTATGCTTAGACTGGGAATGAACTCCGTATGCCTAAGTCAACCCACGAAACGAGCGTGCAGGTGCTCAGCCGGCCAGAGGGGCAGGATGCACAAGCCGAGGATCGGTCGGGTCCCATCTACATGCTGTCGATCCTGTTACCGCAACCCTCGATCCGGTCAGATCTTAGAGTGGGAATGAACTCCATATGCCTAAGCCAACCGACGAAACGAGCGGGCGGGCACTACGTCAACCAGAGAGACGGGATGCGCAAGCCGTGGATCGATAGGTTGGTAGGTGGGCTTAGGCACATCTTCATATTTTTGCATGCCAATGCCATTTTTGTGGCTTGTAAATTCATACAATGGTCCCTTAAGCCTTCACGTGAAGTTTCATGGCTAGACGACTTGTTTTTTATTTTTCACGATTTTTGAAACTTTTTGCGGTTTTTGGGATTTCTTAAAATTTTTTTCGGAAGGAGTTTTTGGCACCGAACTTGGTATGACGTGATCCTTTTATTTTTATTGCATGCACAAAAAAAATTCAGCTAAAAACATAGCCATTTCAAACACTTTATTGGCTACTGGCAGCAAACGCTATAAATTCTCCAATGCTCTTTAAGGGGGTGTGCCGTTTCTTGAGGTTTTGATTGAGGGATAGGGGGCCATATAAGGGCCAAGTGACCAGCACCCATCGCATATCATGTGTTGCAACCCCTCGGGCCCCCCCGATCATTGGAAACAATCTGCCGGTAGGTTCCCGGCAATGACTCCCGGCGTGTCCGGTGAAGAAAAATGTGGCACCAACACATGCCCGAGCCCAGCATGTGCTGCCGTAACCCTCGGTCTGGTTCAATCTTAGACTAGGAATGAACTCCGTAGGCTTAGACTGGGAATGAACTCCGTATGCCTAAGTCAACCCACGAAACGAGCGTACGGGTGCTCAACCGGCCAAAGGGGCGGGATGCGCAAGCCAGGGATCGTTCAGGTCCCCCTCTGCGTGCTGTCGATCTTGCTCCACAACCTTCAGGTCTAATTCGATCTTAGACTGAGAATGAACTCCGTATGCCTAAGCCAACCGACGAAACGAGCGGGCAGGGCGGACGGGCGGGCAGGCACTAAGTCGGCCAGAGAGATGGGATGCGCAAGCCATGGATCGATAGGGTGGTAGGTGGGTTTAGGCACATCTTCATATTTCTACGTGCCAATGCCATTTTTATGGCTTGTAAATTCATACAATAGTCCCTTAAGCCTTCACGTGCAAGACGACTCGTTTTCTATTTTTCATGATTTTTGAAACTTTTTATGGTTCGGGATTTTTTAAAATTTTTTCAGAAAGAGTTTTGGCCCCAAACTTGGTAGACGTGATCCTTGTATTTTTTTTGGCATGCACAAAAAAATTCAGCTAAAAACTCGAAGTGTATAAGATTTTGTGACCATTTGAAAAAAGTGTCCCCATTTCAGACACTTTAATGGCTACTGGCAGCAAACCTATAAAATCTCAAATGCTCTTTAAAGGGGTGTGAGTTCTCGAGGTTTGATGAGCGATAGGGGGCCAATATAAGGGCCAAGTACCATCACCCATCGCACATCATGCGCGCACACCCCCCCGGCCCCCTCGATTGCCAAAACCCCAATGCCGTCGATCAGGTTCACTGACGATGGTGCCCCGGTGAAGAAAAATGCGGCACCAACACATGCTCGAGCCCAGCGTGTGCTGCCGCAACCCTCGAGCTGGTCTGATCTTAGGCTGGGAATGAGCTCCGTATGCTTAGACTGGGAATGAACTCCGTATGCCTAAGTGATCCTGCTACCACAACCCTCGGTCCGATCCAATCTTAGACTGGGAATGAACTCCCTATGCCTAAGCCAACCGATGAAATGAGGGCAGGTGTACGGGCGGGCACTACGCTGGCCAGAGAGATGAGATGCGAAAGCCGTAGATCGATAGGATGGTAGGTGGGTTTAGGCACATCTTCATATTTCAGCACGCCAATGCCATTTTTTTGGCTTGTAAATTCAGACAATGGTCCCTTAAGCCTTCACGTGAAGTTTCATGGCAAGACGACTCGTTTTCTATTTTTCACGATTTTTGAAACTCTTTAAGGTTCGGGATTTTTTAAAAATTTTTTCAGAAAGAGTTTTGGCCCCAAACTTGGTAGACGTGATCCTTGTATTTTTTTGGGCACGCTCAAAAAAATTTAGCTAAAAACTCGAAGTGTATAAGATTTTGTGACCATTTGAAAAAAGTGTCCCCATTTCAGACACTTTAATGGCTACTGGCAGCAAACCTATAAAATCTCAAATGCTCTTTAAAGGGGTGTGAGTTCTCGAGGTTTGATGAGCGATAGGGGGCCAATATAAGGGCCAAGTACCATCACCCATCGCACATCATGCGCGCACACCCCCCCGGCCCCCTCGATTGCCAAAACCCCAATGCCGTCGATCAGGTTCACTGACGATGGTGCCCCGGTGAAGAAAAATGCGGCACCAACACATGCTCGAGCCCAGCGTGTGCTGCCGCAACCCTCGAGCTGGTCTGATCTTAGGCTGGGAATGAGCTCCGTATGCTTAGACTGGGAATAAACTCCGTAAGCCTAAGTGATCCTGCTACCACAACCCTCGATCTGATCCAATCTTAGACTGGGAATGAACTCCCTATGCCTAAGCCAACCGACGAAATGAGGGCGGGTGGGCGGCGGCGGGCACTACGCTGGCCAGAGAGACGAGATGCGCAAGCCGTAGATCGATAGATGGTAGGTGGGTTTAGGCACATCTTCATATTTCAGCACGCCAATGCCATTTTTATGGCTTGTAAATTCATACAATGGTCCCCTAAGCCTTCACGTGAAGTTTCACGGCAAGACGACTCATTTTTTATTTTTCACGATTTTTGAAACTTTTTATAGTTTGAGATTTTTTAAAATTTTTTCGGAAGGAGTTTTGACCCCAAACTTGGTACATGTGATCCATGTTTTTTTATTGGCATGCATAAAAAAATTTAGCTAAAAACTCGAAGTGTACAAGATTTTGTGACCATTTGAAAAAAGTTTCCCCATTTCAAACACTTAATGGCTACTGGCAGCAAACCTGTAAAATCTCAAATGCTCTTTAAGGGGGTGTGAGTTCTCGAGGTTTGATGAGGGATAGGGGGCCAATATAAGGGCCAAGTACCTGCACCCATCGCACATCATGTGCGCACACCCCCTCCAGCCCCCTGATCTTTCGAAACCCCAATGCCGCGGTCAGGTCTTCGACGATGGGAGCCCCGACGAAGAAAAATGCCGACACCAACACATGCCCGAGCCCAGCATGTGCTGCCGCACCTGTCATTCTGATCTTTAGACTGGGAATGAACTCCGTATGCCTAAGTCAACCCACGGAAAACGAGCGTGCGGGTGCTCAGCCGGCCAGAGGGCAAGGATGCGCAAGCGAGGGATCGACGGCCGGTCCCTTCTACGTGCTGTCGATCCTGCTACCGCAACCCTCGATTCGGTCTGATCTTAGACTGGGAATGAACTCCATATGCCTAAGCCAACCGACGAAACGAGCGGGCGGCGGGCGGGCACTACGTCGACCAGAGAGACGGGATGCGCAAGCCGTGGATCGATAAGTTGGTAGGTGGGTTTAGTCACATCTTCATATTTCTGCATGCCAATGCCATTTTTATGGCTTGTAAATTCATACAATGGTCCCTTAAGCCTTCACGTGAAGTTTTAAGGCAAGATGACTCATTTTCTATTTTTCCTGATTTTTGAAACTTTTTACGGTTCGAGATTTTTTAAAATTTTCTTGGAATGATTTTTGTCCCCAAACTTGGTAGACATGATCCTTGTATTTTTGTTGGCATGCACAAAAAATTCAGCTAAAAACTCGAAGTGTACAAGATTTTGTGACCATTTGAAAAAAGTGTCCACATTTTAGACACTTTAATGGCTACTGGCAGCAAACCTGTAAAATCTCAAATGCTCTTTAAGGGGTGTGAGTTCTCGAGGTTTGATGAGGGATAGGGGCCCAATATAAGAGCCAAGTACCAGCACCCATCGTACGTCATGTGCACACACCCCCCGGCCCCCCCGATCGTCGAAAACCCAATGCCGTTGGTCAGGTTCTCCGACGATGCTCCGACGATGGTGCCCCGACGAAGAAAAATGCGGCACCAACACATGCCCGAGCCTATCATGTGCCACCGCAACCCTCGGTCTGGTCCGATCTTAGACTGGGAATGAACTTCATATGCTTAGACTGGGAATGAACTCCGTATGCCTAAGTCGACCCACGAAACGAGCGTGCGGGTGCTCAACCGACCAGAGGTACGAGATGCACAAGTCGGGGATCGGTCGGGTCCCCCTCTGCATGCTGCCAATCCTACTGCCACAACCCTCAGTCCGGTCTGATCTTAGACCTGGAATGAACTCCGTATGCCTAAGCCAACTGATGAAACAAGCGGGCAGGCGGGTGGGCGGGCACTATGTCGGCCAGAGAGACAGGATGCGCAAGCCGTGGATCAATAGGGTGGTAGGTGGGTTTAGGCACATCTTCATATTTCTGCATGCCAATGCCATTTTTATGGCTTGTAAATTCATACAATGGTCCATTAAGCCCTTACGTGAAGTTTCATGGCAAGACGACTCGTTTTCTATTTTTCATGATTTTTGAAACTTTTTGTGGTTAGGGATTTTTAAAAAATTTTTTGGTAGGAGTTTTGCCCCAAACTTGGTAGATGTGATCCTTGTATTTTTGTTGGCATGCACAAAAAAATTCAGCTAAAAACTCCAAGTGTACAAGATTTTGTGACCATTTGAAAAAAGCGTCCCCATTTCAAACACTTTAATGGCTACTGGCAGCAAACCTGTAAAATCTCCAATGCTCTTTAAGAGGGTGCGAGTTCTGAGGTTTGATGAGGGATAGGGGGCCAATATAAGGGCCAAGTACCAGCACCCATCGCACATCATGTGCGCACACCCCCTGGCCCCCCCGATCATCGGAACCCCAATGCCGCCGGTCAGGTTCTCCGGCGATGCTCCGGGGATGGTGCCCCGACGAAGAGAAATGTGGCACCAACACATGCCCGAGCCCAGCATGTGCTACTGCAACCCTCGGTCTGGTCCGATCCTGACTGGGAATGAACTCTGTATGCTTAGACTGGGAATGAACTCTGTATGCCTATGTCAACCCACGAAACGAGCGTGCGGGTGCTCACCGGCCAGAGGGGCGGGATGCACAAGCCAAGGATTGGTCGGTTCTCCCTCTATGTGTTGCCGATCCTACTGTCACAATCCTCAGTCTGGTCCAATCTTAGATTGCGAATGAATTCCGTATGCCTAAGCCAACATACGAAATGAGCGGACGGGCGGGCGGGCGGGTACTACACCGGCCAGAGAGACGGGATGCGCAAGCCGTGGATCGATAGGTTGGTAGGTGGGCTTAGGCACATCTTCATATTTCTGCATGCCAATGCCATTTTTATGGCTTGTAAATTCATACAATGGTCCCTTAAGCCTTCACGTGAAGTTTCATGGCAAGATGACTCGTTTTCTATTTTTCATGATTTTTGAAACTTTTTACGGTTCGAGATTTCTTAAAATTTTTTCAGAAGGAGTTTTGGCCGTAAAGATGGTAGACATGATCCTTGTATTTTTGTTGGCATGCACAAAAAAATTCAGCTAAAAACTCGAAGTGTACAAGATGTTGTGACCATTTGGAAAAAGTGTCCCCATTTCAGGCACTTTAATTTGCTACTGGCAGCAAACCTGTAAAATCTCAAATGCTCTTTAAGGGGTGTAAGTTCTCGAGGTTTGATGAGGGATAGGGGGCCAATATAAGGGCCAAGTACCAGAACCCATCGCACATCATGTGCGCACACCCCCCTCGGCCCCCCCGATCGCCGGAACCCCAATACCGCCGGTCAAGTTCTCCGACGATGCTCTGGTGATGGTGCCCCGACGAAGAAAAATACGGCACCAACACATGCCCAAGCCCAGCATGTGCTGCCATAACCCTCGGTCCGGTCCAATCTTAGATTGGGAATGAACTTCATATACTTAGACTGGGAATGAACTCCGTATGCCTAAGTCAACCCATGAAATGAACGTGCGGGTGCTCAGCTGGCCAGAAGGGCAGGATGCGCAAGTCGGGGATCAACCGGGTCCCCCTCTACGTGCTACCGATCTTGCTACTGCAACCCTCGGTCTGATCCAGTCTTAGACTGGGAATGAACTTCGTATGCCTAAGCCAACCGATGAAACGAGCGGGCGAGCGGGCAGGAGGGCACTACGCCGACCAGAGAGGCGGGATGCGCAAGCCGTGGATCGATAGGGTGGTAAGTGGGTTTAGGCACATCTTCATATTTTTGCATGCAATGCCATTTTTATGGTTTGTAAATTCATAGAATGGTCCGTTAAGCCTTCACGTGAACTTTCATGGCGAGATGACTCATTTTTTATTTTTCATGATTGTTGAAACTTTTCACGGTTTGGGATTTTTTAAAATTTTTACAGTAGGAGTTCTGGCCCCAAACTTGGTAGACGTGATCCTTGTATTTTTTTGGCATGCACAAAAAAATTTAGCTAAAAACTCGAAGTGTACAAGATTTTGTGACCATTTGAAAAAAGTGTCCCCATTTCAGACACTTTAATAGCTACTAGCAGCAAACTTGTAAAATCTCAAATGCTCTTTAAGGGGGTGTGAGTTCTTGAGGTTTGGTGAGGGATAGGGGGCCAATATAAGGGCCAAGTACCAGCACCCATCGCACATCATGTGTGCGCACCCCCCCGGCCCCCCCGATCGTCGGAACCCAAATGCCGCCGGTCAGGTTCTCTGGCGATGCTTCAACGATGGTGCCCTGGCAAAGAAAAATCTGGCACCAACAAATGCCCGAGCCCAGCATGTGCTGCTGCAACCCTCTCTCCGTTCCGATCTTAGACTGGGAATGAACTACATATGCCTAAGCCAACCGACAAAACGAGCTGGTGGGCGGGCGGGCGGGCACTACGACGACCAGAGAGACGGGATGCGAAAGCCGCGGATCGATAGGGTGGTAGGTGGGTTTAGGCACATCTTCATATTTCTGCATTCCAATGCCATTTTTATGGCTAGTAAATTCATACAATGGTCCCTTAAGCACTCACGCGAAGTTTCACGGCAAGACAAGTCGTTTTCTATTTTTCATGATTTTCAAAACTTTTTACGGTTTGGGATTTTTTAAAATCTTTTCGGTAGGAGTTTTGGAACCAAACTTGGAAGACGTGATCCTTGTATTTTTTTTGGCATGCATAAAAAAATTCAGCTAAAAACTCGAAGTGTACAAGATTTTGTGACCATTTGAAAAAAGTGTCCCCATTTCAGAGACTTTGATGGCTACTGACAGCAAACCTGTAAAATCTCAAATCCTCTTTAAGGGAGTGTGAGTTCTCGAGGTTTGATGAGGGATAGGGGGCGAATATAAGGGCCAAGTACCAGCACCCATCGCACATCATGTGCGAACAACCCCCCCGGCCCTCCTGATCTTCGGAACCCCAATGCCGTCGGTCAGGTTCTCCGACGATGCTCCAACGATGGTGCCTCAACGAAGAAAAATGCGAAACCAACACATGCCCGAGCCCAGCATGTGCTGCCGTAACCCTTTGTCCAGTCCAATCTTAGACTGGGAATGAACTCCGTATGCCTACGTCAACCCATAAAACGAGCGTGCGGGGCTCAGCCGGCCAAACTGGCAGGATGCGCAAGTCGGGAATCAGTCGGGTCCCCCTCTGAGTGCTGTCGATCCTGCTGCCATAACCCTCAATCCAATCCAATCTTAGACTGGGAATGAACTCCGTATACCTAAGTCAACTGACAAAATGAGTGGGCAGGCGGGCGGGCGGGCACTACACCGACCAAAGAGACGGGATGCGTAAGCCGTGGATCGATAGGGTGGTAGGTGGGTTTAGGCACATCTTCATATCTCTACGTGCCAATGCCATTTTTATGGCTTGTAAATTCAAACAATGGTCCCTTAAGCCTTCACGTGAAGTTTCATGGCAAGACACTCGTTTTCTATTTTTTATGATTTTTGAAACTTTTTACGGTTTCGAATTTTTTAAAATTTCTTCGGAAGGAGTTTTGGCCCCAAACTTGGTAGACTTGATCTTTGTATTTTTGTTGGCATGCACTAAAAAATTCAGCTAAAAACTCGTAAGTGTACAAGATTTTGTGACCATTTGAAAAAAGTGTCCCCAATTTAGACACTTTAATGGCTACTGGCAGCAAACCTGTAAAATCTCAAATGCTCTTTAAGGGGGTGTGTGTTCTTGAGGTTTGATGAGAGATAGGGGGCCAATATAAGGGCCACATACCAGCAACCATCGCACATCATGTGCGCACACCCCTTCGGCCCCCCCGATCGTCGAAACCCCAATGCCGGCGGTTAGGTTCTCCGGCGATGCTCCGACGATGGTGCCTCAGCGAAAAAAAATGTGACACCAACACATGCCCGAGCCCAGCATTTGCTATCGTAACCCTCGGTCCAATCTGCTCTTAGACTAGGAATGAAGTCCGTATGCCTAAGTCAGCCCATGAAACAAGCGTGCGAGTGCTCCGCCGGCCAGAGGGGCGACGCTGCGCAAGCCGAGGATCGGCCGGGTCCCCCTCTACGTGCTGTCGATCCTACTACCGCAACCCTTGATTTGATCTGATCTTAGACTGGGAATGAACTCCGTACGCCTAAGCCAACTGACGAAACGAGCGAGCGGACGGGCGGGCGGCCATACGCCGGCCAGAGAGACAGGATGCGCAAGCCGTGGATCGATAGGGTGGGAGGTGGGTTTAGGCACATCTTCTTTTTTCTACGTGCCAATGCCATTTTTATGGCTTGTAAATTCATACAATGTTCCCTTAAGCCTTCAAGTGAAGTTTCACGGCAAGACGATTCGTTTTCGATTTTTCATGATTTTCAAAACTTTTTACGGTTCTGGATTTTTTAAAATTTTTTTCGGAAGGAGTTTTGGCCCCAAACTTGGTAGACGTGATCCTTGTATTTTTGTTGGCATGCACAAAAAACTTCAGCTAAAAACTCGAAGTGCACAAGATTTTGTGACCATTTGAAAAAAGTGTCCCCATTCCAGACACTTTAATGGTTACTGGCAGCAAACCTGTAAAATCTCAAATGCTCTTTAAGGGGGTGTGAGTTCTCAAGGTTTGATGAGGGATAGGGGGCCAATATAAGGGCCAAGTACCAGCACCCATCACACATCATGTGCGCACACCCCCGGCCCCCCCGATCGTTGGAACCCCAGTGCCGCCAGTCAGGTTCTTCGATGATGCCTCGACGATGGTGCCCCGACGAAGAAAAATATGGCACCAACACATGCCCGAGCCCAGCATGTGCTACTGTAACCCTCGGTCTGGTCCGATCTTAGCCTGGGAATGAACTCCGTGTGCTTAGACTGGGAATGAACTCCGTATGCCTAAATCAACCCACAAAACGAGCGTACGGGTGCTCAACCAGCCGAGGACTGGGATGCGCAAGCCGGGGATCAGTCGGGTCCCCCTCTACGTGCTGCCGATCTTGCTGCCACAACCCTCAGTCCGGTCTGATCTTAGATTAGGAATGAACTCCGTATGCCTAAGCCAACCGACGAAACGAGCGGACGGCCGGGAGGCCGGGCACTACGCCGCCCAGAGACACGGGGTGCCGTGGATCGATAGGGTGGTAGGTGGGTTTAGGCACATGTTCATATTTCTGCGTGCCAATGCCATTTTTATGGCATGTAAATTCATACAATGGTCCCTTAAGCCTTCACGTGAAGTTTCATGGCAAGACGACTCGTTTTCTATTTTTCACGATTTTTGAAACTTTTTACGGTTCGAGATTTTTTAAAATTTTTTCGGAAGGAGTTTTGGCCCCAAACTTGGTAGATGTGATCCTTGTATTTTTGTTGGCATGCATAAAAAAATTCAGCTAAAAACTTTAATGGCTAGAAGTGTACAAGATTTTGTGACCATTTGAAAAAAGTGTCCCCATTTCAGACACTTTATTGGCTACTTATAGCAAACCTATAAAATCTCAAATGCTCTTTAAGGGGGTGTGAGTTCTCGAGGTTTGATGAGAGATAGGGGGCCAATATAAGGGCCAAGTACCAGCACCCATCGCACATCATGTGCGCACACCCCCCCCGGCCCCTTAATCTTCGGAACCCCAATGCCGCCGGTCAGGTTCTCCGGTGATGCTCCAGCGATGGCACCCCGACGAAGAAAAATGCGAAACCAACACATGCCCGAACCCAACATGTGCTGCCATAACCCTGGGTCCGGTCCAATCTTAGACTGGGAATGAACTCCGTATGCTTAGACTGGGTATGAACTCTGTATGCCTAAGTCAACCCATGAGACGAGCGAGCGGGTGCTCAGTAGGCTAGAGGGGAAGGATGCGTAAGCTGAGGATCAACCGGGTACCTCTCCACTATCGATCCTACTACTGCAACCCTCGGTCCAGTCTGATCTTAGACTGGGAATGAACTACATATGCCTAAGCCAACCAACGAAACGAGCGTGCGGGCGAGCGGGCGGGCCGGCACTTCGTCGGCCAGAGAGACGGGATGCGCAAGCCGTGGATCGATAGGGTTGTAGGTGGGTTTAGGCACATCTTCATATCTCTGTGTGCCAATGCCATTTTTATGGCTTGTAAATTCGTACAATGGTCCCTTAAGCATTCACGTGAAGTTTCATGCCAAAACGACTCGTTTTGTATTTTTCATGATTTTTGAAACTTTTGGCGGTTTGGGATTTTTTATAATTTTTTCGGAAGGAGTTTTGGCCCCAAACTTGGAAGACGTGATCCTTGTATTTTTTTTGGCATGGACAAAAACATTCAGCTAAAAACTCGAAGTGAACAAGATTTTGTGACCAATTGAAAAAAGTGTCCCCATTTCAGACACTTTAATGGCTACTGGCAGCAAACCTATAAAATCTCAAATGCTCTTTAAAGGGGTGTGAGTTCTCGAGGTTTGATGAGGGATAGGGGGCCAATATAAGGCCCAAGTACCAGCACCCATCCCACATCGTGTGCGCACACCCCCCGGCCCCCGATCGTCGGAACCCCAATGCCGTCGATCAGGTTCTCCGGCGATGGTGCCTCAACGAAGAAGAATGCGGCACCAGCACATTCCCAAGCCCAGCATGTGCTGTCGCAACCCTTGGTTCAGTCCGATCTTGGACTGGGAATGAACTCTGTATGTTTAGACTGGGAATGATCTCCGTATGCCTAAGTCAACCCACGAAACGAGCGTGCGGGTGCTCAGTCGGCCAGAGGGGCGAGATGCGTAAGCTGGGGATCGGTCGGGTGCTCCTCTACATGCTGCCTATCCTACTGCTGCCTATCCTGCTGCACCCTTCGGTTTGGTCCAATCTTAGAGTGGGAATGAACTCCGTATGCCTATGCCAACCGACGAAACGAGCGGGCGGGCGGGCGGGCACTATACCGGCCAGAGAAGCGGGATGCACAAGCCGTGGATCGATAGGGTGTTAAGGTACATCTTCATATTTCTACATGCCAATGCCATTTTCATGGCTTGTAAATTCATACAATGGTCCCTTAAGCCTTCACATGAAGTTTCATGGCAAGACGACTCATTTTCTATTTTTCATGATTTTCAAACTTTTTACGGTTCAAGATTTTTTAAAATTTTTTCAAAAGGAGTTTCGGCCCCAAACTTGGTAGACGTGATCCTTGTATTTTTTTTTTGGTATGCACAAAAAAATACAGCTAAAAACTCGAAGTGTACAAGATTTTGTAACCATTTGAAAAAAGTGTCCCCATTTTAGACACTTTAATGGCTAATGGCATCAAACCTGTAAAATCTCAAATGCTCTTTAAGGGGGTGTGAGTTCTTGAGGTTTGATGAGGGTTAGGGGGCCAATATAAGGACCAAGTACCAGCACCCATCGCACATCATTTGCGCACACCCCCCCCGGCTCCCCCAATCTCCGAAACCCCAATGCCGCCAGTTAGGTTCTCCGGAGATGCTCCGACGATGGTGCCCCGATGAAGAAAAATGTGGCACCAGCACATGCCCGAGCCCAGCATGTGCTGTCGTAACCCTTGGTCTAGTCCGGTCTTAGACTGGGAATGAACTCCGTATACTTAGACTAGGAATGAACTCCGTATGCTTAAGTCAACCCACGAAACGAGCGTGCGGGCACTCAACCGGCCAGAGGGGCAGGATGCGTAAGTCGGGGATCGACCGAGTACCCCTCTGCGTGTTATCAATCCTGCTGCTGCAACCCTTGGTCTGGTCCAATCTTAGACAGGGAATGAACTCCGTATGCCTAAGCCAACCGACTAAACGAGCGGGCGGGTAGGCGGGCGAGCATTACTCCAGCCAGAGAGGCGGGATGCACAAGCCGTGGATCGATAGGGTGGTAGGTGGGTTTAGGCACATCCTCATATTTCTGTGTACCAATGCCATTTTTATGGCTTGTAAATTCATACAATGGTCCCTTAAGCCGTCACGTGAAGTTTCATGGCAAGACTACTCGTTTTCTATTTTCACGATTTTTGAAACTTTTTGCGGTCCAAGATTTTTAAAAATTTTTTCGGATGGTGGTTTGGCCCCAAACTTGGTAGACGTGATCCTTGTATTTTTGTTGGCAAGCACAAAAAAATTCAGCTAAAAACTCAAAGTGTACAAGATTTTGTGACCATTTGAAAAAAGTATCCCCATTTTAGACACTTTAATGGCTACTGGCAGCAAACATGTAAAATCACAAATGCTCTTTAAGGGGGTGTGAGTTCTTGAGGTTTGATGAGGGATAGGGGCCAATATAAGGGCCAAGTACCAGCACCCATCAAACATCATGCGCGCACACCCCCCTGGCCTCCCTGATAGTCGGAACCCCAATGCCGCCGGTCAGGTTCTCCGACGATGCTCTGGCGAAGAAAAATGCGGCACAATCACATGCCTGAGCCCAGCATGTGCTGCCACAACCCTCGGTCCGGTCCGATCTTAGACTGGGAATGAACTTCGTATGCTTAGACTGGGAATGAACTCCGTATGCCTAAGTCAACCCATGAAACGACCCTGCGGGTGCTCAGCAGGCCAGGGGGCGGGATGCACAAGTCGGGGATCGATCGGGTCCCCCTCTGTGTGCTGTTGATCTTGCTACCACAACCCTCGGTCCGGTCCGATCTTAGACTATGAATGAACTCTGCATGCCTAAACCAACCGACGAAACGAGCGGGCGGGCGGGCGGGCAGTACGCCGGCCAGAGAGGCAGGATGCACAAGCCATGGATCGATAGGGTGGTAGGTGGGTTTAGGCACATCTTCATATTTCTGCATGCCAATGCCATTTTTATGGCTTGTAAATTCATACATTGGTCCCTTAAGCCTTCACGTCAAGTTTCATGGCAAGACGACTCATTTTCTATTTTTCATGATTTTTAAAACTTTTTGCAGTTTGGGATTTTCTAAATTTTTTTCAGAAGGAGTTTTGGCCCCAAACTTGGTAGACGTGATCTTTGTATTTTTGTTGGCATGCACAAAAACATTCAGCTAAAAACTCGAAGTGTACAAGATTTAGTGACCATTTGAAAAAAGTGTCCCCATTTTAGATACTTTAATGGCTACTGACAGCAAACCTATAAAATCTCAAATGCTCTTTAAGGGGGTGTGAGTTCTCAAGGTTTGATGAGGGATAGGGGGACAATATAAGGGTCAAGTACCAGCACCCATCGCACATCATGTGCGCACACCCCCCGGCCCCCCTGATCCCCTAAACCCCAATGCTGCCGGTCAGGTTCTTCGATGATGCTCCGGTGATGGTGCCCCGATGAAGAAAAATATGGCACCAGCACATGCCCGAGCCCAGAATGTGCTGTCACAACCCTTGGTCCGGTCCGATCTTAGACTGGGAATGAACTTCGTATGCCTAAGTCAACCCACAAAACGAGCGTACGGACGCTCAGCGACCAGAGGGGCGGGATGCGCAAGTTGGGGATCGACTGGGACCCCCTCTGCGTTCTGGCAATCCTGTTGTCGCAACCCTCGGTCTGGTCTGATCTTAGACTAGGAATGAACTCTGTATGCCTAAGCCAACTGACGAATCGAGCGGGCGGGCGGGTGGGCGGGCACTATGTCGGCCAGAGAGGCGGGATACGCAAGCCGTGGATTGATAGGGTGGTCGGTGGGTTTAGGCACATCTTCATATTTCTATGTGCCAATGCCATTTTTATGGCTTGTAAATTCATACAATGGTCCCTTAAGCCTTCACGTAAAGTTTCATGGCAAGACGACTCGTTTACTATTTTTCACGATTTTCAACTTTTTAGCGGTTCGAGATTTTTTAAACTTTTTCGGAAGGAGTTTTGGCCCAAACTTGGTAGACTGATCCTTGTATTTTTCTTGGCGTGCACAAAAAAATTCAGCTAAAAACTTGAAGTTTAACAAGATTTTGTGACCATTTGGAAAAAAGTGTGCCCATTTAAGACACTTTAATGGCTACTGGCCGCAAACCCTTAAATCTCAAATGCTCTTTAAGGGGGTGTGAGTTCTGAGATTTCATGAGGGATAGGGGGCGAATACAGGGCCAGTACCAGCACTCATTGCACATCATGTGCGCACACCCGCCGGCCCCCAGATCGTCGGAACCCCAATGCCGCCGGTCAGGTTTCTGGCGATGGTGCCCTGACGAAGAAAAATACGCACCCAAACACATGCTGGAGCCCAGCATGTGCTGCCGCAACCCTCGTCTGATCCGATCTTAGACTGGGAATGAACTCATATGTTTAGATTGGGAATGAACTCCGTATGCCTAAGTCAATCCACGAAACGAGTGTGCGGGCGCTCAGCCGGCCAGAGGGGCGGGATCCCAAGGTGGGTTTAGGCATTTCTTCATATTTTTGTGTGCCAATGCCATTTTTATGGCTTGTAAATTCATACAATGGTCCCTTAAGCCTTCACCTGAAGTTTTATGGCAAGACGACTCATTTTCTATTTTTCATGATTTTTGAAATTTTTGCGGTTCAGGTTTTTTTAAAATTTTTTAGGAGGGGGTTTTCACCCCAAACTTTGTAGAGGTGATCCGTGTATTTTTGCTGGCATTCACAAACAAATTTAGCTAAAAATTCGAAGTGTACAAGATTTTGTGACCATTTGAAAAAAGTCTCCCCATTTCAGACACTTTAATGGCTACTGGCAGGAAACCTATAAAATCTCAAATGCTCTTTAAGGGGGTGTGAGTTCTCAAGGTTTGATGCGGGATAGGGGGCCAATATAAGGGCCAAGTACCAGCACCCATCGCACATCATGTGTGCACACCCCCCAGCCCCCCCGATCGTCGGAACCCCAATGCCGTCGGTCAGGTTCTATGGCGATGCTCCCGCAATGTTGCCCCGTCGAAGAAAAATATGGCGCCAACACATGCCCGAGCCCAGCATGTGCTGCCACAACCCTCGGTCTGGTCCAATCTTAGACTGGGAATGAACTCCGTATGCTTAGACTAGGAATGAACTCCGTATGCCTAAGTCAACCAACAAAACGAGCGTACGGGTGCTCAGCCGGCCAGAGGGGCAGGATGCGTAAGCCGGGGATCGGTCGGGTCCTCCTCTGCATGCTGCCTATCCTACTGCTGCAACCCTCGGTCTGGTCTCATCTTAGACTGGGAATGAACTCCGTATGCCTAAGCCAATCGATGAAATTAGCGAGTGGGCGGGCGAGCGGGCACTACGTCAGCCAGAGAGAAGGGATGCGCAAGTCGTGTATCATTAGGGTGGTAGGTGGGTTTAGGTACATCTTCATATTTCTGCATGCCAATGCCATTTTTATGGCTTGTAAATTCATACAATGGTCCCTTAAGCCTTCACGTGAAGTTTAATGGCAAGACGACTCGTTTTCTATTTTTCATGATTTTTAAACCTTTTTGCGGTTCGGGATTTTTTAAAATTTTTTCGGAAGGAGTTTCAGCATACACAAAAAAATTCAGCTAAAAACTCGAAGTGTACAAGATTTTGTGACCATTTGAAAAAAGTGTCCCATTTCAGACACTTTAATGGCTACTACCAGCAAACCTGTAAAATCTCAAATTCTCTATAAGGGGGTGTGAGTTCTCGAGGTTTGATGAGGGATAGGGGGCCAATATAAGGGCCAAGTACTAGCACCCGTTGCACATCATGTGCGCACACCCCCCACGATCCCCTTGATCGTCGGAACCCCAATGTTGTCGGTCAGGTTCTCCGGTGATGGTGCCCCGATGAAGAAAAATACGGCATCAACACATGCCGGAGCCCAGCATGTGCTGCCGCAACCCTTGGTCTGATCCGATCTTAGACTGGGAATGAACTTCGTATGCTTAGATTGGGAATGAACTTCCTATGCCTAAGTCAACCCACGAAATGAGCGTGCGGGTGCTCAGCCAGCCAGAGGGAAGGGATGCGTAAGCCGGGGATCGACCGGATCCCCCTATACATGCTGTCGATCTTGCTGCCGCAACCCTTGATTCGGTCTGATCTTAGACTGGGAATGAACTCCGTATGCCTAAGCCAACCGACGAAATGAGCGGACAGGCTGGCGAACGGGCGGGCACTACGTCGGTCAGAGAGACGGGATGCGTAAGCCATGGATCGATAGGGTGGTAGGTGGGTTTAGGCACATCATCATATTTCTACATGCCAATACCATTTTTATGGCTTGTAAATTCATACAATGGTCCCTTAAGCCTTCACGTGAAGTTTCGTGGCAAGACAACTCGTTTTCTATTTTTCATGATTTTTGAAACTTTTTTTGATTCGAGATTTTTAAAAATTTTTTTGGAAGGATTTTTTGCCCCAAACTTGATAGTCATGATCCTTTTATTTTTGTTGGCATGCACAAAAAAATTGAGCTAAAAACTCGAAGTGTACAAGATTTTGTGACCATTTGAAAAAAGTGTCCCCATTCCAGACACTTTAATGGCTACTGGCAGCAAACCTATAAAATCTCAAATTCTCTTTAAGGGGTGTGAGTTCTCGAGGTTTGATGAGGGATAGGGGGCCAATATAAGGGCCAAGTACCAGCACCCATCGCACATCATGTGCGCACACCCCCGGCCCCCCCGATCGCCAGAACCCTAATTCCGTCGATCGGGTTCTTCGGCGATGCTCCGGTGATGGTGCATCGACGAAGAAAAATGCGGCACCAATACATGCCCGAGTCCAGCATGTGCTGCCGTAACCCTCGGTCCAGTCCGATCTTAGACTGGGAATGAACTCCGTATGCTTAGACTGGGAATGAACTCCATATGCCTAAGTCAACCGACGAAACGAGCGTGCGGGTGCTCAGCTGACAAGAGGGGTAGGATGCGTAACCCGGGGATGGGCCGGGTCCTCCTCTACGTGCTGCCGATCCTGCTACCGTAACCTTCTGTCCGATCTGGTCTTAGATTGGAATGAACTCCGTATGCCTAAGCCAACCGACGAAACGAGCTGGCGGGCACTACGTCGGCCAGAGAGACGGGATGCGCAAGCCATGGATCGGTAGGGTGGTAGGTGGGTTTAGGCACATCTTCATATTTCTACATGCCAATGCCATTTTTATGGCTTGTAAATTCATACAATGGTCCCTTAAGCCTTCACGTGAAGTTTCATGGCAAGACGACTTGTTTTCTATTTTTCACAATTTTTGAAACTTTTTACGGTTCGAGATTTTTTTAAATATTTTCAGAAGGACTTTGGCCCCAAACTTGGTTGACGTGATCCTTGTATTTTTGTTGGCGTGAAAAAAAAAATTTAGCTAAAAACTCGAAGTGTACAAGATTTTGTGACCATTTGAAAAAAGTGTCCCCATTTCAGACACTTTAATGGCTACTGGCTGCAAACCTGTAAAATCTCAAACGCTCTTTAAGGGGGTGTGAGTTCTGGAGGTTTGATGAGGGATAGGGGGCCAATATAAGGGCTAAGTACCAGCACCCATCGCACATCATGTGCGCACACCCCCCCGGCCCACTCGATCGTCGGAACCCCAATGCCGCCAGTCAGGTTCTCCGGCGATGCTTCGGCGATGGTGCCCCGACGAAGAAAAATGCGGCACCAACACATGCCCATGCCCAACATGTGCTGCCGCAACCCTCGGTCGGTCTGATCTTAGACTGGGAATGAACTCCATTTGCTTAGACTGGGAATGAACTCCGTATGCCTAAGTCAACCCGCGAAACGAGCGTGCGAGTGCTCAGCCGGCCAAAGGGGTGGGATGCGCAAGCCGAGGATCGACTGGGACCCCCTCTGCGTGCTGCCGATCCTGCCCTCGCAACCCTCGGTCCGGTCCGATCTTAGACTGGGAATGAACTCCGTATGCCTAAGCCAATCGACGAGCGTGCGGGCGGGCAGGCGGGCACTATGTCGGCCAGAAAGACGAGATGCACAAGCCGTGGATCGATAGGATGGTAGGTGGGTTTAGGCTCATCTTCATATTTCTGTGTGCCAATGCCATTTTTATGGCTTGTAAATTCATACAATGGTCCCTTAAACCTTTACGTGAAGTTTCATGGCAAGATGACTCATTTTCTATTTTTTACGATTTTTAAAACTTTTTACGGTTCGTGATTTTTTAAATTTTTTCGAAAGGGGTTTTGGCCCCAAACTTGGTAGACGTGATCCTTGTATTTTTGTTGGCATGCACAAAACAATTCAACTAAAAACTTGAAGTGTACAAGATTTTGTGACCATTTGAAAAAGTGTCCCTCTTTCATACACTTTAATGGCTACTGGTAGCAAAACTGAAAAATCTCAAATGTTCTTTAAGGGGTGTGAGTTCTCGAGGTTTGATGAGGGATAGGGGGCCAATATATGGGCCAAGTACCAGCACCCATCGCACATCATGCGCGCACACCCCCTGGCCCCCCGATCGTCGAAACCCTAATGCCGCCGGTCAGGTTCTCCGGTGATGGTGCCCCGACGAAGAAAAATACGACACCAACACATGCCCGAGCCCAGCATGTACTGCCGTAACCCCCGATTCGGTCTGATCTTAGACTGGGAATGAATTTTGTATGCTTAGACTGGGAATGAACTCCGTATGCCTTAGTCAACCCACGAAATGAGCGTACGGTTGCTCAGCCGACCAGAGGGGCGGGACGCGTAAGCCGGGGATCGATCGGGTCCCTCTCTGGGTGTTGTCCATCCTGCTGCCGTAACCCTCGGTCTGATCTAATCTTAGCCTAAGAATGAACTCCGTATACCTAAGCCAACCGATGAAACGAGCAGGAGGGTGGGCGGGTGGGCACTACGCCGGCCAGAGAGACGGGATGCGCAAGCTGTGGATCGATAGGGTGGTAGGTGGGTTTAGGCACATCTTCATATTTCTGCATGCCAATGCCATTTTTATGGCTTGTAAATTCATACAATGGTCCCTTAAGCCTTCACATGAAGTTTCAAGGCTAGACGACTTGTTTTCTATTTTTCACGATTTTCGAAACTTTTTACGGTTCGAGATTTTTAAAAATTTTTTCGAAAAGAGTTTTGGCCCCAAACTTGGTAGACGTGATCCTTGTATTTTTGTTCGCATGCACAAAAACAATTAGCTAAAAACTCGAAGTGTATAAGATTTTGTGACCATTTGAAAAAAGTGTCCCCATTTCGGACACTTTAATGGCTACTGACAGCAAACCTGTAAAATCTCAAATTCACTTTAAGGGGGTGTGAGTTCTTGAGGTTTGATGAGGGATAGGGAGCCAATATAAGGGCCAAGTACCACCACCCATCGCACATCATGTGCGCACACCCCCCGGCCCCCCGATCGCCAGAACCCTAATTTTGCCGGTCAGGTTCTCCGGTGATGCTCTGGCGATGGTGCATCGGCGAAGGAAAATGCGGCACCAACACATGCCCGAGTCCAGCATGTGCTGTCGTAACCCTCGGTCCAGTCTGATCTTAGACTGGGAATGAACTCCGTATGCCTAAGTCAACCCGCGAAACGCGCGTGCGGGTGCTCAGCTGACCAGAGGGGTAGGATGCGTAAGCCGAGGATCGGCCGGGTCCCCCTCTACGAGCTACCGATCTTGCTACTGCAACCTTCGATCCGGTCCAATCTTAGACTGGAATGAACTCCGTATGCCTAAGCCAACCGACGAAACGAGCAAGTGGGCACTACGTCGACCAGAGAGACGGGATGCGCAAGCCGTGGATCGGTAGGGTGGTAGGTGGGTTTAGACACATCTTCATATTTCTGCATGCCAATGCCAAATTTATGGCTTGTAAATTCATACAATGGTCCCGTAAGCCTTCACGTGAAGTTTCATGGCAAGACGACTCATTTTCTATTTTTCATGATTTTTGAAACTTTTTACGGTTCGAGATTTTTTTAAATATTTTCAGAAGGACTTTGGCCCCAAACTTGGTAGACGTGATCCTTGTATTTTTGTTGGCGTGCACAAAAAAATTCAGCTAAAAACTCGAAGTGTACAAGATTTTGCGACCATTTGAAAAAAGTGTCCCCATTTCAGAGACTTTAATGGCTACTGGCTGCAAACCTGTAAAATCTCAAACGCTCTTTAAGGGGGTGTGAGTTCTGGAGGTTCAGTGAGGGATAGCGGGCCAATATAAGGGCTAACTACCAGCACCCATTGCACATCATGTGCGCACACCCCCCTGGCTCGCCCGATCATCGGAACCCCAAGGCCGCCGGTCAGGTTCTCCGACGATGCTTCGGCGATGGTGCCCCGACGAAGAAAAATGCGGCACCAACAAATGCCCAAGCCCAGCATGTGCTGCCATAACCCTCGGTCCGGTCCGATCTTAGACTGGGAATGAACTCCGTATGCCTAAGCCAACTGACAAAACAAGCGGGCGGGCGGGCGGGCGGGGCACTATGTCGGCTAGAAAGACGAGATGCGCAAGCCGTGGATCAATAGGGTGGTAAGTGGGTTTAGGCACATCTCCATATTTCTGTCTGCCAATGCCATTTTTATGGCTTGTAAATTCATACAATGGTCCCTTAAGCCTTCACTTGAAGTTTCATGGCAAGACGACTCGTTTTCTATTTTTCATGATTTTCAAAACTTTTTGTGGTTCGGGATTTTTTAAAATTTTTTGGAAAGGAATTTTGGCCCCAAACTTGGTAGACGAGATCCTTGTATTTTTGTTGGCATGCACAAAACAATTCAGCTAAAAACTCGAAGTGTACAAGATTTTGTAATCATTTGAAAAAAGTGTCCCCTTTTAAGACACTTTAATGGCTACTGGCAGCAAACCTGTAAAATCTCAAATGCTCTTTAAGGGGGTGTGAGTTCTCGAGGTTTGATGAGGGATAGGGGGCCAATATAAGGGCCAAGTAAACATCCTGCAATCAGTGTGCACAAACCGCGGCCCCCGATCGCAGAACCACTAATGCCGCCGTTAGGTTTCTACGACTGCTCCGGTGATGGTGCGCTAACGAAGAAAATGCGGAGCAACACATTGCGCCAGCAGCATGTGCCACTGTAACCTTAGTCCAGTCCAATCTTAGACTGAATTGAACTCTGTATGCTTAGACATAGGAATGAATTTATGCCTAATCAACCCACGAAACGGCTGGGTTCAGTGGCCAAGATCGGACATGCACAAGGGGGACGTCGGGTCCCTCTGTGTACAGATTTTGCGACCATTTGAAAAAAAGTGTCCCCATTTTAGACACTTTAGGCCTACGGAGCAAAACCTCTAAAACCAAATTGCCTTTAAGGGGTGTGAGTCTTGAAAGATGTGGGGAAGGCACATATAAGGGCAAGTACCGAGCACCCATCACACATCATGTGCGAATCACACCATCGGGCCGATTGGCAACGAACCCCATGCACGCCGAGTCACGAATCCCGGGATGTCCGACGATGGTGATCCGAAACTTGGCACCAAAATGCCCGAGCTCCCTTGCTACCTCAACCCCGTCTGATTTGATCTTAGACAGGGAATGATTCCGTCCTTAGACTAAGATGAACTGAATGGGGTCACTTCAAATGGTACAGAGTCAGCACCAGAGTTTCTGGCTGAGTCCCTTTCGTGCTATGCCTGACTCACACCCTCAGTTCTCTGATTGATGGGCATAAATCTTCATGCTAAGCATCTGACGAAACAACAGCGGGTGGGATCATGAAGAGAGAGGATGCGCAAACCGGATAATCGGCTGTGGCGTAGCTCATCTTGATATTTCTAAGGCCAATGCATTGTATGGCATTTAAAGCATACAAGTTAAGCCAGTGAATGTGCATGCCAGGACGACTCGTTTTCTATTTTTCACAATTTTTAAAACTTTTTACGGTTCGAGATGTTTTAAAATTTTTTCGGAAGGAGTTTTGGCTCCAAACTTGGTAGACATGATCCTTGTATTTTTGTTGGCATGCACAAAAAGATTCAGCTTAAAACTCAAAGTGTACAAGATTTTGTGACCATTTGAAAAAAGTGTCCCCATTTCAGACACTTTAATGGCTACTGGCAGCAAACCTGTAAAATCTCAAATGCTCTTTAAGGGGGTGTGAGTTCTCAAGGTTTGATGCGGGATAGAGGGCCAATAAAAGGGCCAAGTACCAACACCCATCGCACATCATGTGCGCACACCCCCCGGCCACCCCGATTACCGGAACCCCAATGCCGTCGGTCAGGATCTTCGGTGATGCTCCGGCGACGGTGCCCCGATGAAGAAAAATGCGACACCAACAGATGCCCGAGCCCAGCATGTGCTACCGCAACCCTCGATCTGGTCTGATCTTAGACTGGGAATGAACTCCGTCTGCTTAGTCTGGGAATTTACTCCGTATGCCTAAGTCAAGCCACGAAACGAGCGTGCGGGTGCTCAGTCGGCCAGAGGGGTGGGATGCGCAATCCGGGGATCGGTAGGGTGGTAGGAGGGTTTAGGACATCTTTATATTTCCGCATGCCAATGCCATTTTTATGGCTTGTAAATTCATACAGTGGTCCCTTAAGCTTTCACGTTAAGTTTCATGGCAAGACAACTCGTTTTTTATTTTTCACGATTTTTGAAACTTTTTACGGCTCGAGATTTTTTAAAATTTTTTTGGAAGGAGTTTTGGCCCCAAACTTGGTAGACGTGATCCTTGCATTTTTGTTGGCATGCACAAAAC
This sequence comes from Durio zibethinus, assembly GCF_002303985.1. The sequence goes on along the minus strand of NW_019167849.1, from coordinate 4,461,474 downwards.
AATTCAGCTAAAAACTCGAAGTGTACAAGATTTTGTGACCATTTGAAAAAAGTGTCCCCATTTCAGACACTTTAATGGCTACTAGCAGCAAACCTGTAAAATCTCAAATGCTTTTTAAGGGGTGTGAGTTCTTGAGGTTTGATGAGGGATAGGCGGCCAATATAAGGGCCAAGTACCAGCACCCATCGCACATCATGTGCGCACACCCCCCGACCCCCCGATCGCCGGAACCCCAATGCCGCCGGTCAGGTTCTCCGACGATGCTCCAGTGATGGTGCCTCGACGAAGAAAAATACGGCACCAGCACATGCCCGACCCTAGCATGTGCTGCCGCAACCCTCAGTCCGATCTGATCTTAGACTGGGAATGAACTTTGTATGCTTAGACTAGGAATGAACTCCGTATGCCTAAGTTAACCCACGAAATGAGCTTACGGGCGCTCAGCCGGCCAGAGGGGCGGGATGCGCAAGCCGGGGATCAGCCGAGTCCCCCTCTGCGTGCTGCCAAACCTGCTGCCATAACCCTCGGTGCGATCCAATCTTAGACTTGGAGTGAACTCCGTATGCCTAAGCCAAACAACGAAATGAGCAGGCGGGCGGACGGGCGGGCACTATGCCGGCCAGAGAGACGAGATGCGCAAGCTGTGGATAGATAGGGTGGTAGGTGGGTTTAGTCACATCTTCATATTTCTGCATGCCAATGCCATTTTTATGGCTTGTAAATTCATAAAATGGTCCCTTAAGCCTTCACGTGAAGTTTCATGGCAAGACGACTCGTTTTCTATTTTTTCATGATTTTTGAAACATTTTACGGTTCAAGATTTTTTAAAATTTTTTTGGAAGTAGTTTTGGCCCCAAACTTGGTAGACGCGATCCTTGTATTTTATTTGGCATGCACAAAAACATTCAGCTAAAAACTCGAAGTGTACAAGATTTTGTGACCATTTGAATAAAGTGTCCCCATTTAAGACACTTTAATGGCTACTGGCAGCAAAACTGTAAAATCTCAAATGCTCTTTAATGGGGTGTGAGTTCTAAAGGTTTCATGAGGGATAAGGGGCCAATATAAGGGCCAAGTACCAGCACCCATCGCACATCATGTGCGCACACCCCCCGGCCACACTGATCGTCGAAACCCCGATGCCGTCGGTCAGGTTCTCCGATGATGCTTCGGTGATGGTGCCCCGGTGAAGAAAAATGTAGCACCAGCACATGCCCGAGCCCAGCATGTGCTGCCACAACCCTTGGTCTGGCTCGATCTTAGACTGGGAATAAACTCCATATGCCTAAGTCAACCCACGAAACGAGCGTGTGGGCGCTCAACCGGGCAGAGGGGCGGGATGCGCAAGCCGGGGATCGGTTGGGTCCCCCTCTGCGTGCTGCCGATCTTGCTGTTGCAACCCTCGATCTGGTCTGATCTTAGACTGGGAATTAACTCTGTATGCCTAAGCCAACCGACGAAAAGAGCAGGCGGGCGGGCGGACGAGCATTACACCGGCCAGAGAGATGGGATGCGCAAGCCGTGGATCGATAGGGTGGTAGGTGGGTTTAGGCACATCTTTATATTTCTGCATGCCAATGCCATTTTTATGGTTTGTAAATTCATACAATGGTCCCTTAAGCCTTCACATGAAGATTCATGGCAAGACGACTCGTTTTCTATTTTTCATGATTTTTGAAACTTTTTTTGCTTCAGGATTTTTGAAAATTTTTTCGAAAAGAGTTTTGGCCCAAAACTGGGTAAACATGATCCCTGTATTTTTGTTGGCATGCACAAAAAAATTCAGCTAAGAACTCAAAGTGTACAAGATTTTGTGACCATTTTAAAAAAGTGTCCCCATTTCAGACACCTTAATGGCTACTGGCAGCAAACCTATAAAATCTCAAATGCTCTTTAAGGGGGTGTGAGTTTTCGAGGTTTGATAAGGGATAGGGGGCCAATATAAGGGCCAAGTACCAGCACCCATCGCACATCATGTGCGCACACCCCCCGGCCCCCCCATCGTCGGAACCCTAATGCCGACGATCAGGTTCTCCGGTGATGCTACGACGACGGTGCCCCGACGAAGAAAAATGCGGCACCAGGACATGCCCGAGCCTAGCATGTGTTGCCACAACCCTCGGTCCAGTCTGATCCTAGACTGGGAATGAACTCCGTATGCTTAGACTAGGAATGAACTCAGTATGCCTAAGTCAACCCACGAAACGGGCGTGCGGGTGCTCAGCCGGCCAGAGGGGTGGGATGCAGAAGTCGGGGATCGACCGGGTCCCCCTCTACGTGCTACCGATCCTACTGCCACAACCCTCAGTCTAGCCTGATCTTAGACTGGGAATGAACTCCGTATGCCTAAGCCAACCGACAAAATGAACGGGCGGGCGGGCAGGCGGGCACTACGCCGGCCATAGAGATGGGATGCACAAGCCGTGGATCGATAGGGTGGTAGGTGGGTTTAGGCACATCTTCATATTTCTGCATGCCAGTGCCATTTTTATGGCTTGTAAATTCATACAATGGTCCCTTAAGCCTTCACGTGAAGTTTCATGGCAAGACGACTCGTTTTCTATTTGTCATGATTTTTGAAACTTTTTACGGTTTGGGATTTCTTAAAATGTTTTCAGAAGGAGTTTTTGCTTCAAACTTGGTAGACATTATCCTTGTATTTTTGTTGGCATGCACAAAAAAATTCAGCTAAAACCTCGATGTGTACAAGCTTTTGTGTCCATTTGAAAAACGTGTCCCCATCTCAGACACTTTAATGGCTACTTGCAGCAAACCTATAAAATCTCAAATGCTCTTAAAGTGGGTGTGAGTTCTCGAGGTTTGATAAGGGATAGGGGGCCAATATAAGGGCCAAGTACCAGCACCCATCGCACATTATGTGCACACACCCCCAGCCCCCCCGATCGTCGGAACCTCAATGCCACCGGTCAGGTTCTTCGATGATGTTGCCCCGATGAAGAAAAATGCGGCACCAACACATGCTCGAGCCCAGTATTTGCTGCCACAACCCTCGATCCGGTCCGATCTTAGACTGGGAATGAACTCCGTATGCTTAGATTGGGAATGAACTCCGTATGCCTAAGTCAACCCACGAAACAAGCGTGCGGGTGCTCAACCGGCCAGACGGGGTGGGATACACAAGCCGGGATCGGTCGGGTCCCCCTCTACGTGCTGCCGATCCTGCTGCCGCAACCCTTGGTCTAGTCCGATCTTAGACTGGGAATGAACTCCGTATGCCTAAGCCAATCGACGAAACGAACGGGCGGGCACTACGTCGGCCAGAGAGACGGGATGCGCAAGCCGTGGATGGATAGGGTGGTAGGTGGGTTTAGGCACATCTTCTTATTTTTGTGTGCCAATGCCATTTTAATGGCTTGTAAATTCATACAATGGTCCCTTAAGCCTTCACGTGAAGTTTCATGGCAAGACGACTCGTTTTCTATTTTTCACGATTTTTGAAACTTTTTACGGTTCGGGATTTTTTAAAATTTTTTCGAAAGGAGTTTTGACCCCAAACTTGGTAGACGTGATCCTTGTATTTTTTTTTGGCATGCACAAAAAAATTCAGCTCAAAACTCGAAGTGCACAAGATTTTGTGACCATTTGAAAAAAGTGTCCCCATTTCAGACACTTTAATCGCTACTGGCAGCAAACCTGTAAAATCTCAAATGCTCTTTAAGGGGTGTGAGTTCTCGAGGTTTGTTGAGAGATAGGGGGCCAATATAAGGGCCAAGTACCAGCACCCATCACACATTATGTGCGCACACTCCCCGGCCCCCCCGATCGCCGGAACACCAATGCCGCCGGTCAGGTTCTCCGACGATGCTCCGACAATGGTGCCCTGGCGAAGAAAAATGTGACATGAACACAAGCCCGAGCCCAGCATGTGCTGCGGCAACCCTCGGTCTGGTCTGATCTTAGACTGGGAATGAACTCCATATGCTTAGACTGGGAATGAACACCATATCCCTAAGTCAACCAACGAAACGAGCGTGTGCGTGCTCAGCTGGCCAAAGGGGCAGGATGCGTAAGCCGGGGATCGATCGGGTACTCCTTCGTGTGCTGCCGATATTACTACCACAACCCTTGGTTCGGTCTGATCTTAGACTGGGAATGAACACTGTATGTCTAAGCCAACCGATGAAACGAGTGGGTGGGCGGGCGGGCACTACGCCGGCCAGAGAGACGGGACGCGCAAGCCGTGGATCGATAGGGTGGTAGGTGGGTTTAGGCACATCTTCATATTTCTGCATGCCAGTGCCATTTTTATGGCTTGTAAATTCATACAATGGTCCCTTAAGCCTTCACGTGAAGTTTCATGGCAAGACGACTCGTTTTCTATTTTTCACGATTTTTGAAACTTTTTGCGGTTTTAGATTTTTTAGAATTTTTTCGGAAAGATTTTTGGCCCCAAACTTGGTAGACGTGATCCTCGTATTTTTGTTGGCATGCAAAAAAAATTCAGCTAAAAACTCAAAGTGTACAAGATTTTGTGACCATTTGAAAAAAGTGTCCCCATTTTAGACACTTTAATGGCTACTTGCAGCAAACCTATAAAATCTCAAATGCTCTTTAAGGGGGTGTGAGTTCTCTAGGTTTGATGAGGGATATGGGGCCAATATAAGGGCCAAGTGCCAGCACCCATCCCACATCATGTGCGCACACCCCCTGGCCCCCCCGATCACCGGAACCCTAATGCCGCCCGTCAGGTTCTCCGACGATGCTCCGACGATGGTGCCCCGACGAAGAAAAATGCGGCACCAGCACATGCCCGAGTCCAGCATGTGCTACCGTAACCCTCGATACAGTCCGATCTTAGACTGGGAATGAACTCCGTATGCTTAGGCTGGAATGAACATCATATGCCTAAGTCAAACCTTTTTGCGGTTTGGGATTTTTTAAAATTTTTTCGAAAGACGTTTTGGCCCCAAACTTGGTAGACGTGATCCTTGTAATTTTTGTTGGCATGCACAAAAAAATTCAGCTAAAAACTCAAAGTGTACAAGATTTTGTGACCATTTGAAAAAAGTATCACCATTTCAGACACTTTAATGGCTACTAGCAGCAAACCTGTAAAATCTCAAATGCTCTTTAATGGGGTGTGAGTTTTGAAGGTTTGATGAGGGATAAAGGGCCAATATAAGGGCCAAGTACCAGAACCCATCGCACATCATGTGCGCAAACCCCCCCGACCACACCGATCGTCGAAACCCCGATGCCGTCGGTCAGGTTCTCCGACGATGCTTCGGTGATGGTGCCCCGGTGAAGAAAAATGTAGCACCAGCACATGCCCGAGCCCAGCATGTGCTACCACAACCCTTGGTCTGGTTTAATCTTAGACTAGGAATAAACTATATTTGCCTAAGTCAACCCACGAAATGAGCGTGTGGGCGCTCAGCAGGGCAGAGGGGCGGGATGCGCAAGCCAGGGATCGGTTGGGTCCCCCTCTGCGTGCTGCCGATCTTGCTGTCGCAACCCTCAATCTGGTCTGATCTTAGACTGGGAATTAACTCCGTATGCCTAAGCCAACCGACGAAAAGAGCAGGCGGGCAGGCAGACGAGCACTACACCGGCCAGAGAGATGGGATGCGCAAGCCGTGGATCTATACGGTGGTAGGTGGGTTTAGGCACATCTTTATATTTCTACATGCCAATGCCATTTTTATGGTTTGTAAATTCATACAATGGTCCCTTAAGCCTTCACGTGAAGTTTCTTGGCAAGACGACTCGTTTTCTATTTTTCATGATTTTTGAAACTTTTTTTGCTTCAGAATTTTTTAAAATTTTTTCGAAAGAGTTTTGCCCCCAAACTTGGTAGACGTGATCCCGGTATTTTTGTTGGCATGCATAAAAAAATTCAGCTAAGAACTCAAAGTGTACAAGATTTTGTGACCATTTTAAAAAAGTGTCCCCATTTCAGACACCTTAATGGCTACTGGCAGCAAACCTGTAAAATCTCAAATGCTCTTTAAGGGTGTGTGAGTTCTTGAGGTTTGATGAGGGATGGGGGGCCAATATAAGGGCCAAGTACCAGCACCCATCGCACATCATGTGCGCACACCCCCCCCGGCCCCCCCGATCGTTGGAACCCTAACGCCGATGGTCAGGTTCTCCGACGATGCTACGACGGTGGTGCCCTGACGAAGAAAAATGCGGCACCAGGACACCTGAGCCTAGCATGTGGCTGGCCACAACCCTCGGTCCAAGTCCGATCCTAGACCTGGGAAATGAACTCTCCGTATGCTTAAGACTGGGAATGAACTCAGTATGCCTAAGTCAACGACCCATGAAACGGGCATGGCGGACGCTCAGTTGAACTAGAGGGTGGGATGTGCCAAGCCGGGGATCGATCGGGTCCCCCTTCTAACGTGCTAACCTGATCCTGCTGCCACAACCTCAGTCCTGACCTGATCTTAGACTGGGAATGAACTCCGTATGCCTAAAGCCAACGACAAAAAAGAACGGACGGGCGGGCAGGCAGGCACTACGGCCGGCCATAGAGATGGGATGCACAAGCCGATGGATCGATAAGTGAGTGGTAGGTGGGTTTAGGCACATCTTCATATTTCTAGCAAGCCAATGCCATTTTTATGCATGTAAATTCATACAATGGTCCCTTAAGCCCTTCACGTGAAGTTTCATGGCAAGACGACTCCGTTTTCTATTTTTCACATTTTTGAAACTTTTTACGGTTCGGGATTTCTTAAAATGTTTTCAGAAGGAGTTTTTGCTTCAAACTTGGTAGACATTATCCTTGTAATTTTTTGTTGGCATGCACAAAAAAAATTCAGCTAAAACCTCGATGTGTACAAGCTTTTGTGTCCATTTGAAAAACGTGTCCCCATTTCAGACACTTTAATGGCTACTTGCAGCAAACCTATAAAATCTCAAATGCTCTTTAAGTGGGTGTGAGTTCTCAAGGTTTGATAAGGGATAGGGGGCCAATATAAGGGCCAAGTACCAGCACCCATCGCACATCATGTGCGCACACCCCCCAGCCCCCCGATCGCCGGAACCTCAATGCCACCCGGTAAGGTTTCTTTCGATGATGTTGCCCCGACGAAGAAAAATACGACACCACCACATGCCCGAGCCCAGTATTTGCTGCCACAACCCTCGATCCGGTCTGATCTTAGACTGGAAATGAACTCCGTATGCTTAGATTGGGAATGAACTCCGTATGCCTAAGTCAACCCACGAAACGAGCGTACGGGTGCTCAGCAGGCCAGACGGGGCAGGGATACATAAGCCGGGGATCGGCCGGGTCCCCCTCTGCGTGCTGTCGATCCTACTACCACAACCGTTGGTCCAGTCCAATCTTAGACTGGGAATGAACTCCGCATGCTTAAGCCAACCGACGAAACGAACGGGCGGGCGGGCACTACATCGACCAGAGAGGCGGGATGCGTAAGCCGTGGATCGATAGGGTGGTAGGTTTAGGCACATCTTCTTATTTTTGCATGCCAATGCCATTTTTATGGCTTGTAAATTCATACAATGGTCCCTTAAGCCTTCACGTGAAGTATCATGGCACGACGACTTATTTTCTATTTTTCATGATTTTTGAAACTTTTTTTGGAAGGAGTTTTGGCCTTAACTTGGTAGACGTGATCCTTGTATTGTTGTAGGCATGCACAAAACAATTCAGCGAAAAACTCGAAGTGTACAAGATTTTGTGATCATTTGAAAAATGTGTCCCCATTTTAGACACTTTAATGGCTCCTGGCAGCAAACCTATAAAATCTCACATGCTCTTTAAGGGGGTGTGAGTTCTCGAGGTTTGATGAGAGATAGGGGGCCAATATAAGGGCCAAGTACCAGCACCCATCACACATCATGTGCGCACACCCCCCCGGCCCCCCCGATCATCAGAACCCCAATGCCACCGGTCAGGTTCTCCGACGATGCTCCGGCAATTGTGCCCTGGCGATGAAAAATACGGCACGAACACAAGCCCGAGCCCAGGATGTGCTGCGGCAACCCTCGGTCCGATCCAATCTTAGACTAGGAATGAACTCCGTATGCTTAGACTGGGAATGAACACCGTATCCCTAAGTCAACCAACGAAACGAGCGTGTGCGTGCTCAACTGGCCAAAGGGGCAAGATGCGCAAGCCGGGGCTCGGCTGGGTTACTCTCTTTGGCTACTGATCTTACTGCCGGCCTTGGTTCGGTCTGATCTTAGATTGGGAGAACATGTATTTAAGCCAATCACGAACAGGTGGGGGCGGGGCCGGCATATCGCCGGCCAGAGAGACGGGACGTCGAAGCCGTGGATTGATAGGGTATAGGTGGGTTTAGTACACTTCATATTTCTGAAGCCAATGCAATTTTCATGCTTGTAAATTCAGACAATGGTTAAGCCCACGTGAATTTCATGGCAAGCGGCTCGTTCTATTTGTCACGATTTTTGAAACTTTTACGGTTGTCAGATTTTTTTAGAATTTTTTTTGAAGGAGTTTCCGCATTGGTAGGTGATCCTTGGATTGCGTGCACAAAGGTATTGCCTCAAAGTGTACTTGTGACCCTTAAAAGTGTCCCATTTCAGACACTTGTAATGGCTACTTGAAGCAAACCTATAAAATCTCAAATGCTCTTTAAGGGGGTGTGAGTTCTCTAGGTTTGATGAGGGATATGGGGCCAATATAAGGGCCAAGTGCTAGCACCCATCACACATCATGTGCGCACACCCCCCCGGCCCCCCCGATCGTCAAAACCCCAATGCCACGGATCAGGTTCTCCGGCGATGCTCCGGTGATGGTGCCCCGACGAAGAAAAATGCGGCACCAACACATGCCTGAGCCCAGCATGTGCTACCGCAACCCTTGATCCGATCTGATGTTAGACTGGGAATGAACTCCATATGCTTAGATTAGGAATGAACTCCGTATGCCTAAGCCAACCCACAAAACGAGCGTGCGGGTGCTCAAACCGACCAGAGGGGCGGGATGCACAAGCCGGGGATCGACCGGGTCCCCCTCTATGAGCTACCAATCCTACTGCCACAACCCTTTGTCCGGTCTGATCTTAGACTGGGAATGAACTCTGTATGCCTAAGCCAACCGACGAAACGAGCGTGCGGGCGGGCGGGCGGGCACTACGCCGACCAAAGAGACGAGATGCGCAAGCCGTAGATCGATAGGGTGGTAGGTGGGTTTAGGCACATCTTCATATTTTTGTGTTCCAATGCAATTTTTATGGCTTGTAAATTCATACAATGGTCCCCTTAAGCCTTCACATGGAGTTTCATGGCAAGACGACTCATTTTTTTATTTTTCATGATTTTTGAAACTTTTTGCGATTCGAGATTTTTTAAAATTTTTTTAGAAGGAGTTTTGGCCCCTAACTTGGTAGACGTGATCCTTGTATTTTTGTTGGCATGCACAAAAAAATTCAGCTAAAAACTCGAAGTGTACAAGATTTTGTGACCCTTTGAAAAAAGTGTCCCCATTTCAGACACTTTAATGGCTACTGGCAGCAACCTGTAAAATCTCAAATGCTCTTTAAGGGGGTGTGAGTTCTCGAGGTTTGATGAGGGATACGGGGCCAATATAAGGGCCAAGTACCAGCACATATCGCACATCATGTGCGCACACCCCCCGGCCCCCCCGATCGTCGGAACCCCAATGCCACCGGTCAGGTTCTCCGACGATCCTCCGACGATGGTGCCCCAACGAAGATAAATGCGGCACCAACACATGCCCGAGCCCAGCATGTGCTACCGAAACCCTTGGTCCGATCCGATCTTAGACTGGGAATGAACTCCGTATGCCTAAGTCAACCTACGAAACGAGCGTACGGGTGCTCAACCGACCAGAGGGGCGGGATGCACAAGCTAGGGATCAATCGGGTCCCCCTCTACGTGCTGTCGATCCTGATGCCACAACCCTCGGTCCGGTCTGATCTTAGACTGTGAATGAACTCCGTATGCCTAAGCCAACCGACGAAATGAGCGGACGGGTGGGCGGGCACTACGCCGGCCAGAGAGACGGGATGCGCAAGCCATGGTTCGATAGGGTGGTAGGTTGGTTTAGGCACATCTTCATATTTCTGTGTGCCAATGCTATTTTTATGGCTTGTAAATTCATACAATGTTCCCCTAAGCATTCACGTGAAGTTTCATGGCAAGGACGACTCGTTTCTAATTTTTCATGATTTTTTGAAACTTTTTACGGTTCGGGGACTTTTTAAAAATTTTTTCAAGAAGGTATTTTTGCCCCAAACTTGGTAGATGGTGATCCTTGTATTTTTGTTGGCATGCAACAAAAAAAATTCAAGCTAAAAACTCGAAGTGTACAAGATTTTGGTGACCATTTGAAAAAAGTGTCCCCATTTTCAGACACTTTAAATGGCTTACTCGGCCAGCAAAACCTGTAAAAGCTCAAATGCTCTTTAAGGGGGTGTGAGTCTCCGAGGTTTGATGAGGGATTATTGGGGGCCAATATAAGGGCAAGTACCAGCACCCATGCACATCATGTGCGCACACACCGGCCCCCCGATTGCCGGAACCCCAAATGCCGCCGGTCAGGCGTTTTTTTCGATGATGCTCTGGCGATGGTGCCCCGACGAAGAAAAATATGGCTACCAACCCATGCCCGATCCCAGCATGTGCTGCTGCACCCTCAGTCTGGTCCGATCTTACACTGGGAATGAACTCCGTATGCTTAGACTGGGAAATGAAACTCCGTATGCTAAGTCAACCACGAAATGAACGTGCGGGTGCTCAATCGGCCAGAGGGGCAGGATGCGCAAGCAGGGGATCGATCAGGTCCCCTCTGTGTGCTGCATCCTCTGCTGCGCAACCCTCGTCTGGTCCGATCTTAGACTGGGAATGAACTCCGTATGCCTAAGCCAACCGATGAAACGAACGGACGGGCAGGCAGGCACTACGCGGCAGGGAGACGAGATGCGCAAGCCGTGGACCGATAGGGTGGTAGGTGGTTTTAGGCACATCTTCATATTTCTATGTGCCAATGCTATTTTTATGGCCTTGTAATTCATACAATGGTCCCTAAGCATTCACGTGAAGTTTCATGGCAAGATGACTCATTTTCTATTTTTAATGATTTTTGAAAATTTTTGCGGTTCGGGATTTTTTTAAAATTTTTTCGATGGAGTTTTGTCCCCAAACTTGGTAGAGGTGATCCTTGTATTTTTTTGGCATGCACAAAAAAATTCAGCTTAAACTATAAGTGTACAAGATTTTGTGACATTTGAAAAAGGTGTCCCCATTTCAAACACTTTAATGGGCTACTGGCAGCAAACCTGTAAAATCTCAAATGGTCTTTAAGGGGGTGTGGTTCTCGAGGTTTGATGAGGGATAGGGGGCCAATATAAGGGCCAAGTATCAGCACCCATCGCACATCATGTGCACACACCCCTCGGCCCCCTGATAGCCAGAATCCCAATGCCGCCGGTTAGGTTCTCCGGCAATGCTCCGGCGATGGTGCCCCGACGAAGAAAAATACGGCACCAACACATGCTCGAGCCCAGCATGTACTACCGCAACCCTCGATTCGGTCTGATCTTAGACTGGGAATGAACTCCATATGCTTAGACTGGGAATGAACTCTGTATGCCTAAGTCAACCCATGAAACAAGCGTGCGGGTGCTCAGTCGACCAGAGGGGCGGGATGCGCAAGTCGGGGATCGACCGGGTTCCCCTCTGCGTGCTACCGGTCCTGCTACCGCAACCCTTAATCCAGTCTGATCTTAGACTGGGAATGCACTCCGTATGCCTAAGCGAACCGACGAAACGAGCGGGCGGGCAGGCGAGCGGGCACTACGCCGCCGAAGAGAAGGGATGCACAAGCCGTGGATCGGTAGGGTGGTAGGTGGGTTTGGGCACATCCTCATATTTCTGCATGCCAATGCCATTTTTATGGCTTGTAAATTCATACAATGGTCCCTTAAGCCTTCACGTGAAGTATCATGGCACGACGACTCGTTTTCTATTTTTCATGATTTTTGAAACTTTTTTTGGAAGGAGTTTTGGCCTTAACTTGGTAGACGTGATCCTTGTATTGTTGTAGGCATGCACAAAACAATTCAGCGAAAAACTCGAAGTGTCCAAGATTTTGTGATCATTTGAAAAATGTGTCCCCATTTCAGACACTTTAATGGCTATTGGCAGCAAACTTGTAAAATCTCAAATGCTCTTTAAGGGAGTGTGAGTTCTCAAGGTTTGACGAGGGATAGAGGGCCAATGTAAGGGCCAAGTATCAGCACCCATTGCATATCATGTGCACACACCCCTCTCGGCCCCCCGATCGTCGGAACCCTAATAGCATCGGTCAGGTTCTCCAGTGATGCTTCGGCAATGGTGCCCCGACGAAGAAAAATGCGGCACAACACATGCCCGAGCCCAGCATGTGCTGTCGCAACCCTCAGTCTGGTCCGATCTTAGCTTGGAAATGAACTCTGTATGCTTAGATAGGGAATGAACTCCGTGTGCCTAAGTCAACCCACGAAACGAGCGTGTGGGTGCTCAGCCGGCCATAAGGGTGGGATGTGTAAATCGAGGATCGATCGGGTCCCCCTCTGCATGCTGCCAATCCTATCGTCACAACCCTCAATCTGGTCTGATCTTAGACTAGGAATGAACTCCATCTGCCTAAGCCAACCGACGAAACGAGCGGGTGGGCGGGCACTACGCTGGCCAGAGAGACGGGATGCGTAAGCCATGGATCGATAGGGTGGTAGGTGGGTTTAGGCACATCTTCATATTTCTGCATGCCAATGCCATTTCTATGGCTTGTAAATTTGTACAATGGTCCCTTAATCCTTCTCGTGAAGTTTCATGGCAAGATGACTCGTTTTCTATTTTTCATGATTTTTGAAACTTTTTACGGTTTGGGATTTTTTAAAATTTCTTCAGAAAGAGTTTTAGCCCCAAACTTGGCAGACATGATCCTTGTATTTTTATTGGCGTGCACAAAAAAATTCAGCTAAAAACTCGAAGTGTACAAGATTTTGTGACCATTTGAAAAAAGTGTCCCCATTTCAGACACTTTAATGGCTACTGGCAGCAAACCTGTAAAATCTCAAATTCTTTAAGGGGGTGTGAGTTCTCGAGGCTTGATGAGGGATAGAGGGCCAATATAAGGGCCAAGTAATAGCACCCATCGCACATCATGTGCGCACACCCCTCCCGGCCCCCCCGATCGTCGGAACCCCAAAGACGCTGGTCAGGTTCTCCGGTGATGCTCCTGCAATGGCTCCCCGATGAAGAAAAATGCGGCACCAACAATGCCCGAGCCCAGCTTGTGTTGCTGCAACCCTCGGTCTGGTCTAATCTTAGACTGGGAATGAACTCCGTATGCTTAGACTGGGAATGAACTCCGTAAGCCTAAGTCAACCCATGAAACAAGCGTGTGGGTGCTCAGTCGGCCAGAGGGGCGGGATGCGCAAGCCGGGGATCGATCGGGTCCCCCTCTGCATGCTGCCGATCCTACTGCCACAACCCTTGGTCTGGTCTGATCTTAGACTGGGAATGAACGCCGGCCAGAGAGATGGGATGTGCAAGCCGTGTATCGATAGGGTGGTCGGTTGGTTTAGGCAAATCTTCATATTTCTATGTTCCAATGCCATTTTTATGGCTTCTAAATTCATACAATGGTCCCTTAAGCCGTCACGTGAAGTTTCATGGCAAGACGACTCGTTTTCTATTTTTCAAGATTTTTGAAACTTTTTACGGTTTGGGATTTTTTAAAATTTTTTCAGAAGGATTTTTGGTGCCAAACTTGGTAGACATAATCCTTGTATTTTTGTTGGCATGCACAAAAAAATTCACCTAAAAACTCAGAGTGTACAAGATTTTTTGACCATTTGAAAAAAGTGTCCCTATTTCATACACTTTAATGGCTACTGACAGCAAACCTGTAAAATATCAAATGCTCTTTAAGGGGGTGTGAGTTCTAAAGGTTTGAAGAGGGATAGGGGGCCAATATAAGGGCCAAGTACCAGCACCCATCGTACATCATGTGCGCACACCCCCCGAGCCCCCCGATCGCTGGAACGCTAATGCCGTCGGTCAGGTTCTCCAGTGATGGTGTCCCGACGAAGAAAAATACGGCACCAACACATGCCCGAGCCCAGCATGTGCTGTCGCAACCCTCGGTCTGGTCTGATCTTAGACAGGGAATGAACTCCGTATGCTTACATTGGGAATGAACTCTGTATGGCTAAGTCAACCCATGAAACAAGCGTGCGGGTGCTCAGCCAGCAAAAGGGGTGGGATGCGTAAGCCGGGGATCGATCGGGTCCCCCTCTGCATGCTACCGATCCTGTTGCCAGATCCCTCAGTCTGGTCTGATCTTAGACTGGGAATAAACTCCGTATGCCTAAGCCAACCGACAAAACGAGCAAACGAACGGGCGGGCGGGCACTATGTCGACCAGAGAGACAGGATGCGCAAACCGTGGACCGATAGGGTGGTAGGTGGGTTTAGGCACATCTTCTGATTTCTGCGTGCCAATGCCATTTTTATGGCTTGTAAATTCATACAATGGTCCCTTAAGCCTTCATGTGAAGTTTCATGGCAAGGCATCCCGTTTTCTATTTTTCATGATTTTCAAACCTTTTTGCGGTTCGGGATTTTTTAAAATTTTTTCGGAAGGAGTTTTGCCCCAAACTTGGTAGATGTGATCCTTGTATTTTTGTTGGCATGCACAAAAAAAAATCAGCTAAACACTCGAAGTGTACAAGATTTTGTGACCATTTGAAAAAAGTGTTCCCTATTTCAAACACTTTAATGGCTACTGCAGCAAACCTGTAAAATCTCAAAGCTCTTTAAGGGGTGTGAGTTCTCAGGTTTTGATGAGGGATAGGGGGCCAATATAAGGTCCTAGTACCAGCACCCATTGCACATCATGTGCGCCACACCCCGGCCCCCCGATCGTCGGAACCTCAATGCGTCGGTCAGGTTCTCCGGCGATGCTCGCGAGTGCCCCGATGAAGAAAAATGTGGCACCAAGACATGATCGAGCCCAGCATGTGCTGCCGCAACCCTTGGTCCGATCCGATCTTAGACTGGGAATGAACTCCGTATGCTTAGATTGGGAATGAACTCCGTATGCCTAAGTCAACCCACGACACGAACGTGCAGGTGCTCTACCGGCCAGAGGTGCGGGATGCGCAAGCCGGGGATCGGTCGGGTCCCCCACTGCCTACTGCTGATCTTGCTACCACAACCCTCGGTCCAGTCTGGTCTTAGACTGGGAACGAACTTCGTATGCCTAAGCCAACCGACGAAACGAGCGGGCGGGCGGGCACTACGTCGACCAGAGAGACGGGATGCGCAAGTCGTGGATCTATAGGGTGGTAGGTGGGTTTAGGTACATCTTCATATTTCTGCATGCCAATGCCGTTTTTATGGCTTGTAAATTCATACAATGGTACCTTAAGGCTTCACGTGAAGTTTCATGGCAAGACGACTCATTTTCTATTTTTCACGATTTTTGAAACTTTTTATGGTTCAGGATTGTTTAAAATTTTTTTGGAAGGAGTTTTGGCCCCATACTTGGTAGACGTGATCCTTGTATTTTTGTTGGCACGCACAAAAGAATTCAGCTAAAAACTCGAAGTGTACAAGATTTTGTGACCATTTGAAAAAAGTGTCCCCATTTTAGATACTTTAATGGCTACTGGCAGCAAACTTGTAAAATCTCAAATGCTCTTTAAGGGGGTGTGAGTTCTCGAGGTTTGATGAGGGATAGGGGGCCAATATAAGGGCTAAGTACCCACACCCATCGTACATCATGTGCGCACACCCCCCCGGCCCCCCCGATCGTCGGAACCCCAATGCCATCGGTCAGGTTCTCCAACGATGCTCCGGTGATGGTGTCCCGACGAAGAAAAATATGGCACCAACACATGCTCGAGCCCAGCATGTGCTGCTGCAACCCTCGGGTCCGGTCTGATATTAGGCAAGGAATGAACTCCGTATGCCTAAGTTGACCCATGAAATGAGCGTGCGGGTGCTCAGCTGGCCAGAGGGGCGGGATGCGCAAGCCGGGGATCGACCGAGTCCCACTTTGCGTGCTGCCGATCCTGCTACCCCAACCCTTGGTCTGGTCCAGTTTAGACTGGGAATGAACTCCGTATGCCTAAGCCAACTGACGAAACAAGCGGGCGGGTGGGCGGGCACTACGTTGGCCAGAGAGACGGGTTGCGCAAGCCGTGGATCGATAGGGTGGTAGGTGGGTTTAGGCACATCTTCATATTTTTGCATGCCAATGCCATTTTTATGGCTTGTAAATTCATACAATGGTCCCTTAAGCCTTTACGTGAAGTTTCACGGCAAGACGACTCGTTTTCTATTTTTCACGATTTTTGAAACTTTTTGTGGTTCGGGATTTTTTAAAATTTTTTCGGAAGGAGTTTTGGCCCCAAACATGGTGGACATAATCCTTTTATTTTTTTTGGTATGCATAAAAAAATTCAGCTAAGAACTCGAAGTGTACAAGATTTTGTGACCATTTGAAAAAAGTGTCCCCATTTCAAACACTTTAATGGCTACTGGCAGCAAACCTGTAAAATCTCAAATGCTCTTTATGCGGGTGTGAGTTCTCGAGGTTTGATGAGGGATAGGGGGCCAATATAAGGGCCAAGTACCAGCACCCATCGCACATCATGTGCGCACACCCCCCGGCCACCCCAATCATCGAAACCCCAATGCCGTCGATCAGGTTCTCCGATGATGGTCCGAAGATGGTGCCTCGGCGAAGAAAAAAGCGGCACCAACACATGCCTGAGCCTAGCATGTGCTGTCGCAACCCTCGGTCCGGTCTGATCTTAGATAGGGAATGAACTCCGTATGCTTAGACTGGGAATGAACTCCATATGCCTAAGTCAACCCACGAAACGAGCGTACGGGTGCTCAGCCTGCCAGAGGGGAGGGATGCACAAGCCGGGGATCGGTCAGGTGCCCCTCTACGTGCTACCAATCCTGCAGCCACAACCCTCAATCCGGTCCGATCTTAGACTAGAAATGAACTCCGTATGCCTAAACCAACCGACGAAATGAACGGGCGGGCGGGCGAGTGGGCACTACGCCGGCCAGAGAGACGGGATATGCAAGCCGTAGATCGATAGGGTGGTAGGTGGGTTTAGGCACATCTTCATATTTCTGCATGCCAATGTGATTTTTATGGCTTGTAAATTCATACAACGGTCCTTAAGCCTTCATGTGAAGTTTCATGGCAAGACGACTCCTTTTCTATTTTTCACAATTTTTAAAACCTTTTGTAGTTTGGGATTTTTTTAAATTTTTTTGAAAGGTGTGTTGGCCCCAAACTTGGTAGACGTGATCCTTGTATTTTTGTTGGCATACACAAAAAAATTCAGCTAAAAACTCGAAGTGTACAAGATTTTGTGACCATTTGAAAAAAGTGTCCCCATTTCAAACACTTTAATGGCTACTGGCAGCAAACCTGTAAAATCTCAAATGCTCTTTAAGGGGGTGTGAGTTCTCAAGGTTTGATGAGGGGATAGGAGGCTAATATAAGGGCCAAGACCAGCACCCATCGCACATCATGTGTGCACACCCCTCCGGCCCCCCCTATTGTCGGAACCCCAATGCCACCGGTCAAGTTCTCCGACGAAACTCCGACGATGGTGCCCTGACAAAGAAAAATGCAGAACCAGCACATGCTCGAGCCCTGCATGTGCTGCCACAACCCTCGGTCTGGTCCGATCTTAGACTGGGAATGAACTCCGTATGCCTAAGCCACCCGACGAAACGAGCGGGCGGACGGGCGGGCACTACGTCGGCCTGAGAGACGGGATGCGCAAGCCGTGGATCGATAGGGTGGTAGGTGGGTTTAAGCACATCTTCATATTGCTGTGTGCCAATGCCATTTTTATGGCTTGGAAATTCATACAATGGTCCTTTAAGCCTTCACGTGAAGTTTCATGGCAATACGACTCGTTTTCTATTTTTTACGATTTTCGAAACTTTTTACGGTTCAGGATTTTTAAAATTTTTTCGGTAGGAGTTTTGGCCGCACTTGGTAGATGTGATCCTTGTAGTTTTGTTGGCAAGCACAAAAAAAATCAGCTAAAAAGTCGAAGTGTACAAGATTTTGTGACCATTTGAAAAAAGTGTCCCCATTTTAGACACTTTAATGGCTACTGGCAGCAGACCTGTAAAATCTCAAATGCTCTTTAAGGGGGTGTGAGTTCTCGAAGTTTGATGAGGGATAGGGGGCCAATATAAGGGCCAACTACCAGCACCCATCGCAAATCATGTGCGCACACCTCCCCGATCGCCGGTACCCCAATGCCGTCAGTCAGGTTCTCCGGCGATGCTCCGGCGATGGTGCCCCGACGAAGAAAAATGTGGCACTAGCACATGCCCGGGCCCAGCATGTGCTGCCCTAACCCCCGGTCCGATCCGATCTTAGATTGGGAATGAACTCCGTATGCTTAGACTGGGAATAAACTCCATATTCCTAAGTCAACCCATGAAACGAGCGTGCGGGGGCTCAACCGGCCAGAGGTGCGGGATGCACAAGCCGGGGATCGACTGGGTCCCCCTCTACGTGCTATCGATCTATTACTGCAACCCTCAGTTCGGTCTGATCTTAAACTGGGAGTGAACTCCGTATGCCTAAGCCAACCGATGAAACGAACGGGCGGGCAGGCACTACGCAGGCCAGAGAGACGGGATGCGTAAGTCATGGATCGATAGGGTGGTAGGCGGGTTTAGGCACATCTTCTTTTTTCTGCGTGCCAATGCTATTTTTATGGCTTGTAAATTCATGCAATGGTCCCTTAAGCCTTCATGAGAAGTTTCATGGCAAGACGACTCATTTTTTATTTTTCACGATTTTTGAAACTTTTTACGGTTTGGGATGTTTTAAAATTTTTTCGGAAGGAGTTATGGCCCCAAACTTGGTAGACGTGATCCTTGTCTTTTCAATGGCATACACAAAAAATTCATTGGCAATGCCATTTTTATGGCTTGTAAATTCATACAATGGTCCCTTAAGCCTTCACGTGAAGTTTCATGGCAAGACGACTCGTTTTTTATTTTTCACGATTTTTGAAACTTTTTACGGTTTGAGATTTTTTAAAATTTTTTCATAAGGAATTTTGGCCCCAAACTTGGTAGACCTGATCATTGTATTTTTGTTGGCATGCACAAAACAATTCAGCTAAAAACTCAAAGTGTAGAAGATTTTGTGACCATTTGAAAAAAAGTGTCCCCATTTCTAACACTTTAATGGCTACTGGCAACAAACCTGTAAAATCTCAAATGCTCTTTAAGGGAGTGTGAGTTCTCGAGGTTTGATGAGGGATAGGGGGCCAATATAAGGGCCAAGTACCAGCACCCATCGCACATTATGTGCGTACACCCCCCGGCCCCCCCGATCACCAAACCCCAATGCCGCCGTTCAAGTTCTCCGACGATGCTCCGGCGATGGTGCCCCGGTGAAGAAAAATGTGGCACCAGCACATGCCCGAGCCCAGCATGTGCTGCCGCAACCCTCGGTCTGGTACGATCTTAGACTGGGAATGAACTTCGTATGCTTACACTGGGAATGAACTCTATATGCCTAAGTCAACCCACGAAACGAGCGTGTGGCGCTCAGCCGGCTAGAGGGGCAGGTTGTGCAAGCCAAGGATCGACCAGGTCCCCTCTACATGCTGCCAATCTTGCTGCCATGACCCTTGGTCCAGTCTGATCTTAGACCGGAAATGAACTCCGTATGCTTGAGCCAACCAACGAAACGCACGGGCGGGCAGGCACTTCGCCAGCTAGAGAGACGGGATTCGCAAGCCATGGATCGATAGGGTGGTAGGTGGGATTAGGCACATCTTCATATTTCTGTGTGCCAATGCCATTTTTATGGCTTGTAAATTCATACAATGGTCCCTTAGGCCTTCACGTGAAGTTTCATGGCAAGACGACTCGTTTTCTATTTTTCACGATTTTCAAAACCTTTCACGGTTCGGGATTTTTTAAAATTTTTTCAGAAGGAGTTTTGGCCCCAAACTTGGTAGACATGATCCTTGTATTTTTGCTGGCATGCACAAAAATATTTAGCTAAAAACTCGAAGTGTACAAGATTTTGTGACCATTTGAAAAAAGTGTCCCCATTTTAGACACTTTAATGGCTACTAGCAGTAAACCTGTAAAATCTCAAATGCTCTTTAAGGGGGTGTGAGTTCTCTAGGTTTGATGAGGGATAGGGGGCCAATATAAGGGCCAAGTACCAGCACCCATCGCACATCATGTGCGCAAACCCCCCCGGCCCCCCCGATCACCAGAAACCTAATGCCGTCGATCAGGTTCTCCGACGATGCTCCGACGATGGAGCCCCGGTGAAGAAAAATTCGGCACCAGCACTTGCCCGAACCCAGCATGTGCTGCTGTAACCCTAGGTCCGGTCCGATCTTAGACTGGGAATGAACTCCGTATGCTTAGACTGGGAATGAACTTCGTATGCCTAAGTCAACCCACGGAACGAGTGTGCGGGCAGGCACTACGTCGGCCAGAGAGACGGGATGCGCAAGCCGTGGATCGATAGGGTGGTAGATGGGTTTAGGCAGATCTTCATATTTCTGTGTGTCAATGCCATTTTTATGGCTTGTAAATTCATACAATGGTCCCTTAAGCCTTCACGTGAAGTTCCATGGCAAGAAGACTCATTTTCTATTTTTCACGATTTTCAAAACTTTTTGCGGTTCAAGATTTTTTAAAATTTTTTCGAAAGGATTTTTGGCCCCAAACTTGGTAGACATGATCCTTGAATTTTTATTGGCATGCAAAAAAAAAATTCAGCTAAAAAATCGAAGTGTACAAGATTTTGTGATCATTTGAAAAAAGTGTCCCCATTTCAGACACTTTAATGCTACTGGCAGCAAACCTGTAAAATCTCAAATGCTCTTTAAGGGGGTATGAGTTCTTGAGGTTTGATGAGGGATAGGGGGCCAATATAAGGGCCAAGTACCAGCACCCATCGCACATCATGTGCGCACAACCCCCACGGCCGCCCCGATCGTCGGAACCCCAATGCCGCCGGTTAGGTTCTCCGGCGATGCACCGACGATGGTTCCCCGATGAAGAAAAATGCGGCTCCAGCACATGCCCCAGCCCAGTATGTGCTGTCGTAACCCTTGGTCCGGTCTGATCTTAGACTGGGAATGAACTCCGTATTCTTAGACTAGGAATGAACTCCGTATGCGTAAGTCAACCCATGAAACGAGCGTGCGGGCGCTCAGTCGGCCAGAGGGGCGGGATGCGCAAGTTGGGGATCGTACGGGTCCCCCTCTGCGTGCTACCGATCTTGCCACAACCCTCGGTCTTGTCCAATCTTAGACTGGGAATGAACTCCGTATGCGTAAGCCAACCGATGAACCGAGCGGGCGAACGGGCACTACGCTGGCCAGAGAGACGGGATGTGCAAGCCATGGATTGATAGGGTGGTAGGTGGGTTTAGGCACATCTTCATATTTCTGCGTGCCAATGCCATTTTCATGGCTTGTAAATTCATACAATGGTCCCTTAAGCCTTCACGTGAAGTTTCATGGCAAGACGACTCGTTTTTTATTTTTCATGATTTTTTATCCTTTTTTCGGTTCGGGATTTTTTAAAAGTTTTTTCGCAAGGAGTATTGGCCCCAAACTTGGTAGACATGATCCATGTATTTTTGTTGGCATGCACAAAAACATTCAGCTAAAAACTTGAACAGTACAAGATTTTGTGACCATTTAAAAAAGTGTCCCCATTTCAGACACTTTAATGGCTACTGGCAGAAAAAACCTGTAAAATCTCAAATGCTCTTTAAGGGGTGTGAGTTCTCGAGGTTTGATGAGGGATAGGGGACCAATATAAGGGCCAAGTACCAGCACCCATCGCACATCATGTGCGCACACCCCCCGGCCCCCCGATCACCAGAACCCCAATGCCACCAGTCAGGTTCTCCGGTGATGCTCCAGCGATGGTGCCCCGACAAAGAAAAATGCGGCACCAGCACATGCCTGAGCCCAGCATGTGCTGCCGCAACCCTCGGTCCAGTCCGATCTTAGACTAGGAATGAACTCCATATGCCTAAGTCAACCCACGAAAACGAGTGTGCGGGCGCTCAGCATGCCTGAGGGGCGAAATGCACATGTCGGGGATCGGCCGGGTCCCCCTCTGCGTGCTGCCGATCCTACTGTCGCAACCCTCAACCCTGTCTGATCTTAGACTGAGAATGAACTCCGTATGCCTAAGTTAACCGATGAAACGAGCGGGTAGGCGGGCGGGCACTACGCTGGCCAGAGAGATAGGATACGTAAGCCGTGCATCGATAGGGTGGTAGGTGGGTTTAGGCACATCTTCATATTTCTACATGCCAATGCCATTTTTATGGCTTGTAAATTCATACAATGGTCCCTTAAGCCTTCACGTGAAGTTTCATGGCAAGACGACTCGTTTTTATTTTTCATGATTTTTGGAAACATTTTACGGTTCATGATTTTTTAAAATTTTATCGAATGGAGTTTTGGCCCAAACTTGGTAGACGTGATTGTTATATTTTTGTTGGTATGCACAAAAAAATTTAGCTAAAAACTCGAAGTGTACAAGATTTTGTGACCATCTGAAAAAATTGTCCCAGTTCAGACACTTTAATTGCTACTGGCAGCAAACCTGTAAAATCTAAAATGCTCTTTAAGGGCGTGTGAGTTCTCAAGTTGATGAGGGATAGGGGGCCAATATAAGAGCGCAAGTACACCAACCAGCACCCATTGCAACATCAAGGTGCACACA